>JAINUG010000207.1:0-405000 GCA_029706075.1 Aldrovandia affinis
TTAAGGTGATGCACTGCTAATCCATTGTGCTTTGCATGCGGGGTTCGAATCCCAACCTTTAGCAGATGAGTGATTTTTTGTAAGCTAAAAACTAAGCCACCAAGGACACACTGCCAGTAATGTCTGAAATGATCTCATCTGAAAAATGTATGCAATTTGTGGCAACATTTAGGCTTGCCTCCAGAGCTGAGCTTGTCAGACGAGGTGACCGAGTGGTTAAGGTGATGGACTGCTAATCCATTGTGCTTTGCACGCGTGGGTTCAATCCCATCCTCGTCGCAAAAGGGTGTGTTTTCCAACCCAAAACAGTAGGTCACAAGCACACACTGCCAGCAGTAATTGAAAAAATCCCAATTTGAACTCATATTCTTTGCTTAAATTTACCAGCAATTAATCCCAGCGGAATGTACTCCTAACCATTAGTCTTAGGCATTATGTACACCTGAAAATATTAATTATACTCATCGAATGGAATAAGAACCACCATGGCACAGGCTACAACAGATTAGTACAGGTCATCGTAAATTGAATGCAACAGATGGAAGAACCATCTTTGTCCTGATTACTTGATCTGAATCATTCAGATGTTCCTCTTTGTTAACCACAGGAGGCTCGTTGGTCTAGGGGTATGATTCTCGCTTAGGGTGCGAGAGGTCCCGGGTTCAAATCCCGGACGAGCCCTAAAAACTTGTCAATCAAACTTGCAGTACAATGCACTTGTTGACTCTTTAACTGAACTGGCCATACACTGTTAGTATTGAAAGAGGCTTAATCATCGTGAATCATCAGTCTTGAACAAGTTCATCAATTGATCAGTACCATGGAAGTTCATCTTGTTTCTCTTGTTCCTCCTTTGTCCTGATTACTTGATCTGAATCATTCAGATGTTCCCTTTGTTAACCACAGAAGGCTCGTTGGTCTAGGTATGATGATTCGCTTTGGGTGCGAGAGGTCCCGGGTTCAACTCCCGGACGAGCCCTGAAAGCTTGTCAATCAGACTTGCAGTACAATGCACCTGTTGACTCTTTAACTGAACTGGCCATGCAGTGTTAGCATTGAAAGAGTTTTAATCGTGAATCAGTACCTTGGAAGTTCATCTTGTTGCTCTCTGTATCAACAAAAAGAGCGAAATTCGCTTTCCCTGTCCTTGTATGCTCGACCTCATGTTTCATCTCCTCATCATTTTTAGTTTTGAGCAGGGGACACTGGAATCAAAGTTTTGTGCCATGACCTCATGCAGGGCAGCAGTTCTATACACTGAATCTGGCAATTGTACTTGTATCGCTCCCATCATGTGGTCAATCAGACACATACTACTATGGTAGGATACTTTCAGAGTCTTTGAAATATCTTACACTTTGACTACTTATTTTACCACCTCCAAGTTTGACCTCATAAAGGCATGAGACAGAGAAATATACTGGAAAAAACGATGCAGATTATGACAACATTTGAGCTTGGCTCCATACATGCTCATATCAGACAAGGTGACCGAGTGCTTAAGGTGATGCACTGCTAATCCATTGTGCTTTGCATGCGGGGTTCGAATCCCAACCTTTTAGCAGATGAGTGATTTTTTGTAAGCTAAAAAACTAAGCCACCAAGGACACACTGCCAGTAATGTCTGAAATGATCTAGTCTGAAAAAATGTATGCAATTTGTGGCAACATTTAGGATTGCCTCCAGAACTGAGCTTGTCAGACGAGGTGACCGGGAGTGGTTAAGGTGATGGACTGCTAATCCATTGTGCTTTGCACGGGTGGGTCGAATCCCATCCTCGTCGCAAAGGGTGTGTTTTTCCAACCCAAAACAGTAGGTCACAAGCACACACTGCCAACAGTAATTGAAAAAATCCCAATTTGAACTCATATTCTTTGCTTAAACTGACCAGCAATTAATCCCAGCTGAATGTACTCCTAACCATTAGTCTTAGGCATTATGTACACCTGAAAATATTAATTATACTCATCGAATGGAATAAGAACCACCATGGCACAGGCTACAACAGATTAGTACAGGTCATCGTAAATTGAATGCAACAGATGGAAGAACCATCTTTGTCCTGATTACTTGATCTGAATCATTCAGATGTTCCTCTTTGTTAACCACAGAAGGCTCGTTGGTCTAGGGGTATGATTCTCGCTTAGGGTGCGAGAGGTCCCGGGTTCAAATCCCGGACGAGCCCTAAAACTTGTCAATCAAACTTGCAGTACAATGCACTTGTTGACTCTTTAACTGAACTGGCCATACACTGTTAGTATTGAAAGAGGCTTAATCATCGTGAATCATCAGTCTTGAACAAGTTCATCAATTGATCAGTACCATGGAAGTTCATCTTGTTCCTCTCTGAATCAACAAAAGAGCGAAATTCGCTTTCCCTATCCTTGTATGCTCGACCTCATGTTTCATCTCCTCATCATGTTTAGTTTTGAGCAGGGGGACACTGGAATCAAAGTTTTGTGCCATGACCTCATGCAGGGCAGCAGTTCTATACACTGGAATCTGGCAATTGTACTTGTATCGCTCCATCATGTGGTCAATCAGCGACATAAAACTATGGTAGGATACTTTCAGAGTCTTTGAAATATCTTACAGTTTGACTCCTTATTTTACCACCTCCAAGTTTGACCTCATAAAGGCATGAGACAGAGAAATATACTGGAAAAAACGATGCAGATTGCGACAACATTTGAGCTTGGCTCCATACATGCTCATATCAGACAAGGTGACCGAGTGCTTAAGGTGATGCACTGCTAATCCATTGTGCTTTGCATGCGGGGGTTCGAATCCCAACCTTTTAGCAGATGAGTGATTTTTTTGTAAGCTAAAAAACTAAGCCACCAAGGACACACTGCCAGTAATGTCTGAAATGATCTCGTCTGAAAAAATGTATGCAATTTGTGGCAACATTTATGCTTGCCTCCAGAACTGAGCTTGTCAGACGAGGTGACCGAGTGGTTAAGGTGATGGACTGCTAATCCATTGTGCTTTGCACGCGTGGGTTCGAATCCCATCCTCGTCGCAAAGGGTGTGTTTTTCCAACCCAAAACAGTAGGTCACAAGCACACACTGCCAGCAGTAATTGAAAAAATCCCAATTTGAACTCATATTCTTTGCTTAAATTGACCATCAATTAATCCCAGCTGAATGTACTGCTAACCATTAGTCTTAGGCATTATGTACACCTGAAAATATTAATTATACTCATCGAATGGAATAAGAACCACCATGGCACAGGCTACAACAGATTAGCACAGGTCATCTTAAATTGAATGCAACAGATGGAAGAACCATCTTTGTCCTGATTACTTGATCTGAATCATTCAGATGTTCCTCTTTGCACCTGTTGACTCTTTAACTGAATTGGCCATACAGTGTTAGTATTGAAAGAGGTTTAATTGTGAATCATCAGTCTTTAACAAGTTCATCAATTTATCAGTACCATGGAAGTTCATCTTGTTGCTCTCTGAATCAACAAAAGAGCGAAATTCGCTTTCCCTGGACTTGTATGCTCGACTTCATGTTTCACCTACCTGTAATTTTTTCTTTTGAGCAGGGGGACACTGGAATCAAAGTTTTGTGCCATGACCTCATGCAGAGCAGCAGTTCTATACACTGGAATCTGGCAATTGTACTTGTATCGCTCCATCATGTGGTCAATCAGCGACATACTACTATGGTAGGATACTTTCAGAGTCTTTGAAATATCTTACACTTTGACTACTTATTTTCCCACCTCCAAGTTTGACCTCATAAAGGCATGAGACAGAGAAATATACTGGAAAAAACGATGCAGATTGCGACAACATTTGAGCTTGGCTCCATACATGCTCATATAAGAACATAAGAACATAAGAATACATAATGATGAGAACGGGCCGTTCGCCCATCTTGGCTCATCATGTCCTAATCTAAAGAACATCTAGTACTACATCTAGCCTGGCCTTGAATAGCCCGAGCGTTTCTGCCTCTACTACCTGACCTGGCAAGCTGTTCCAGGCATTGACAACTCTCTGTGTAAAGAAAAACTTCCTAATATCTCTGCGGAATTTGCCTTTAACTAATTTCCACCTGTGGCCTCTTGTTCTGCTGACCCCACTTATCTTAAAAAATCTTTGGTATTTTACTTTGTTAATCCCTTTTAGGAATTTAAAACCTCAATCAAATCCCCCTAAGTCTGCGTTTGCTAAGTTTAAATAGATTGAGTGCCTTAAGTCTATCATCATAACTTTTACCTTTCATACCAGGTATCAGTTTAGTTGCCCTTCTTTGGACTTTTTCAAGAGCTTCAATATCTTTCTTGTAGTGCGGTGCCCAGAACTGCACACAGTATTCTAAGTGTGGTCTGACAAAGGCGTTATATAACATTAATATAACCTCCTTTGATTTGTACTCAATACTTTTTGCTATGTATCCCAGCATCCTGTTGGCTTTTTTCACTGCTGTAGCACACTGCTTTGATGCAGATAGGCTTTGATCCACTACAACTCCTAAATCCTTTTCAAATTGAACACCTACTAACTTTTCTCCTCCCATAAAATACTCCTGTCTAATGTTTTTATTTCCCACATGCATAACTTTACACTTAGCAATATTGAACGTCATCTGCCATGTATCTGCCCATTTTTGGATTTTGTTTAAATCATCTTGGATTACTTTAGTCGATTCCAAACTGTTTGCCAAACCCCAAGTTTAGTATCATCTGCAAATTTAACTATTTTGCTACTAATGTCCATATCCAGATCATTTATGTAAATAAGGAAGAGCAGAGGTCCCAGCACCGATCCCTGCGGGACACCACTGCCCACAGCACCGAGGTCAGATTCGGCCCCACCTACTGTTACTCTTTGTATTCGCCCTTGCAGCCAATTTTTAACCCACTGTGAAACTACTCCTACAATTCCTACTGATTTCATTTTAGCAATGAGCCTCTCATGTGGTACCTTGTCAAATGCTTTCTGAAAGTCCAAATATATAACATCATAAGCCTGGTTCAGGTCAACACACTTTGTAGCCTCTTCGAAAAGTCCAGGAGGTTTGTTAGGCATGACCTCCCCTTGAGAAATCCATGCTGGCTCTCCCTTAAAATACTATTATTTTTCAAGAATGATTCCAACTTATCCCTAATAATACATTCCAGCATTTTACATGCGATGCAAGTTAAACTGACAGGCTTATAGTTCCCTGGGTCAGTACGGTCCCCCTTCTTATATATTGGAATTATACTACCCTGCTTCCAGTCATCTGGTATTTCTCCAGTGATTATGGATTGACTGAAAATATCTGTCAATGGTTTATATATAATTTCCCCAAGTTCTTTGAGTACTCTGGGATATATGCCATCCGGGCCTGCTGCCTTATTTGTCTTAAGTTTTTGTAGTTTTTGTAGTACTTCTACATCCCTTATCTCAAAGTCCTCCAAAACATTCCGTACCTTGTCTATACATTTAGGCATATTTATAACCTCTTCTCTAGTAAAGCTCTCCACAAAGTAACTGTTTAGTGTGTTTGCAATGTCCTTATTATTATAAACCAAAGTTCCTTCCTTATTCTTAATGCACTTAACCTCATCCTTAACTTTCCTTTTTCTACTACAATATTGAAAAAACTTCTTAGGGTTACTTTTGCATCTTGGGAAATTTTAATTTCAAACCGCCTTTTAGCTGATCTTATTTCCTTTTAGCCTTAGCCCGCATATTACAATAATCTAACTTGTTTCTCTCTGAGTTATCCTTTTTATATACTCTATACAGTCGTTTCTTTTGCCTCAAAATCACCCGTAAAGATTTAGTCATCCAATGTGGAGACTGTTTTTTCATCCTATTTTTCCTTACTTTGGGGATGAATTTACACTGTACATCTACAATAACCCTTTTAAATATAGCCATTTTTCATTCACAGTTCTGCAATCTAGAAGTTTTACCCAATCTATATTACTTAAATTCTCTCTCATTTTATTAAAGTCAGCTCGTCTAAAATTAAAAATTCGAGAGTTAGAGGAGACTGTCTTAACTTGCCAAAAAATATCAAAAATAACTGCACTGTGGTCACTTGCTCCTATTGGTTTTCCTACCTCTGTGCTGCAAATTCTATCAGGATTGTTACACAAAACCAGATCCAGTATTGATTTCCCTCTCGTAGGCTGAGTAACAGACTGTACCAAAAGCAGTCATTGACCATATCTATAAACTCCCCTCTTCACATTTGCCCTGACCTGTCACTATCTCCCAATTGATAGAGGGGTAATTGAAGTCGCCCATTATTATCGTCTCTCCTTCAGCACAGATTTGTTTTATGTTATCAAAGAGCGTACTATTTATGTTACTATCTGAAGCTGGAGGTCTATAACATACTCCTATATTCAGGCCCTTCTCACGATCTCCCAATAATCTAATCCAGATGTCCTCACAAGAAACTAATGACAAGGTGACCGAGTGCTTAAGGTGATGCACTGCTAATCCATTGTGCTTTGCATGCGGGGGTTCGAATCCCAACCTTTTAGCAGATGAGTGATTTTTTTGTAAGCTAAAAAACTAAGCCACCAAGGACACACTACCAGTAATGTCTGAAATGATCTCGTCTGAAAAAATGTATGTAATTTGTGGCAACATTTAGGCTTGCCTCCCGAACTGAGCTTGTCAGACGAGGTGACCGAGTGGTTAAGGTGATGGACTGCTAATCCATTGTGCTTTGCACGCGTGGGTTCAAATCCCATCCTTGTCGCAAAAGGGTGTGTTTTTCCAACCCAAAACAGTAGGTCACCAAGCACACACTGCCAGCAGTAATTGAAAACATCCCAATTTGAACTCATATTCTTTGCGTAAACTTACCAGCAATTAATCCCAGCTGAATGTACTCCTAACCATTAGTCTTAGGCATTATGTACACTTGAAAATATGAATTATACTCATCGAATGGAATAAGAACCACCATGGCACAGGCTACAACAGATTAGTACAGGTCATCTTAAATTGAATGCAACAGATGGAAGAACCATCTTTGTCCTGATTACTTGATCTGAATCATTCAGATGTTCCTCTTTGTTGACCACAGAAGGCTAGTTGGTCTAGGGGTATGATTCTCGCTTAGAGGGTGTGAGAGGTTCCTGGTTCAACTCCCGGACGAGCCCTAAAAACTTGTCAATCGAACTTGCAGTACAATGCACTTGTTGACTCTTTAACTGAACTGGCCATACAGTGTTAGTATTGAAAGAGGCTTAATCATCGTGAATCATCAGTCTTTAACAAGTTCATCAATTGATCAGCACCATGGAAGTTCATGTTGTTGCTCTCTGAATCAACAAAAGAGCGAAATTCGCTTTCCCTATCCTTGTATGCTCGACCTCATGTTTCACCTACCTGTAATTTTTTCTTTTGAGCAGGGGGACACTGGCATCCATAATGCACTTTTTGACTCTTTAATTGAACTGACCATTAAAGTAAGGATGGTTGTTACGTTCCACGTGTATGTGTGCTTTTGTCTTCTCTGTTTCCGTGTTCCGTAGGAGTGCCATCCGCCATTCCATTCGCCTTCCCTACTGTCTATCATTTCTGTGTCCTGGTCCCGCCTCCACCAATCACCTGCCCTTCTATAAAAACCCCATGACTGCTTCCTGCAAGGCCCCTTTTGCTGTTTGTTTGCTGAACGTGAGAGACAGAGAGAGTGTGTAGACCTTTGAAAGTTTGAAAGTGAAAGTGTATGGTTAAGTTTGTTTGTTCCCACTTAGGCCTTGGGATAGGTAAGAGGGAGGCCTCCATACATTTTCATCGGTAGGTCAATCCTGTGTATAGAGACATTAGGAAAGGGGTGGTTGCCATCTGTGTACCTTTGTTTACGGGTAGCTAGTGTAGATTAGATAGGTAGACTTTTATTTCGTATAAAAGTTTAGATAGTCAGCCTATCTTAGTTTTTGTTTGTAGCTAGCCTGTTCTGTTTTACTAAGTTCATTTCTTTGGCAACACCCGTGTCCCTTGGCCTTGTGTCTTTGTGTTTGTATTTGACCTTTGTAAATAGCCTCACTATTGTCTTTAAATATATGTATATAAACACCGACTGCACCTTCCCCTCTTGCCTTGTCTTTATTATTTACCCTCATTTTTCGTTCATGACCCGATCCAATTGAACTCTTATGTTACGGTCTCCCCCGTACCCCTAAACGCCGTCGGGGTCGTAACAATGGTGTTCATATTGAAAGAGGCTTAATCCTAAATCATCAGTCTCCCACCTCCATGTTTGACCTCATAAAGGCATGAGACAGAGAAATATAGCCTTATGCGTTATGTACACCTGAACATATCATTATAGTAATTGAATGGAATAAGAACTACCATGGCACAGGTTATGACAGATTAGCACAGGTCATCTTAAATTGAATGCAACAGATGGAAGAACCATCTCTATCCTGATTACTTGATCTGAATCATTCAGATGTTCCTCTTTGTTAAGCGCAGTAGGCTCGTTGGTCTAGGGGTATGATTCTCGCTTTGGGTGCGAGAGGTCTCGGGTTCAACTCCCGGACGAGCCCTAAAAGCTTGTCAATCAGACTTGCAGTACAATGCACCTGTTGACTCTTTAACTGAACTGGCCATACAGTGTTAGTATTGAAAGAGGTTTAATTGTGAATCATCAGTCTTTAACAAGTACATCAATTGATCAGTACCTTGAAGTTCATCTTGTTGCTCTCTGTATCAACAAAAGAGCGAAATTCGCTTTCCCTATCCTTGTATGCTCGACCTCATGTTTCATCTCCTCATCATGTTTAGTTTTGAGCAGGGGGACACTGGAATCAAAGTTTTGTGCCATGACCTCATGCAGGGCAGCAGTTCTATACACTGGAATCTGGCAATTGTACTTGTATCGCTCCATCATGTGGTCAATCAGCGACATACTACTATGGTAGGATACTTTCAGAGTCTTTGAAATATCTTACACTTTGACTACTTATTTTCCCACCTCCAAGTTTGACCTCATAAAGGCATGAGACAGAGAAATATACTGGAAAAAACTATGCAGATTGCGACAACATTTGAGCTTGGCTCCATACATGCTCATATCAGACAAGGTGACCGAGTGCTTAAGGTGATGCACTGCTAATCCATTGTGCTTTGCATGCGGGGGTTCGAATCCCAACCTTTAGCAGATGAGTGATTTTTGTAAGCTAAAAAACTAAGCCACCAAGGACACACTGCCAGTAATGTCTGAAATGATCTAGTCTGAAAAAATGTATGTAATTTGTAGCAACATTTAGGCTTACCTCCAGAACTGAGCTTGTCAGATGAGGTGACCGAGTGGTTAAGGTGATGGACTGCTAATCCATTGTGCTTTGCACGCGTGGGTTCGAATCCCATCCTCGTCGCAAAAGGGTCTGTTTTTCCAACCCAAAACAGTAGGTCACCAAGCACACACTGCCAGCAGTAATTGAAAACATCCCAATTTGAACTCATATTCTTTGCTTAAACTTACCAGCAATTAATCCCAGCTGAATGAACCATTAGTCTTAGGCATTATGTACACCTGAACATTTCATTATAGTAATCGAATGGAATAAGAACCTTTAAGAATCTTAAATTGAATGCAACAGACGGAAGAACCATCTCTGTCCCGATTACCTGATCTGAATCATTCAGATGTTCACCTTGGTGTAGCATGGAAGGCACGTTAGTTTTGGGGTATGATTCTGACTTTGGATGCGAGAGTTACTGGGTTCATCTCCTGGAACAAGCTATAAATTATGGTAAAATAACTAGACTAGCAATTTCATGCACTTGCTGACTCTTTAACTGAACTGGCCATTCAAAGAAAGACAGTATTAATATTGAACAAGCTTCAATTTGGCTTCCTCGATGGAACGCCACAGTATTAATATTTGGTTAGTATTAGATAGTAACCAAACTACTTCCCACAGAAAAGCAATTTGGCATCGATCATGTTTTTTGTTCTATTGGCTGAAATGAGATCATGACACATTCTTATATGTCTAAAATAATGATGTCACCTGCTGTGTGGCCAGTAATGGGAAATTATGAACAGATGATGTTATTATTTGAAGTAGATCTGAAAAGATGGTGTTTTTGGTTGAAGTAGATATTGGTTAATAGAGAGAAATCGTAATTTCCGGCATAGAGCATTTTGATTATGTAATCGACAGGAAAATGAAGAAGAAGAAGAATGAGAAGATAATGAAGACACAAAATAGCCCAGGTTTGGAGATTTATTGTGTGGCTGGGTGAAGTTGAAACTGAATTCTGTGTGCTTACATGGGGTCAAAGGGTGCAGATGTTATTCTCTGTGGCCATTGTAGTTATTTCTTGGGAGACCCTGAAAATGGCCAGATGCTTAGTGTTGTATAGGTATGGGGGTATGCCCTGCCAATCCGTAACTTGGTGGATATTGTTTTTTCTCTCCAGTCCACTCCAACTGACTTGTGAGTTTGACTATAACAAGGATAAAAGGCAGAGGTCCCCACAAATTTTCACCAGTCATTTGCAAACTGGAAGCCTGATTTATGGGCTTGCTTTCCACTACCTAGCCAGTGTTGGTTACAGTGGGTTCGGAAAGTATTCAGACCCCCTTAAATTTTTCACTCTTTGTCATATTGCAGCCATTTGCTAAAATCAATTAATTTCATTTTTTTCCTCGTTCATGCACACAGCACCCAATATTGTCAGAAAAACACAGACTTGTAGAAATTTTTGCAGATTTATTACAAAATAAACACTGAAATATCACATGGCCATAAGTATTCAGACCCTTTGCTGTGACACTTGTATATTTAACTCAGGTGCTGTCCAATTCTTCTGATCATCCTTGAGATGGGCCTACACCTTCATTGGAGTCCAGCTGTGCTTAATTATATTGATTGGACTTGATTTAGAAAGGCACACACCTGTCTATGTAAGGTCCCACAGTTGACAGTGCATGTCAGAGTAAAAACCAAGCCATGAAGTCCTAGGAACTGTCCATAGACCTCCGAGATAGAATTGTGTTGAGGCATAGATCTGGGGAAGGGTATAAAAACATTGCTAAAACATTGAAAGCACCCAGGAGAACAGTGGGCTCCATCATTGTGAAATGGAATAAGTTTGAAACCACCACAACTCTTTTTAGAGCTGGCCGTCTGGCCAAACTAAGTAACCGGGCAAGAAGGGACATGGTCAGGAGGTGACCAAGAACCCAATGGCCACTCTAAGAGAGCTTCAGAGTTCCTTGCAGCGATGGGAGAACCTGGTAGAAGGACAAACATCTCTGCAGCACTCCCATCAATCAGACCTTTATGGTAGTGGCTAGACCAGGGGTCGGCAACCTGCGGCTCCGGAGCCGCATGCGGCTCTTTCAGCCTTATGTTGCGGCTCCGCGTGGCTTGGGAAAATAAATAATAAGTATCCAATTGAATCGGGCGCAAAATTGGGCGCATTTTTGGGGCGTAGCACCCCGTTGACAGAAAATCCGAGGGGCGCAAGAATTATTTTCGCGTTACACCCCGGTCCGCGAAAATAAATGAACTGATCGCAGCTTTTTTCGCTGCGACACCGATTCATTTGCACCCCCGTCGACAGAAAATGGTGCGGCTCCCAGTGTTTTCTTTTCGTGGAAACCGGGTCCAAATGGCTCTTTGAGTGTTATGGGTTGCCGACCCCTGGGCTAGACGGAAGCTACTTCTGAGTGAAAGGCATATGACAGCCCACCTGGAGTTTGCCAAATGGTACTTAAAGGACTCTAAGAGCATCAGGAAAAAGATTATCCGGTCTGATGAGACACAAATTGAAATTTTTGGCCTGAATGCCAAGTGCTACCATAAAGGTCTGATTGATGGGAGTGCTGCAGAGATGTTTGTCCTTCTACCAGGTTCTCCCATCGCTGCAGAGGAACTCTCAATTCTTTAGCAATGTTTTTATACCCTTCCCCAGATCTATGCCTCAACACAATTCTATCTCGGAGGTCTATGGAGAGTTCCTAGGACTTCATGGCTTGGTTTTTACTCTGACATGCACTGTCAACTGTGGGACCTTACATAGACAGGTGTGTGCCTTTCCAAATCAAGTCCAATCAATATAATTAAGCACAGCTGGACTCCAATGAAGGTGTAGGCCCATCTCAAGGATGATCAGAAGAATTGGACAGCACCTGAGTTAAATATACAAGTGTCACAGCAAAGGGTCTGAATACTTATGGCCATGTGATATTTCAGTGTTTATTTTGTAATAAATCTGCAAAAATTTCTACAAGTCTGTGTTTTTCTGACAATATTGGGTGCTGTGTGTGCATGAACGAGGAAAAAAAATGAAATTAATTGATTTTAGCAAATGGCTGCAATGACAAAGAGTGAAAAATTTAAGGGGGTCTGAATACTTTCCGAACCCACTGTACATATAGCAAATACATTTTGCTCGCCACATGTATTAGCTATGAATATTTTCATATGACTGCTGGCTCCATTAAACATTAAGTAAAAGCTGCAATTTTATATTTGGTAATATTGATAGTAGTGTAGCTAATAACCTGTTACAATTCCCAAAAGCTAAATTAAGCAATACCTTTAAAATGTATCTGTATCTTTCATCATTGTTATTTTAAGCAGTGAACATGGAGGCTTTTTGCACCTGTTAGCATATTAAGTTGCAGTTACCTCTCCATTTGTCCAATGTGTAATCCCAGTGTGTGCATTTAGACTACATTTGATTATTGGGACGTATGTCGTCAGGAAAAATGTTGAGTAGATTTTTTGGCACTAGCATCGGACTTGTTTGAAAGTTAAAAGGGTTGGATTTGGCCCCTGGGCCATACTTTGGTGACCCCTGATCTGATACTGATACACTAAAGACAGCAATTGTCCATCTGAGCGTTTCTGTCTTCGTGATAAAGCTACATTTAATGTTTCTGTTTAGTAGTAGTATTTATGTCAGATTTAGACAGGATACAAACAGTTATTAAACTTAAAACGAATGTTAACTTAAAGTAATTATGTTCTTCACTGTTGGACGTGTAATACGTGTAAACTAAGCATCGAGCTGGTTGCTCTCTAAACAATGTAGCACGGTGGACTTTCGCTGACTGAAAGCCCCCATGTGACGCGAATCCACAAACCAGAGACGATTGCTCGTTGTCAACGATGAGCAAAGAAACGTATTCTTTCCAGTGGGGGAACACAACGTCACGGCTTGTCTCCTTTCGCGTCCCTGTTCAACCCCGAGGGGTGAATCTCTTTACGCGGACTGCTGTGTGAGTGTGAATCGCTACGGAACTTAATCGTGGACGAGACATTTCAATAAAAAAAATGGCTGCCGCTACAACCGGTGCCACTGAACAAGATGTCCCATCACCAAGCAACCAAAGCGGGGGACTGCTCGCAGTAGAGGCCGAGGAGAAGACGCAGGGCCTGCAAGCACCGAAAGAGGAGCCGGGTGACAGTGAGGTGATACAAATGGAAGAAGTGGACGGCGAACAAGTTGAAGGGGACGCGAAGCCGTCAGTGGTACCTGGAGTAGTCCAAGCGCTAGCAGCAGCGGGAACGACCGGTGAAGAGGAAGAAGAAGAAGAGGAGATTGGTTGCGAGGTGGCCGGAGCCGTAGAGAGTCCGGAGCAGCGCAGCCCAGCGAGCTGTAGCGAAATCGGGGACGGCACTGAGAAAGAGATGAAGCAGGAACAAAGGGAGGAGAACGAGTCCTCGTCCAGCGACTGCATAAAGCCGGGTAAAAGCGACGATGGGACGGAGAAAAACGACACGAGCAAAAGGCGAGCCAGTGTGGAGATGTCATCTTCGGATGGGGAACCGCTCAGTCGCATGGACTCTGAAGACAGGTCAGACCATTTTAAATGAGATTCAAACACATGCATTTCTAGCTAGATAACAATCTGAACATATCCAGTGAACATAGCTAGATAGCTAGTAACAGTAGTTTGTTGTATTTCGCTATTCCAGTCAATCGCTCAGTGAACTTGGGAGTGCAGTAGCTAGCCTCTATAACGTTACACAAATTCGTGTAGTGCAGTCGCTAACCAACCATGGCTAGTTCTCTGGCCCATACCAACCAACATCACAGTCGGGGGTTTCGGTCTCACCACGCTGTGGCATCATTTGCATGGAGGGTGACCGCGCACCGCCACTGGCCCAGCGGATGAGGGTCCTTTTGAAACCAAGAATGGTGACAGTCACTGAAGCTATATAGGTTTGCTATCGATATATCTAATGAGCTAATTCGCTTTTCCCATCCACGTTCATTTCAGGCTGTTCATAAATGTGTTTAAGCAATCGTGTTCAGTACCATAATTTACCAAGAGGATTGCTAGACAGATGACCGGTTTCTATTGGGATTGGGATAACGACAAAATACAGCTTATTATGGATTTCATACCTTGAATACACCATATATATAATCCCTATTAAAATATATGGTGTATTCAAGGTATGAAATCCAATAATAAACTGTATTTTGTTTCTGTGTTTAACAATGAATTGGTTAGGGTGAGAGTGAGTTGAATTGTATGTACAATGTATTTAACATTTGTGAAATATCTACATCCATGTCTTCTCTTTTTAGAAATCAAGAAATAGCACGCTGTTTCGAAAACCATTATGGTGCGAATCAAGTTAGCAAGAGGTGAAATACCACATTGGTGTATTAAAGATGGTCATATTTGCTGTTTTTGAAACCTGCCTGTTAACAACGCCAGCTTGCTAATGACACCAGTGGTATTACAAAGGATAAGGTCATAAATGTAGCCTAATACTCAGAATAGGACTTTAGGCTAGGTCCTGACAGGAAGTTCTTGAAAGCACATTGCTGATGTTTCATGTATGAATGTCATTAGTTTCCATGCCAGTTAGAGCTTTCAGGTGTTGCAATCTTATCAGTAGCAGTTGTGTTTGGGCTATATTTAAGGCCTAGATGTCAAGATAAAGGCCTATAGACACCTTTTTTGTTTACTAACCTTTTTGTGAATATATTGGGATAATATTTTAAAATGCAGGTAGTCAGTAGGAAGTCAGCTTGATACACTGTGTGCTGTATCTTCTGATTCTTGTTGTTGTTTTGTTAAATTGCCAACTGTGAAGGTCAAACCGCAAGTCACTAAACACTGAACTGAACATTCAGACTCAACCTCCAGCAGCTTTTGCACACTCGTGTAGCTATTCCCTATTTTCCCCCTTTTATCCTTATTTTTGTTGGGGTGATTCAGAGTTTAAACACACATGAACTTCAGATGTGACAAAACAGGACAGAACTTGTCCTGTGTGACAGTGTGAGCATGTTCAAAGGTTTATACATAGCTAGAGCAGTGGAACAGCAGAATGACACACAATCTCAGAAAGGGCAAACATCTCAGTCATGTTGATTCAGACCAAATGGAAGCTTCTGAACCAAGCCCTCGTAGGTTTCTGTCTTCATTGTAGACACAGAAAATTCTCTCCACATTAAATACCTCCTGTCCTTTCACCCTACATGGAGGAATGTCTGTGGGTCTTTCAGAATCAGTGACAAATGACAAAGCAGTGCACATTTACTCTTGTCGAGCAGGTTGCATGTTCGCAGGTGTTTTAGCTACATGGTAGTGTGGGATTGAGCTGCAAGGTAGCATGCCATTGAGCTACAAGGTAGCGTGTCAGGTATCCAAAGGTTAAAAGTTGTCAAGAAGTTATCATTATGTATTTAGTTCTGTACTAGAAAACATTCAGTTCAATGTTTTTAGAAAAAGAAAACATTGAATGTTGAGAAATAGCCTTGTAACAGTTACTCAGTCTAGCATACCTTTTACATAGCATTTGTAGCTGCTGTTTTGGTTAACTTTTGATAAAATCATTCTATTGTTATGAATTTCAGTCTGACAATAATTGTCCGTAATGCTTGAGGCAAAAATGAATGGGCATAATTTCAAGTCTGACAGTAACTGTGTTTGATAATAATTGTAAAGTAAATATGTTAACAAAATTGTTGCCTTTAAAGACAACTGCAGTTTGGCTGAATGGAGGTTTGATGTAGAGCAATAACATCTCTCTGCAGAGCACACTGCTACAGCTGTGTTCATTCTGAGTGGCCCTCTGTGAAATATATAGACACTTCTGTACAGGTTACCCTTCATCTGTCCAATTGGAGCAGAAATCTGAAGTGCCAACACTCACTTTTCTGTCATGCAGTTTATTATCTCCATCAAATACAATGAGTAAGACCTCTACAGTAAACACTTTGTTAGTATCATGTGATTAATGTATAAAAAATGGTTATATATTCAGTAGCTTGTTTATTTAATAAACACATGATGGCTTGATTCATCTCCTGTCACCTGTTTTAAGTACACGAAACTTTGAAGACAAATCTGTTAATGGAAATGACCTTATGAATGGTTAATTATTATACTTATAATATATAAACATATAAAATGATTACAGGGGAAAAAAATGGAATATGGAAACTTATGTCTCACACTTGGACTCCTCTATAACTCCCTCGCTTTCTCTGTCTCTCTTTCTCTCTCTCCCTCATTCTTATAGGGTGGTTGAATTGGTCATTGTGAACTCTGGGCAGCGGTATCAAGGGTGAGATTTGAAAGTGGCAGTTGTGGGCAGAACCCACATGTAGGCGGTGCGGGATACCAAAAACAAGATCCCTTTGCTTAAGTGCAAATGTGTGGGGGGGAAAACCGGGCCGGTTTGTCTGGGCAGTGATTTTAATTCGTGGCACATGCAGGAAGAACACTGGTGAACACCTGCCAGTTCCCGTCACATGGGGCCAACCCCATGGCATTACCCCACAGCTTGCCTTATTTCACAGGGCACAGTGGCTGGCACGGCCGGCACATGCTTTCCCAGAGAAAAATGACTACCTTCTATCGCCATGTTGTCTTTTTGTTACACTTTTCATTTGCCATTAGTGATATTAGCTGCATTTTGAATGAATGTAGCTATTTAGCTGGTTGGAAGTATACGTGTATATGCATTTCGTAAATGTGGGTGTGTGCATGCATGTACATTTGCGTGTTTGTGAGTGTGACAACTTGTGTCTGACTTAAACAGAATCAGACATTTGAACTTTACTTCATGACGCCAGTCATCATTGTTCCAGTGCAAGGAAAGAAGAGCGCGGCACCAGTTTTATTCTGGCTCAGGACAGACGGACGGTGCAGGACCGAAGGACATAACTCGATGTGAAAGGAAATGTAAGGCCGTGCACACAGAAGGTTCCTGAAGACAAATGATGCCTTTGTCCTGCCTGTCCTTGGTCGGGGCAAAGGAGACGAGCGATAGTGCGTGAACAGCACTGTGTAAAATGGTCAGACAGGATCTTGTGGGTAATGAAGCTCTCGGGGCCTCTGTCTGGAGAGCGGGCATTTTCCTCTCTGGGTTGGCAGTGAAGCTAACGAGGGAGGCTCTGTCAGAATCGAACCATCAATCAACCACAAACATTTCAGGGGAAATACGCAGGAGGCAGAAAAAGCCGACCGTCATGAGTCATTCAGAGAGACGATCCTCAGATCTCATCACGCTGCAGACAGGAAGCGTTCCTGTCTCAAAACCGTGCACCTATTTGGGGTTTTAGCAAATATGTTAAAGGCCAATAAGTTTGCGTTTCATTGCTGTGCTAATTTTCAGGGTATTTACCTGCAGATTCACATCTATTTAAAGCCCTGCAACTGTTTTCTATTCTCTTTTGATTTGCCTAAAAAGTATGCCACTTTGTGTTGCACATGTTTACACACCCAAATTACTGAGGTGCCTTACTTTATACTGTGGAAGGCGTCGGTCTCGGCAATGGTGGGACTGGCGAAAAGTTGCGTGTGTTTTGGCACAGGACTCCTGTGGATGACTGTGGGACAATTGGACTGTTACTGATTGCCTGACGAGTTCCACCTGACCCATTTTAGGGTATTTAAGTGCAGGTGTGTGGCTGCTGTCATTGTATGTGTTTTGTCGAGTTAGGCGTTGGGAACCAACTGAAAAGTTGTGACCATTGTTGTATGTGTGGTATTGTTCAGTGTGAAGTAAGTGTGAGTGAGTGAGAGTCTTTGTCATGGTATGTGTCGGGACAGTGTAGAGTGCTACCATGGCCTGTTAAATGTTTAAACCCCGGACTGAAAAGTTGCGGGGTGTCTGTCTGTTAAATGTTAATGTGTGAAACCCGGACTGAAAGGTCGCGGAGCGTGTGCGTCTGTCTGTTAAATGTTGAACCCGGGTTGAAAAGTCACGGTATGTGTGTGTCTGTCTGAATATTTGGAAGCGACTGTAAAGCCGCAAAACGTCCATTCGTGTTTGTGAGTGGAGACCCCGAAAGGGTTTCCATCACAGAGGAGGCAGACTTTGATTTAGTTCGTTGTTTTTGTTTATTGTTTTTGGCCTGAACCCGCGAGGGCGATGGTCGAAGATTTTGTTCATTTTTATTTATGCTGCTCTCCCACGCTGATTCTTCCTCCGGGATAGAATCCATAAAGATCCAGGTCCTGAGACCGTAAACTCCACTCCCTGTCTCCTGGTGCTCTGTTCGTTGCCGGGGTTTGTCACATGGCGTGTGACATATGCACTGTACATGCTTTACAGTTATTTACTCAAACAGTTCAAGGCGACTATGTCTTTCCCAAGAGGGAATTGAACCCGCAGTCATCATGCAACAATCCAAGTTATACCACTATTTAACCACCATTAGCCTATATGTTGAGGATTTGGACTGCACTGCACGCGACGACAGTAGTTCGGTTTGTGATTGTTCAAACCGAAGACTTTATTCCTTTTAGCCGCTGCAGGTGTGTTTTCACAGTCACGGTGTGGGCGACAGTCCCGCCGTGGTTGGTCTTAAGTGTCGTTTTCACAACGTTTTAGTGGTGATAGAAGTGATGTGGCAGAGGCTGGCTTTTGTAATGTGGAAGTGGCCTGCGCCTTCTAAGGCTTCGCTAGAGGTAGCTTTTGGGGGTGTGTACAATCTGTCATTAACGTGGACACAGCTTACACAGTTTGGACACGTCTTACACATTTGTAATATAAACAGAGCGTGACTGTGTGCCTGTGAGAAGCTGGTTGAGTCATCTGGATCTACTCTGAGGTTCTGTGCAGTGCACAGGGAAGGGCTCGATGTTTACTTTCACACCGCTTGACACTGGGCCCTCCTGCTAGCGCTGTGTGATTAATGATCTTTTTCGCCCGTGTTTGTTTTGGACGACAACGGAACAACCTGATGCCGTACATTTCCTGAGCTCTGTCAGTGTTACAGATCCCTGCTGGTAGTTCTGCAGTCATAGCGGGGGGAAATCGGCCCGGAGCTCTGAAAGACTGCAGGAAACGGGAATCGTGTTAAGAGCAGAGCGCCGCCGATTCCCCCCCCTCTGTCTGTCTCGGGCCGTAGCCACATCCGAGGTCGAGGGCCTGCCGCGCCGCAGCGCGCGGGGTATGAGCTACCGGGATCGGGGAAAGGGGGAGGGGGTGTGCAGCTGAATGCAAGTTTTGTTCCTGCTTTTGGCAAAAGGGACTCCAGAGCCAGGGAGTGGAGGAGGGCTAGGCCTGTCATTAGAGCCTGGAATGACTTGAGTGACTTGATGAATGAGAGAGAGAGAGAGTCACCTGCTACAAACACTCCGCCTGCTGTACCCCATCTGTGTAGAACACCGCTGCGCCCCTCTGAACCCCATCTGTGGAGAACCCCATCTGTGGAGAACCCCATCTGTGGAGAACCCCATCTGTGGAGAACCCCATCTGTGGAGAACCCCATCTGTGGACCCCACATTGGCATCAATGATAAGGTCTTGTGCGGAGATTGAATCCTGGGTGTCCGAGTGCGTCCTGACACAGTCCCAGTGTCAACGGCATCCACGGCAAAAGCGAATGATGTCGTTCTTCCTCTGAGCACGTCTCATTCTTCAGGCTGTGCTGGTTCAGCGCCCGGGCGCAAAGTGGCCCTCAGTCTCTCCGCGCTCTTGTCTCCCGACCTCCTGACTTTCAGGTGGGAACGGTCTCCACCTCTGCGCCGATCCCCATTTGTTAGTTTGCATTGTTAGACGTAGGCTACACACTCCCATTTTAAACAGCAGGACCAGGCAGCCCTGGTGAATTCCTGAAAGTAATCCTGGAAACATTGCTAATGACTTCCCAGCTTCCTCTCCCCCTGTGTTTCCCCTTCTGGCCGTTTAAACACCAAAGGGGACACTGATGGTGATGATGCCTTGCTGATTGGCTGATTGGCTGATTGGCAGCCTGGAGCTCCGCCCGAAAGATGAGGCACTGGGTGGTGGGATTCTGGGATTCCACGTTCACTCAAACCTCCCCCACCACATTCTTAGTATCCCTACACACTAGGACTAGCTGGCGCACCGTAGCATCTTTAATACGACATTCAGATGTCAGATCAGTGGGTCAGCCATCGTCTCGTTTCACATCTGGATGAGCCGTATAGTCATCTGGGCTGCGTTAAGCAAAGGAGAAAGATGCCACGATTACTAATGAATAAGGTTGGCCACACTCGCAGCATCGTTCATTGCAAATTGAATCGAGAATGCCTTGGACAGCTTTTGCGGCGCAGGAAGGATTGTGTTTTTTTATTTTATTTTTTTTATTTTTTAAACCCCGTCAGTAGATTAGCACTGCGCTGCAGCGTCGGCGGGGTCGTGACTGTGAGAGTGACTGTGATCGCGTCTTGAGAGATGCCTTTGCAGCAGTGTAAGGGGACTGAAACGGGGCCTAACGATGTTATTAGGGAACTTCAGACGGATGTCAAGTTAAGGAAAGAGCGAGTGAGCCTTAATCACCCTTCTGCCTCGCGGAGGCGGCCTGAAAACGTGCCGTCCCTGTTCCCCGTGTCCCATCAGCGCGGGCCTCATCCGTCAGCGCGAGGACCTGGGAATGCTGGTTGTAAAACTGACTATTCTCCACTGCATTGGGACTGCATTGCTTCAGCACCTTGTGCAGGCAGTGATATTTCTCTTTTATTGTAGTGAATATGGAGTGATTAGATGGTAGGTGTGTGGCGAGGGCCTTGCCCTCAAAACTATTGGTCTTGATAGGAAATCGGGCTCTTGTGAACAATGATCTTGTTTTTGGCTGCAGGCTTCAGTTCACCATCTGGCAAATGGTGGAGAAATTAGCTTTGAACTTGGTAGTGCCCTCAGTAAATGCCTACAATTTTAGACATTTTAGCAGACGCTCTTATCCAGAGCAACTTACAGTTTATATTTCTTTACATACAATCCATTTGGATATTTTACTGAAGCAATTCAGGTTAAGTACCTTGCTCAAGGGTACAACAGCAGTGCCCCACCTGGGAATTGAACCTGCAACCTCTGAGTTACAAGCCCAGCTCCCTAACCATTACACTAGACTGCCAGCCCTCTCAGTTATGAGTTATATTTCTGAACTTCTTTTAGGTTCATCATGAGACACAAACCATGGATATTCACCAATGGAATCAGAATTTATGTGTCTCTGAATTGATCAGTGGTGATAAGAGAGTGAGGTTTCATAAACATGATTATGGGAGGGGCTAACATGTTGCTTTTAATCAAGTGACTAGTATGAACCGATCCTTCACAGTTTGCCATCCATTACAAACAGTGCACAACCGCTCCACAAAGTCCAGCCCGTTTAGTGTGTCACTTGTGATTTATGATGACCCTCCATCTGGTCTCAGAGTCCTGAGCCCAGAATTGGGACTGTGGGATCCTGGTCTGATGTTCGCGGTCTCCTGTTTAAAGCCGGCTGTGGCATAAAAACAAAGAAAAAAAGATATATTGATGAGTCAATTTTAATATCGTTCATGTTCAAAGAGTTTAAAGAAACGTTAAAACGTTTAGTAAATTAACAAACATGCTGGCTCCCGATTGAAAGTTTTGCTGATGAAATTTGGCACGGATCTGTTCAAATTTGCTGTTGATATTTGTACTTAACTGTATGTTTTTGCAGTCCAAGAGAAAGTGTTTCTCGGCTGTAAATCCCAGCTTAAGCTGCAGCCTTTCCCCTCTTGGAAGTCGCGTTTGTCTGTCGGTGGCCGGGTTCAGTGGCCAAGCTGTCCTCGCTGATCTGGGGGACGGGGGATGTTTCCATCCGCAGAGGAGGCATTCCCACTCCAGAGACAAATCACTCATCCCTGCGCCGTTGGGTTTCCCAGTGGTGCTCCAGTTTCCCTCCGTGCGAAGTGAAATGAAATGGCAAATTTCTCATGATTATTTATTTATTTTGTCACTTCTTCCATAGACGAATCGGTATAGACTAGGTGAAGAGTGATGATCCGCATGCAAGTTCACACACACACACACACACACACACATTCCTTTCTGTAAAGCTGGCCAGATATGGGCCTCTACAGCACAGCGCTTGCTTATGACAAACAGGTTTGGTTAAAGTCGGCTGGCTGCAGAGTCCGCTGCAGTGGCTGTCTAGACTTGTCTCAGCATTCGAGAAGCTGTTGCACTTCTGGTTTGGACTCTGTTCTTGTATATTCAAGCAGAGCACTTCACCTGGATTTCTCCAGTTAACATATCCCAGCTGTATAAACAGAGAATATGGGAAATGTAAATCAATGTTAGTCACAGCCGATAAGGCTGTTTAAACAAGCAGATGTTTAAGTGCTGTAAAGTGGCCACCCCTTTGCGCCTCCATCCTGAATTAGCGTGACCCTGATGTAATTCCCATGACCCCTCGGTCTCCCCCTGCTTCCTGAAGTACCAGCAGCACTCTTGTGTATCTCTGCTCTGACTCTGTAGAGACAAATCTGTGACAGCGTAGTGGTGATTCTGTCCGCCTCCGTTTCCTGCAGTTCCAGCAACTTGTAACTTATGTCTCCCACTTAGCCAGGCTGTGCAGTGACTCCTATTTGACTAATTTCCTCCTGCAGTTTTAGGAGCACTCTGATAGAACACTGCTGTGGTGGCGCAGTGACTTCTTTATGACTCTCTCTCTCTGACTCTCCCTCCTGCCGCATCCGCAGCACTCCTGTGTATCACCATTGTGGCTCTGTAGTGACTCCTGTGACTTTCTTGAAACGGTAGCAGCACTCTGCAATGTCTGTGCTGTGACTCCCTCACCCTCTCCCTCCTGCAGCATCAGCAGTAGTCTGATATGACTCTGCTGTGGCTAACCCATGACTGTGAAATCCCCCCCCTCCCCCTCCCTCTTGCAGCATTGCTAGCACTCTGATAAAACTCTGCTGTGACTCCTCCCCCTGTCTCTCTCTCCCTGCAGCATCAGCAGCACTTTGATGGACATGGACAGCACGGTGTCCAGTGGCCGCTCCACGCCCGCTATGATGAACGGCCAGGGCAGCGCCACGCCCTCCTCCGCCAAGAGCGTGGCCTACACCTGCTGCTGGGACCAGTGCCACGTCTGCTTCAACTCCAGCCCGGACCTGGCCGAGCACATCCGCAGCCTGCACGTGGACGGCCAGCGCGGCGGGGTCAGTCCTGCCTCCTGCCCTTCTCTACGTTCTGCTCTCTCCGCTCTTTTAATCTCTGCCTCTGTCCTCACCCCAGTTTTCCGGTCTCTCTGTGGTGTTATGACTCACTGTGAGCCTTTCTTGTATCCCAGTCATTTTTGTGTCAGAGATTCTGCTACTCACTGATCTCTAATTTGGGTTTATTTTGTACAGTCCTGTAATTACGCTTTGTCAACTGATGGCTGTGTAGTGTCAGTGCTTTTGACTGTGTTTTTCTAATCCTGAAATGAGCCTGTGTGTGTGTGTGTTTATGCCATTACCTTTTGACAGAGGCCACAGACGGCAATTGGCTGTAATTTGTTAGTCATCACATTGAAGAAAATGTTGTGTGAATGATCTGACTGAGATTACCCTCATAACAAAAGCAGTCCTCCTTCTCACGTCCTCTCATATGAGGAAAACAGTGTGCTGCATGCCCCTGATAATAGTGTGTTTGGCTGCAGGCACATTGGCTGAGGATCATCCAAGCTTCCTGTTTTAAATGCAGAACAGCTGGGTAGCGCCTGCTGTATATATTGGGCTCAGAGAAGATTAAAAACAGAAAACATGCTTGGCATTTTTCAAATAAATGTGATTTCGCACAGGGGGGGGTTAAAGGTTTTACTCAGTTGCTTTTTAAAAGGCAAGAGACTGTCATTACTCTCAGCTTCTGTGAGATAAAGGGAAACTACCCTGTCCTCAAAAATCTGTTCACCATGATCAGCCATTTGAGCATAACAAATCAGACTTCCTGCTGACATGTTTAAATGCTCCATGTTCCTTGCTAATGTGTAAATGCTCATAGTTTATTAGGCTACAGAATAGTCTTGAGAAAGGCAATATGGTGAAGTAATCTAGGTATCAACAACCTGGTGGTCCCTCTAGCTTTGTTTGTTTGTTTGTTTGTTTGTTTGTTTGTTTGTATGTGTGTGTGTGTGTGTGAGTGTGGTTTGTTGGTGTGACTTACTGACTGACTTACATGTGTGTGTGCATGTTTGCCATGAGGAGGGTTGGAGACACATAAGAGACCCATATGCTCTTATGAACTTGTTAAGCCCCATTGGAGCCTAAATAGTTTCCATTGCGGGTGGAACAGGCTTATGCTTTGTGTTTTGGTGTGTGTGCTAGGTGTTCGTGTGCCTGTGGAAAGGCTGTAAGGTGTACAACACCCCGTCCACCAGCCAGAGCTGGCTCCAGAGACACATGCTAACACACAGTGGAGACAAGCCCTTCAAGGTAGGCTAGCCAATGAAATTTACCCTGCAGCTAACTCGAGAACTGCACACCCTGTGACTTGTCATCAATGTTTACATTTCACATATGTACCTATTGAATACACTTGCCTTGTCGTACACTCTGTCATGAATCTATTGCTACAAATTGAACTTCCTGTCTCTGTGCTGACAGGTCTACACAGATTTGTAGGTAGTTAGGGTAGCAGCACTACGCCTTTATTGGTTGTATTTAGATTCCAAATCATACATTACATTACATTACATTACAGGCATTTAGCAGACGCTCTTATCCAGAGCGACTTACACAGTTTACATTTCTTTACAATCCATTCATACAGCTGGATATTAACTGAAGCAATTCAGGTTAAGTACCTTGCTCAAGGGTACAACGGCAGTGTCCCACCTGGGGATTGAACCTGCAACCTTAATGTTACAAGCCCAGTTCCCTAACCATTATACCACACTGCCTGCCATAAGTTTACTATTGGCCAGAATGAGCAGATACAAACACTGAACAACATTGACATCTTCTTGGCTTTTTATATTGAACTTTCTCGCGTGTCTGGAGAGGGCGCTCCAGGCAGCCCTCCCCCGTGGATTAGTCTGATGTAAACCCCCAGCTGTGCTTTTGAGTTGAGTTGACTTTGTGCTGTTGCCAGTGTTCCCAGGCAGCCTGTGTGTAATTGACCTCTGACCCCTGGCAGTGCGTGGTGGGGGGCTGCAATGCCAGCTTCGCCTCCCAGGGGGGACTGGCACGCCACGTGCCCACCCACTTCAGCCAGCAGAACTCGTCCAAGTTGTCCAGCCAGCCCAGGCTGAAGGAGGAGTCTCCCTCAAAGGCGGGCCTGAACAAGAGGCGGAAACTGAAGAACAAGCGCAGGAGATCCTTACGTATGTACTGTGCATATCAGCACGTCTGTCTGTTATTATTAACTACTAGACACCATTTACACCTACAGGTACCTACCAAAATAAAGGACACACTTTAGTAAATGACAGGTTCTGGTGGCTCTATTATGGTTTGGGGTGCATTTTCCTGGCATGGATTAGGTCCACTCAAACCCCTTAGAGGGCAAGGTAAACACCAGTAAATACAAAGCCATGATGATCACCTTCATCTTATGGTTAAGCATTTCTATGCTGATGGGAGCGGTCTCTTCCAGGATGACAATGCCCCATCCACAGGGCACGAGCGGTCACTGAATGGTTTGAAGATCATGAAAACGATGTAAACCATATGCCAAGGGCGTTCTCAGTCTCCGGGTATCAACTCAATTGAACCCGAATGGAAGATTCTGGAGTGGCACTTGAGACAGCTTTTTCTACCGTCATCAAGAAGACACCAAATTATGGAATTACCTATTAAGAAACATTGTTCATGTTGCTTTTATTTTGGCAGTCACCTGTTCTCTCTGCTGTAACCACTGTTACTCTACACACCCTGGCTTAGATTCAAACAAACAGATTTAGGGGCTAGATTTACTAAGCATACACCAGTACAAAGTTTGCACCACTTTTTTCTAAAAAGGAATAAAAAGCTAAAACTAGATGTAACATGAAGTTTTATTCCTTTTAGAAAAACAAGTGCAAACTTTGCACTGGTTTAAACACTTAGTAAATCGGGGCCCTTAGATTAAATAAGGACAAATGCAATTCAAACTGACAAGACTTGTTTCCCACTTTTGTCTCTAGTATTTGTGGCAAATGATATGTAGAAGATTACTTAATGTAAAAATGAATAGGAAGATAATAAACGCTGGTAGTTCAGAATACTGTTTCCAGGGTAAAAGCCAGTTCAACTGCTAACAATAGAACACATCATTAAATACGTTATGGGTTACAATATTCCACATAGTGTTCCACACAATTAATTGTATTCATATTTCTGGTAATTTGTGGAAATACATATTCTGGGGAGATGAAGTTAATGAAAAAATAAATATTCCAAGGCACTCACGTGGATTAAAAAGCCTTTATTCTCTTGGCAGGAACATTTAATATATTTTTTTAAATGTTCCTGCCAAGAGAATAAATGCTTTTGAATCCACGTGAGTGCCTTGGAATATTTATTTTTTCATGAACTTCCATCTCCCCTGTTTCCAAAGAGCACCAGTGGTTAAAACTCTACTACACCCTTGAAGCGCACCTAGTACCTTTAGTTTTTGTATTCACATATTTATGTGTTTAATTTTGTCATTCACCATATTCTGATGTGTTTAATGATGATTAAGGAGAAAATTAAACATTGTCGCTTTGGATAAAAGTTGTCTTACATACATGTACTGTAGCTTGTGCTTGGTTTAAACAGTTAGCATTTACAATAACTCCCTGAAGAAGACATTGATTGAAACCGGTTTCTATATATTGCACAATGGGTTATTATTTTAGTCATCGGACACCTGCCTAGCTCCTCATAATAAGAAACAGACCAATCTTTGTTTCACCTGATGTGGGTTGCTCACCTCGTTTGCATATAGCATTAAAGCAAAGCAAGCATGCAACAGAATACTGCAACTATAAGACACCATCAAAAGGCATAGTTTGTGCTGCCAAGTCAACTTGAACTTGAGCAGGAAACCCCGTGTGTATATTAACATACATAAAGATTTAGATAAGTAGTTCATAAAATCAATGGTAGCTACTGCATAGCAAAGAAATGTATATATCAAATGGTATATACCAGGGCTCCTCAAATCTGGCCCACAAATTTTGTCCTGGTTTTCCTTTCTCCCAGGTAGTTAATTGAACATTTGATTGGCCAGAGTGTCTTCTCTCCTGACTCCCAGGTTAATAAAGGAAGGGTGGAAAGACAGCAGTGCTCGGCCCAGGAGGACCAGGATTTGAGGAACCCTGGCCTATACAGTGTTTTGGGGTCCCATACCTGTTGATGATTAACTAATGTTACGGAACCACAGGTCTGTAATTAACAAAGTATTGTGTTTGCAAGTGAAAATGTTCCAAAGAAAAGTGTTATGAAAGTGTTTAATTCACTTAATTCGCAAGCAGTTCAATTTAATTGACGACTTGAAGAAATCAAACCCAAGTGCATTAAAAAATGTCTTCAAACTGTTGTAAATAATATTACATTGGTAACTAACACAAACAGTGGGGTTTGGCAAGATGACTCTGGCAAGATGTAGGCTACAGACAAATGTTTTATATAAAGTTACCATCTGGTTTCACTGGTGTCAAATGACCGCTAGGCTCATTTATTTTTTAAATCACACGCAGCAATAACGAGGAACAACTCATTAGGAACAGATTTACAAAGTGTAGTTTTCTTGCAATAAAAAAAACTATTTACCCTACTACCAAAATATTACATATAATTAACATGTATAGTATAAATTGTAAAACACTGTTTTGTTTTGGCGGATATATATATATTCATTTCATTCATTCATTTATTTACTTTTTACATTACCCAGAATGGTTGAAAATCTATTTTTTGAAATCAAAAAAGTCAAAGATCAAAAAGGAGCAACAATAAATGATTTAAGCATCAAGTCGCAACAATATATTTACCCATCTTCCTACTACTGTATTATGGAGACATGAACATTAATCAACCAGTGTGTATACTTTATATTTTTATTGGCTACATTCTCTTATGTCCACCTCTATAGAGAGTTGCACCGTGGCAAACATACTTTATGGAGATATGACCAGATGAATCTGGGAAGGTTTAGTTCGATTTGATTGAATTGCATTTCCCCTTAAATATGCAAGTGAATGTGTTCAAGTGAACAAGTTAGTTTGCTTAAGTTTCGGCCCCTGTCAACATTGATTTCTACTTGAGCTACTTTCACCTTTCACTCCCTCCCACTCTCCACTCCACTCTTCACCCCTCTCCAAGCACTTGTGTTAGTGAGTGAGTGTTAGTGAGTGCATGGTTGTGTGTGTGTGTGTGTGTGTGTGTGTGTGTGTGTGTGTGTGCTATGGATTATTTTATTTTATTTTTAACCCAATTCTGAACATTGTAAGCCCGTCCCATCATGCGAGTATCTCTGAAATGCGTCCTGCCAGCCGCTGATTCTTTTCACTCCGCACTCTACCGGCTGAGCTGCACAGTTACTGCTCCAGCGTACTGCAGCTGGTGCAGGCAGAACTACAGATTCCCCCTCGACCACCAAAGGCAGCACCGTAGCCAATTGTTCACCGTCCCAAGAGAACCCAACCCACAGTCGGCCTTGGCACGGTCAGGATTTCAGTCCGGACCGTGGGGCGCACCACTGCACTGAGAGCCAGTACCAAAGTGGGACCCCTGAGGGCCCCGCAGTGTTCCAGGGAAGAGACACACACGTCCCCGAGCATCCGATATGTTGCTGTGCCGGTTTCCCTAACGACAGCGAAGCGTCCGCCTCTGTTTCCCTGCATCCCGCATCTGCATTCCGCCAGCCCGTTTAGCATTCAGCAGAGAGTGCCTTTTTAATAACCAACTTTTCCTTCCCTCCCAGCCCGGCTAACAACATCCAGGCTTTTAACACACTGGAGATGCAGATTTAATGGCCTGCTTTCCAGACTGATTTTAAACTTGACTGGATCACAGCCTTTGGAGTCTGACTTGAATTATAAGTTGTTCTTTTAAAAAAACAAAAAGGGTACTATTAATATTGGGGCAAAAAAGCCATTCCAGTGTATTCGTCGCATGTGTGAGAAACTCAGCAGGCCGCTTGTAAACGGAAACATCCAATAGGGGACCCCCCTCCCCTAAGGCGAACAGGGACATTGATCGCCGTGACAGCTTGGTCTGGTCGTGACTTGGAAGGGACCCTCAAACGGGAGGAGGAGTGCTGGGCTAGAGAGTAAAAGCTTTGCTGGAGGGGCGCCAGCGTTTTGATCTGCGCTTGATGAACGGGCCTTCAACACAGAGCTATTGGGTCCCGAGCCACGCCTGCAAAGGCTGCCGGGAGATCGGGCGTCTCGCCAGCGGGTTAGCTGAGGTAACAGCGAACTCAAGCGGGGGAGTGTGGGAGCAACCCAACCCCCCCCCGCCCGCTTCTGTGTGGATGAAATATCTCTGAGATATCTAATATGAAATAAAAATGTTTTCCACACGTGTGTCTGTGCCAGAACATCAGTCTCCACCCCCCACCCTCCCCGTTAGGAAGTACAGATATCAGCTTATGACTGCTGTGTGTTCACACCTGGGGGCCATTTCATGTCATTAGGTTTTAAGTGGCTTAGAAGGTCACAGAAGCTGTCACATTTGCAGCACATTTTGTCCAAGAATTTGGGAAAAGCTTTTTTTTTATCAAGTACCTGCTTCAACCTTGACTTAGCTGAATACCTGTTAGCCCTTTCTACTATTTAAATGTCCATTAAACTGCCTTATTCACAGTGACTTACACATTTTTACACATTAGGTAGATCTATAGATAGATCGATAGATAGATAATTAATCCCCAAACTGGAAATTAAGTTGTCATCATAAGCGGCGTAACAGATAATACAAATAAAACATAGTGAAATACAGGAGACAATAGACAGGAGACACAAGCATGAACCATATCTCTATCTCCTTTGCTTGCTGCAGCACGGCCGCACGACTTCTTCGACGCACAGACGATGGACGCCATCCGCCACCGGGCCATCTGCCTGAACCTGGCCACGCACATGGAGAGCCTGGGCCACGGCCACAGCGTGGTCTTCCACAGCACGGTGAGTCTGCCACAGAACCCCCTAACCCCCCACAGTGGGGTCTCCTACAGCACAGTGAGTCTGCCACAGAACCCCCTAACCCCCCCACAGTGGGGTCCCCTACAGCACGGTGAGTCTGCCACAGAACCCCTACCCCCCCCACAGTGGGGTCCCCTACAGCACAGTGAGTCTGCCACAGAACCCCCTAACCCCCCACCATGGGGTCTCCTACAGCACAGTGAGTCTGCCACAGAACCCCCTACTCCCACAGTGGGGTCTCCTACAGCACAGTGAGTCTGCCACAGAACCCCCTACCCCCACAGTGGGGTCTCCTACAGCACAGTGAGTCTGCCACAGAACCCCTAACCCCCACAGTGGGGTCTCCTACAGCACAGTGAGTCTGCCACAGAACCCCCTAACCCCCCCACAGCCTGGTCTTCCACAGCACAGTGGAGGGCAGGGTGAGGGTGTTGTTGTTGTTTTTGCAAACCTTATTCAGTCCACCTTTTATAGCTTGCATATCCTAATTTTGCTGAAGGAGAATGTTTAGTTAAGAAATTCAAGTAACTTGCTCCAGTCTACAACAAGAATTTATATCTGCAACAAGTCCCTTCTTCCGTGTTCTCCTTGTATGATTATTTTTTGGAACCACTGCTCTGATCTGTGTTGTTGCTCTGCAGCCTCTCTGTTATTGCCTTTCAGTTGCCCTTCTTCACCAGTAGTGAGGCCATTGCCCAAATTTAATCAAATATTTAATGATTGATTTTAATTGTATTGGAGTTCCCCTGGTTTGTTTGTCATGTTCTTTGTTGTACATATTGTTGTGGCAATGTAAGGAAAGTTTCCTTTTCCGACAGCAGGTGGCAGTAGAGATCCGCAGTCGGAAAACTGCGATCGCTCTTCAGCGCTCTCAGCGCAGTGTCATTAAATGTAGTAGCAATCACACGATTTGATTCACAGATATAAAGATGGGGTCAATGTACTTTAGAATAGCATTTCAAAGATTAGAAAATATTGAAATAATATATTATTTGTCCTGAGTGCATATAACAACCGTCATCATTCTCTTCTCCTTATCCTCCTTATCTTCCCCCTGAAAGCTCCTTGCAATGTGGAGCGGTGGGTACAGTGCATTGTGGGACATTCTGAGGATGGATTTCTGAATGAGGGTCCAGGCTGTTTTGAATGCCCAGGGGGAAACTCCAGGAAATTACTTGAGCGGCTGCAGATGCTTGTAATATCACCATCTCGGTGACCGATCAGCACCAATGAGAATAACCCTCTTTTCTTATGTGAAAAAAATATTATTTAAACTGTTCTTCGATGTTGTTTGCAATTGGATGGTTAATACATTGCAGATTATCAACCAAACCAGTCATTTCACATTTCACATTTGCTCTCTGAGCAAAGAGTTCACCATGAGGGATACTGAAATGGCCTTTAACATTCATTAAATGTTAAATGTGTTTTGGCAAAATCCTAGGGAACTATTTCATGGTACTTGAGAACCTCACAATCTTCTAAAAAACATTAAAATGTAAATCAAAAGTAAAAACAAATGTTCAGAATAATTATTTTAATCTATAAGATGACCTTGCTAAGATGAATTAATATCTCAGAAAGAGGCGCTCGTATTCTCTCGCCTGCCGTTTTGCAGGGTGAACACTAGAGGGCAGTGTTGTCACTCGCGATCGAGTGTGTTTTTTTTCACAGGAAAGCTTGCATTTTTCTTTGTGAAGTGGAGGAAAGTAAAGGTCATCCATTTTACGGCATTAAGCCTGAAGTACCCCTTCCGCTCCCATTAATAACAACGTTACGGGGCTTCTCATCAATACCTCCCTACGTGCCCTTGGCTCCTTCATAATGCCAGTTGTTACTGGCTATCAGATTTTTCAGTGTGAGGTATAGCGTGTATGTGTGTAAGATGGAGAGAGTGCGAGTGAGTGTGTGTTTCTGTGGTACAGAAAACTGTAGCCAGTGCCAAACTTTAATGTTCACCACTTGCTGCTTTGTCTCCCCCTGTTTGTTGTTGCCAAGGCGTTGTAACAGCTCTGATGCTGGCGGGCTGAGGGAGAGGAGTGTTGAAAAGCTGTGATGTGCAGCGGACCGAGAGAGAGACACTGTCCCCCTCCTCTGTCCCTTTGCATTACAATCCCCACCAGGGGAGCTGGGATTCTCAGGAAGGTAGAGTGAGGGGTTTGTGGGTGCACAACAGTGACTCCTCTGGTCATTGAGGGGCCTAAGATCTGTGTGCGACAGCTGCGTCATTGTGCAGCTCTCTGGTGTATTAACTGACACAGCTTGGCTGATGCACTGCAGAGTGAAAGTGTGCTTTCAATGTTCCGGAAAGTGGGGTATCCCAGCCCCCAGCCCCCAGCCCTGGTTTTAGTGTCCTGAGAAGATGAAAAGAGAATGGGGATTAGTAACTAAACCTGTGAATATGAGGCTGGAGAAGTCACACCAGAGGAAGTCAGATGTAAGGACTAATGTTTAGGGAATGGTTAGGGAACTAGGTTTGTAATTTAGAGGTTGTGGATTCGATTCCCAGCTGGGAACCCTTGAGTAAGATACCCATCTTGAACTGCTTCAGTAAATATCCAGCTTTATGAATGTAAAGAAATATAAACAGTTTTAAGTCACTCTGGATTAAAGCTTCCGCTAAATGCCTAAAATTAAATTGTAAAAATGTAATGGTTCTGTGTCTGCAAAACCGATTCACGATTCAAACAGAGGAAAACATTTCTGAAGATTTTGTCTTAAGGGGACCAATCAGTGTGTATTGCTATTTTAGCTAGTATTTGCTCACTTCGCCTCGTGTTGAAATTAGCGCTTTGTGTCCAAGTCATGCCAGTCACCTACATATCACTGTTTAGCAGCTACAGCATTGATTCGAGCTGGTGAGCTTGCGGGAGAGGTGAGCAGTTATTTTCAGTAAGGGGAACCCCCATTCTCCTACCGAGGCCGGTTTGTTAGCGCCATGCCAGCACTGGCAGTTCGGTAACCTCTGTCATCTGGACGTTCGTTTTCGATCGTGACAGACATACGACGACTCTTTTCGTTCGCCTCACTCAATCTTCACGCCGCCGTCTCTTTATCCCTCCCCTGTGGGGCAGCTGGCCTGTCAGGCTGTCGCATTCCTGGCGGACCGTCATGCTGCTGTGGCCTGGGAGGTGTTTTTAAAAGAGCTAGCGGTCAGTCGAGTTTGAGAGAGACGACAGGGTTTAGAGGAAGAGGAGGCCTGCCTGGACGAAGAGGAGGAGGTGCTGGTGAGTGACGGCTGGCTCTTTCCTATCCCAGAGTCCTCTGGCTGTGGAAGTGACTCCTTTGACCTCACAGGTCCGGGTCTCCCAGGCGTGGGGGTGGGGGGGTGGGCAGTGTGGTTGCGTGGGTCAGGGAGGAGAGTGTGCGGGGAGGAGAGTGTGTGGGGAAGAGCACATCCCGAAGGCTGCCATTTGCAGGCTCCTCTGTACTGCTGAGCTCTGTTTAGATTGTAAAAAATATTTTGTTTTTCTGCCAACGTGCGTCATCTGGCTCGCTCCTAACACATTAGAGATGGCTCCCCCTCCACCTCCACCTCCCCTCCCCTCCCCTTCCCTTCCCCCTGCCCAGATTTAGAAACCGTCTTTTCATTTTGGTGTTTCTGCTCTTCCCTGATCGGAGGCCCCCCTCATTTGCTCGCTTGCTGCTGATGGAATTCTCTCTCTCTCTCTCTCTCTCTCTCTCTCTCTCTCTTTCTCTCTCTCTCTCTCTTTCTCTGGGTCTGTTTGGCCGCTGGGCACGCAGCGCAATGGTCACGGTCAGAGCTCCCTGGTCACTGCACCGAACACCTGCCTGCCCTTCAGGAGTACCGTACCGGACTCCTCCACCCACAGTCAACCGGAAGTAACCCCGCCACTAATCGCACCCTAACCACCGCTCACCCTTCAGCATGTCTCAGAAATGAAGAATCGTCACTCCTCCCTGTTTAGAATCATTAACCCTACACCCTAAACACAGCTCAGACACTTCTCAGCTCGGAATCTTTCCCGCACCCGATTCACAACTCGGGTATGCAGAAGCAGTCCCACACCGGAATCACAGCTCAGATATTTGGAATCGGTCCTACACCCATACAACCTGATACTGACAGTCTCTGTAGCGCCCCTGACAGCTCACTCACGTAGCAGCGCCGCTCCTCCCCCCCTGAGGGCTGTGGTGTGAATGGAGTTCAGGCGCCGTGGCCCCTTTAAGGGCAGCGCTGTGAATGGAGTTCAGGCGCCGTGGCCCCTTTAAGGGCAGCGCTGTGAATGGAGATCAGCGCAGAGCCGAAGCGAGCACAGCCGCGGGACAGAGCGCAGGCCCGGACGCTCCTGCTCCTTTAATTAAAAGGGGCGCGCGGCAGCTGGCAGCTCGGAGCGACTCAGCTGTGGCGCGCTGACGCACGCGGCGGGGCCCGGCCTCGGCCCTGGCTCTGTTGTTTTTGGAACGGCGTTAAACAGCCCGCCTTTCCTCTGTGCATAATTGGAGTTCTTCAGCCAGTAGCGTAATAAAAAGACAAACTGAGAGGCCGAGGGGAGTGCGGGACTCCTACAGCTCTGGAGGGGGAGGGGGGGGAGGGGGAGGGGGGGGTGGCGTACAGGGGCGACGGCTGAAAATCAAGAAAAACACACAGAGAGGGAAAGGACAGCAGTCCTGAGAAAGCATTCCTTGTTGTTATAAAATATGAGATGAATGGCATTTCCCTTTTTTCCCCCTGGTTCTGCAGCAGCTGCTTCTTAGCAGCTCCACGTCCTGTTTCTCCGTCTGTTTAGACGGGAGATGTTCCAGATGGCGAGCAGGCTTTATTTTTTTGGACACCTCCTCATGTATAAGTCCGACTGGGCCGGTGTGGAGAGGGACACCACATCCGCTGCCTGTGCTTGCCCCCCCCCCCCGTTTCTAGCGCCACCGCTCCTGATGTTGCCGCTGTAATCTGTGCCGCGGTGGGTGCCCCCTTACCGTGCGCTGTCCTGAGGAATGAATTCATTACATTGGGCCCCCTCTCTCCATGCCTAAATGGGGATGCAGGATAAATATCAGCAGGGCAGGGATAATGGACACATTTAACCTCTTGGTTGTACATCCTTCGGGCTTGCTCCACGCACACATGCATGCACACTCATTCTCTATCACACACACACAATTCAATTAAATTCAATAGAACTTTATTTATCCCACATGGGGAAATTTAAAGAGCAAAGATGTAATGTTGATGCAAAAACAGACAACAGAAACACAGCAAGACAGCATTCAGTAGCGGACACGTACATACATCAGTACAGACAATATCAAACATGTAATATAGTGGTTAAAAACACAGATTTTAAAGATCAAAAGTGCAACACACACACACTATACACGCACACGCTCGCTCACACACACACACACACACACGCACACGCGTGCGCCCACACTGACACAGTACGCACTACACACACACACACACACCCACACGCACCCACACATGTGCGTACTCACGCACACCCACACACGCACGCGGAGATAAAGTGTGGCCGTCCAATGAGAATGCGGGGTCAGTGAGATGCGTCAGTGAGGGAGCTTGTCCTCAGGTGGCCTCTCTCAGCACACGGCAGCCTGATCTGATCTGCGATCTGTGACAGACAGACAGACCTGACGAGACGGACAGAAGGACACGTAGGAGGGAGACCTGGCCTCGCTGTGGCTCTGGCTCTGGCTGTGGCTCTGGCTCTGGCTCTGGCTCTGGCTGTGGCTCTGGCTCTGGCTGTGGCTCTGGCTCTGGCTCTGGCTGTGGCTCTGGCTCTGGCTGTGGCTCTGGCTCTGGCTGTGGCTGGCTGTGGCTCTGGCTCTGGCTGTGGCTCTGGCTGTGGCTGTGGCTGTGGCTGTGGCTGTGGCTCTGGCTCTGGCTCTGGCTGTGGCTCTGGCTCTGGCTGTGGCTCTGGCTCTGGCTCTGGCTCTGGCTCTGGCTCTGGCTGTGGCTCTGGCTCTGGCTGTGGCTCTGGCTCTGGCTGGCTGTGGCTCTGGCTCTGGCTGTGGCTCTGGCTCTGGCTCTGGCTGTGGCTGTGGCTCTGGCTCTGGCTGTGGCTCTGGCTGTGGCTCTGGCTCTGGCTGTGGCTGTGGCTCTGGCTCTGGCTGTGGCTCTGGCTCTGGCTGTGGCTGTGGCTCTGGCTGTGGCTGTGGCTGTGGCTGTGGCTCTGGCTCTGGCTGCTCTGGCTCTGGCTCTGGCTGTGGCTGTGGCTGTGGCTGTGGCTGTGGCTGTGGCTCTGGCTGTGGCTGTGGCTCTGGCTGTGGCTCTGGCTGTGGCTGTGGCTCTGGAGGCCTGGCGGGGCAGAACTCAGGTTTAGAGTTCAGCTGGTGAAAATGGCATGTCCCTCTCAGAGGACAGCTCTCTCACTCTCGCTTTAACTGTCAGAGGAGACGTTACTTTTATTTGCCCTTCAACCAGTTTTCGTGAATGCCTCATCAAACCTCCGGAGCCAGAAGTTTTATTTTTGCAATTCCACGTGCGCAAGAAACGCACTTAACAACCGCCGGCTCATTGGGATCCTTATAAATAGAAGAGCTTAAAAAAAAAAAAAAAAAAAAAAGAAACCTCTGACGCAGGATGTTTTTAATCTTTCTGTCTCTGTTACAGTACTTTAGAGGAGTCCGACTCTGTCGCTCCTTTGTTGCGATTCCGGAAATCTGCCGAAGCGGAGAACGTCGAGGTCAGAGCTCATCGTTGTCTCTCCTAAACAAAGACCCCGTTCATGAACGAATGTTCCTCTTCCGTCAGTGTTTCAAAGGACGTGCTTTTCTGAGCGCACAGTAGCCAGCTAGCCAGGTGTAAGTCACTCTGAAAGGTTGTGTTGGGTTTGTGCTCCCAGCCCTGTCTCGGTGGTGTGAACCACTCTGGTCTTGTTGAACCCAAACTGACCGTGGCTCCCAGCATGCCCCCCTCTCAGAGGCTGGGGTATGCAGGTGTTCCAGGGGAAAAGCCCATTTTTTTTTCTTTTTTTTTTCTTACGGTCACAAGAAGGTCAGTCACGCAAGGTTATATTGAGGGAAGGTGTCTTCGGGACGGGTCGTAACAGTGGGTCAGAGAAGAGTTGAGAGATGATTAACATTCTGACCAGGCCTAGACATGTGTTTTGGGGACCCTGGAATGTGAAACAGGAGACCAGTACACCATGAGATACCAGTTGTTCCAACATCAGAGAATCTTGATTTATATTGATAGGGATCTGGAATGTAATGAGCTGACCGTGTTATTCAAGGCGGGCTGGAGGACTGCATACCTGCCGCATAACCACTAGAGTGAAGAGCAGTGTGAGGTCCACATTAACACTGCACACTGGAGTGTCATCGAGGCCCAGATTAACACTGCACACTGGAGTATCATCGAGGCCCAGATTAACACTGCACACTGGAGTGTCATTGAGACCCAGATTAACACTGCACACTGGAGTATCATTGAGACCCACATTAACACTGCACACTGGAGTATCATTGAGACCCAGATTAACACTGCACACTGGAGTATCATTGAGACCCAGATTAACACTGCACACTGGAGTATCATCGAGACCCAGATTAAAACTGCACACTGGAGTGTCATCGAGACCCAGATTAACACTGCACACTGGAGTATCATCGAGACCCAGATTAACACTGCACACTGGAGTATCATTGAGACCCACATTAACACTGCACACTGGAGTATCATCGAGACCCACATTAACACTGCACACTGGAGTATCATCGAGGCCCAGATTAACACTGCCCACTGGAGTATCATCGAGACCCACATTAACACTGCACACTGGAGTATCATTGAGACCCAGATTAACACTGCACACTGGAGTATCATCGAGACCCAGATTAACACTGCACACTGCAGTATCAATGAGACCCAGATGAACACTGCACACTGGGGAGGCGGATAGCGGATAGTAGCAGTCTAACACACCGTATCTTAGCTGGTCCGATACAAGTGAGGCTGCCTATCAGGGATGCGGTTCCAAACCCGTTTCTGCCAGACCGACCCTGGCTGTTAGCTCTGGCGGCGTTTGCCTGTCCACCCCAGCGGGAGGAGGGGAGGGTGAGCCGGCATGAGTTCATCGAGGAGCAGGAAGGGCGTCCGTGGTCGGGTTCCGTCTCGGAGGAGGCGGATCTACCGGCCTGGAAAAATTGTAGGACGGGTGGTGGACCCGTGGGGGAGGGTGAATTGAGATAAATAGAGGGTATAATTGGCAACCAAATTGGAACAAAAACAGAAAAATTTGAAACTATAAATAAAAAATCAAACACGCTGCACACCGGAGTAGCAGAGAGACACATTTTAACACTGCACACCGGAGTAGCAGAGAGACACATTTTAACACTGCACACCGGAGTAGCAGAGAGACACATTTTAACACTGCACACTGGAGTATCAGAAAGACACATTTTAACACTGCACACTGGAGTATCAGAAAGACACATTTTAACACTGCACACTGGAGTATCAGAAAGACACATTTTAACACTGCACACTGGAGTATCAGACAGGCAAACTGAACACTGGAGTATCAGAAAGACACATTTTAACACAAGTTTTATCAAGGCCAGGAGGGTTGGACAGTGTTGCCTGCGTGTCTGACTTCTGCACAGAAAGCAGTTAAGTACTGAGAGACTGGCTCCCAGAGAGCTGAGGTCTGCCAGAGCCAGTAAAAGTTGTATAGATCCTGTGGCCTGGCCCATGTCCAGAATCATCACATAAAAACCATCCGCGTATGATAAAGGATTTTTAATAAAGCGCCGTTTTGCGTCATTGCGTGATGCGCATGCCTGCTGGAAAACAGGCACAAAGAGGTTACTATTTAAATGTCTTTTATTTTTATTTTTATATCTGTTTTTACTATGCTCTCCCCTTTGCAGAAGGAATAGTAGTTTCCCGGGTCTAAGAACATGACAGAGGTTTGAAAATCGCCCAGATGTTAATGCCGTCTCTGACATCAGAGGTCGATACTGCGACCTCACCTGGCATTTTGTGGCGCCTTTGCCAAAGGCTCCCTTTAAGAAGTGTCAGTCTGTCACAGTGGCGGTGTGCTAATGATGACTGGCGAGCGTGCGGTGTCGTCTTCTCACCCAGGGGGCAAGCAACCCTGGTCCTGGAGCGGCAAGGCGCACTGGGTTTCCGTGGCCACCATCCAAGCCCTTAATTACATAATTGGATTAATTATAAGGTTCATTTAACGCTGTTGACTGTGCACACAGAGGGCTTCGTGTGCTACCATTCAGCCCTGAGGATCGACGCAGTTCTGGAGCAGGCTGGTGTACTCCGGTCAGTCTGGCCTGCTTGCTTTTGTGTGGCATCACTCAGGAAGAGTGTCAACACCAGCCTCGGTCAGCTGTGCGGTCTTCTATGATCTCAGATCGATGACTGGTTTCGACTTGAAACATGTTCTACAAAATGCACCCTGGCCATGCCAGATGTCATATACACACACACGCACACACGCACACTTACCCAGGGGCAGGAAATGTGTCGCACACAGCTGCATTGAACTGCCTGCCGGCAAGGAGAAATGAGATAACAGACCATCGCTTGAGTCATGGCTTTGGACCACTGTGTGTGAGCCTGGCTGGCTCACTTTCCACATCTCACCCCAGCACATATGGCCTGGTGTTCAGCATTTTTTGTGTGTTTTTGCAGCATATCTTTAAACGTGACCTCTGACCCTTCTGTTAGCATCCTAGCCTGTGCTATACAATGGGCACGTTGGTCACAAACAGCATTGATCCAGTCTCTTTGCAGTGACCCCTCACTCACTCACTCCTCTTAGACCCTTCTTGGAAAGCAAGACTTTCCTATCAGCACATAAACGTGCAGTAGAGGGTTAACAAAAATCAGAATATCTGAAAATACTCTAAATACATTTTAACGTCTATTTTCTATAAAACAAAATTGTAGCAGAAATCCAGTAATGGTGACGGTGGCGGTAAGCCCGCCTCACGGGTAAATTGTGTGACAGCGGCCGTCTTTGGCGTGTGTGTGTGTGTGTGTGTGTGTGTGTGTGTGTGTGTGTGTGTGTGTGTGTGTGTTTTGGCTGTGTGCGCTCTGCCTTAGAGAGGGTACCCTGGCAGGGCCCCCTCCCCCCCGCCTCCGTGGGTCAGGTCCTGTTACCCGCGTTTACGAGCTGGCCTGCTTCCACCGGAGCTCTGCGCGGCGGGCCGTGCGTCTCGTGTCGCTGGAGAATGCGGTCAGGGCCGCTGACGTCAGACGGCCGCTCCCGATTCGCCACAGCTGCCTGCTGCAGCCTACTTTCGCCCGCTTTCCATTTATTTCTTTAACTGTCAGGCTGATGCGCTTATCCAGAGCGACTCACAGGGCCACCGCGCCACGGTGTGTTAAATTCACATCACAGGTGAAATGAGAGCAGTGAAGCCACAGGTACATAAACAAGAACATTGCTACGGAACAAGCAGAAGCTAAACAAGTAAGCACCAGGTTGAAACACTGTCGGAGACTGTCCTGCTGTCAGTCTTCAGAGCGGCGTGTGTATGCCTACATCGTAACTACATGTACACGGGGCTTAATAAGGAAGCTTCACCTCATAGCCTCACCTCACCTCATAACGTAGTGTCCATGTGGTGCCAGTCAGTGAGCCAGAAGAACAGCACTGCCTTGCATCGGGGCAAATACGCTCATAGTGCCTAACGGTGACCTGTAAGAGCACCATTGCGCTACGTCAGCTTCTCACTCACGGTTCGGAGAGATCGGTCACTAGGTGTTAAGGTTCTGATTTAAAGATAGTGTTAACAGTGTGAGGTAGGCTCTGCACTATACAACCAGCTGAATAGGAGAGACGGGCATCTTGGCTAACCCTGAGGGCTCGCACAACATTCCCATAATGTAGTTACGAGGTTATCCTTTATTTATTTTATTAGCATACACGGATGGGTCCTATTTATTTGCATTTTGAATATTTTCAGAAGAAATTCAGCTTGAGTAAATTTGGCCCAAGGGGTGCAGTAGTAGTGCTACATCTGTGAATTCACCGAGCTGCCAGTGTAGATACTAGCACAGTACCTGAACCACTGCACTCTGTTGCTGTCGTCTCAGGCGTGTTGTGGGAAGGCGTGTTGGAAATCGGGGGTCCCCCACCTCTGTCCAGTTTGACACATTCACCCTTGTGTTGTAGTGTGCATGGGGCGCAGTCAGACGTTCTGCCGTAGCTGAACTCTTTCTCCTCCAGCCGAAAAAGGCAGACACATCTGCGCATCCGAAGCTCTCCTCCCAGGGTCACTTGGGGTGACCTCTTAATCAGACTGCAGCTGCGGTCAGGTGGTTGTGTGGGAGTGGGACGGGAAGCAGGGCTTTTTACTGGTCTGTCTGATGGCTGTTATTCTGTCTGCAGGGTCCATGTTTTAGATCATCCTCTGCATGTGTGCGATGAGAACATACTCTGTGAACATGTGCACGGGCGTTTACACACTTGTGCGTGGGTGCGCATGTGTGTTCACACGTGCTTGCGTGTGTGTGTGTGTGTGTGTGTGTGTGTATTATATCCTGTGTCTGCTGTAAAATACTTAGAGAGCCCGTTGTGCCACCCTTCATCAAAATCAACTGGTCTCTTCTTCTTGGTTTAGGTAATAGCGAGGAGAAAGGAGGATTCTGGGAAGGTCAAGGTCCTCCTGCACTGGACTCCCGAGGACATGTGAGTACCGTCTGTGGCCTCTAGCCTTATCAGGAGGCTGTGACATCATCCTTACCACCCTCCCCAATGAATGTAAGCAGGCATTGTCCCTCAGTAGTCTTACGGTCCCCTCTGGCCGGGCCAATGGGAGGCCGAGACAGAGATGACCTCACAGTCAGTGTTCTAAAGATAGAAGTAGCCCTTATGGACTCTTCCGAAACGGGACAGAATGCTGGTCCTAGGACTCAGCCTGAGTGTCTCTGTGAGCTGTTCTCTGTTTCAGAACCACCGGAGGGGCACGAGGGACCTTCTGATTGTTTTGCGTTTGTGGTTTACAGTTCATGCCAACAGACCGTTTCCTATTATCTCGCACACATGTCCTGTCCTTCCGTCCCACAGACAATCTGTCTATCCCTGCTGGGGTTATTTATTGTGGATTTGAACTGGTCACAGTCCTACCCAGGAGTGTGTTCCAGTAGCATTGGGCAGGAGCAGTGTGTTAGTGGGTCAGTCCACCCGATGGGTCCCCCGAGCCTCTGTGAGAGCTTGGACTCTCCAACCCTGGGATTATTTTTACCGAACCACAACCGTCCCTGGGAGCGTTCACATTTCAGCCATGCTGCCTGCCTCGGGGCAGTGTAGGGGGGGTCCGGCTGGGACGTTGTAAAGTTGAAGACAGCGAAGCAGAAGTTCGCCCAGGGGCTGCGATGGGACCTGCCTCACTGGCCCCGCCCCATCCCGCCCCGCGCCGCGCTGCATTGCTCCTGGGCTTGGCAGAGCAGCCCCTTTTGGAATTAATTGAGGAAGCGGCGCAGGAAGGAGAAGCGCTTGCCCGCTCGTAAAAAGGTTCCTAAACGATCCTTTATCGCTGCAGAAATTTATTTAACCCCGCTTCTGTCATTAAGAATATTAGACTCCCTGACTGTAAGACCGCAGCGTCTCCTTTTAAGGAAGAAGTATTTACCGGAGGTCCGTGTTGAGAAACAGTGGCGAAAAGCATAATGTGAAGCTTGCTCCATAGCTGCAGTGTGGGACGTTGTTTGACAGAAAACCGGGGCACCGAAGTTGCTCGGCTTGCCTGGCGACGGGACGTCAGCGGGGATCGCAGAAACCGATAGATCTCTGGGGCTCTTGTGAAACATTAAACCTTGAAAAGCGTACAGACAATGTCAACACATCCCCTCTCTTGAGGAAACGGAATGCAGCTCACTGCATGTTTTTTTCCTCGTTCGGGGAGAGCAACCATTCCGAGTACCGCCGTGCCTTTTTGTTCAAATCCGTTGACAGGCCCACGAGGTACCTTTGTCAGGACGAATGTGGGTGTCCGGGGTACTTCACCGGGAAAGGTCTCTTCCGCTCCCTCCCTTTCTCCAGTACCTTGTCAATAACACCTAGAACATTCTTTTGATCGCTCGAAACCCGGGTTTGCAGGAGATAAACAAAGAGCATCTTGACATGGCAGCGGCACGTTGAAAAAGAAGGGGGGAAAGTAGCTCGTTATTCTGCAGCACGTCAGACGAGGTACAGCTGGCTGTGTAGCCCGGAGGAGTTCTGACAGGGCTACCGCGGCTTCCAGCTCCTTATCTCCTCGACGGAGACGATCACAGGGAGGGAGGGCAGGGACGGTGTAAGAAGTGGGGGATCGTGGCTGACAGCTACCAAGCTTTTGGACGCAGCGATCTGTCACCGTCTCCCGCCCCGTGTGGGAGGTCAGCCGCACAGCACAAGAGATGGAGCGCAGTGACCGGGAAAAACTGCTGCTCGAACCCTCAGCCGCTCAGAGCAGGCCCTCTTCTGATCGGGCCGAGGACGAATCAGTGACGCTACATTGAGTCATTAATGCAAGGCTGTGCTACTTAGTCTCCACCGCCCACCCCCCTTCCCCTTTTAATGATCAGAGGTTTGGGGGACAGAGAGGGGGGTTGGGGCAGACACACGAGCCGGTAAGCCGATACAGAACCTAAATGATGGCAGACGTTGATGCTGCTATAAAAATGGGGCAGGAAAGAGCTACGCTGCAAAGGGGCGACACGATTCGTGCCCTGCGGTCACCAGTAACAAGTAATCCAATAGCCTGGCCCGACGGGGGGTGGGGTTTCCTGTCCACCCACCATCTGTGTGTCCTGTGATCTGGAGCAGGGAGAGGGGGAGTGGGAGGAGAGGAAGGAGGGAGAGGAGAAAGGGAGAGGAAGAGAGAAATTGCTTATGAGAGAAAGTGGGAGAGTGTTAAGATTAATGAGTGGATATGGGCAGGAGGGAAAACAGTAGATGCATAGAGAGAGAGGGGGAGAGAGAGCGGGAGAGAGAGGTGTCTGGATTGTCCTCTCTACTATTCTCACCTCTATGTACCACTGTTGTTTTTTTGCCACCAGCCCCTTTTCCTAAGCCCCCTCCCAAGATTTTGTTAAAATTTGTGAAAATTCTAATTTATGGGGGTAGCATTTTCCAGGATCCACGAAACAGATTTTTTTCTTTGTCCTTTACTTTTTTTGTTTTGTCCTTTACTTTTTTGTAATTTTTTGTTTTAATTTTTGAATAAAAAAATCTCTCCTGGTACAAGAGCTGTTGGCTATATATCATCACCAGTCAGTCAACGCCTGATGACTTATTTGTTGTATTTCTGTCATTTGTCCTCTATTTCCCCATCCCTTGTTTCAATATTATCGAATACGTCCTCGGTTTAGTCTGCCTGAGCGTGGAAACACTGTCACATTCTATTATAGTGTGGACTCCGTCATTGCTGAGTTATGACAGTACCATTTATATAGCAACATTTGAAGGTGTTGGAACTGTGGCAAAAAGGAAAAAAATCCAGTAAGCAGAAATACACGCACACAAAAACAAGCACGCACACACACAAACACACATATCACGGCTCCTGGCAGTCCAGGCGGTGTGTGTTTGACGTCAGCGCGCGCGAGAGAGCTGCGCCTGTAGCCCTGGTGTGTGTTTGTGAGAGGCCCAGGCGCTCAGTTAATATTTAATGCTGTTTATGAGTGGCTGCTGGGCAGGCCTTTGCTGTAGGCAGCAGGGCTGCCGTGGTGCGCAGGGGGTGAGGCGTGATATTACGCGGTTAGTGCGCCAGTCAAATCACTTTACACAAGGAGCATATTTATATCCAGGTTATATTCTACCTGGCTACTGCCTTACTTACTTATTACCCCCTCTCATATTTTATGTTTGAACTACAAGGCTGCTGTTCCATTCTCATATTTTATGTTTGACTTTTGATTTTGAAAAGAATAATAATTCCTTTCATACAATGCTGCTGTTCTACAGTCATTCACCTTACATTGGTGTAAACGTAAGTTCCTTTTGCCCATCACTGAGCTGGATAACAACATCCTAGTTCTAATAACATTCATTTTAATAACATAAAGCACCTTAATATTCAGTAAGGGCAGAAGTGTCATAAAAGATTTACTCTCCCATCTCTCACATATGACCTTTTTATTTTTCACTTGCTTACTTATTTGCCAAACTCCTATCTAAAGGGACTTTGTGGCAGTGTACCTTCCACGCACATCACACTTCCTTTGCAGAATGACAAATCCTGCCTCCCTCTCTCTGTCCCCCTCCTCCATCCTTCCCAAACTCTCTCTCTCTGTCTGTCACGCCACATATTTTAACACCTTACGGGAAAATATGCGAGGTGGCCCGCTGCTCTCGTCCCTTCCCCATTGAAGTTCAGTCTCTGGCTGTCTCGTAGTCTGAGTCGTTAATGACACACAGTGTAGATCTTCCACCTCACCTTTTCACAACTCTGCCAAGAAGAAGTACTCATTAAGAATTACTGGCCTAGTAGCACTTTCCCTCTCACATACCATGAGAGGCCAACGGTGTGGGTGTAGTGTAAATACACAGGGTCAGTATATATTATTTATGTATTTAAATCAGAATCCTAGTTGCAGTTAAGTTGCAGATGTGTTGCAGCACATTACATCTCATCTCATCTTGCTTATTGTTGTCTGGAGCCTATCCCAGCATGCATTGGGGCGAGAGGCAGGAATACACCCTTGCCAATCCATTACACCATTCACTCACACTCATACCTATTTATTTTAGGCATGTCTTTGGATCATACCCGGAGGAAACCCACGCGGACACGGGAGAACATATCTTATCCAGGCGACAGTGCTATCCACTGCACCAGCACATTACATTTACATTATATTTTAGGCATGGATCATATATCTTATCCAGAGCGACTTACACAGTTTACATTTCTTTAAATACAATCCATTTATACAGCTGGATATTTTACTGAAGCAGTTCAGGTTAAGTACCTTACTCAAGGGTACAACGGCAGTGCCCCCACCTGGGATCGAACCTGCAACCTTTGCGTTACAAGTCCAGCTCCTTAACCATTATGCTAACACTGCCGTCCCAAATTATTTGGTGCTCCGACTGTGGCCACTGGTGTGGTTGCAGTAGTCTCTGTGAGAGGGAAGTCCCTTGCTGTCAGTTAAGACTGGTCAAAACTGGTCCAGTTGGAATGGTATCCTCCTTCCCCCTGCCCCCCACCTCCCCTCAGTGGAGCTGTGAGGATCCCCAGTTCACCAGTTTATAAACACAGAAGAACGGCATAGGAACCCACAGAAGGCATTGTCTAATGCTGACATGTTTTTTTCCTCCCAACAATGCACCAGAACCCACCCCAGTAAGGACCTGCTGAAACCTGTGTTTACAGCTGATAAATCTGTTGCCACCCCTGTCAGCGTGGTGGGAGACGCCGGTGTTTGGCGGCTGGCTGTTATATGACGCCATTTGCGCTGGAGACAGGAGCTGAGAGCGCACACAGACCTCCTTCTAGGAGCAGAAACAGAACAAACGTCAAGCAATGACAAAGCTGCTGCTTTACAAAGAGCAGGCAACGCTAACGTCAACTTTGATCCAGAGGGTCGTACCGTAAATTTATTTCACAACGGTTTTTAAAACCACCATAGCCACTCGCTCCAGAGTCATGCGAGGGGTATTTCCTTGCACTATGTAACACCCCTCCCTGCCTTGGGATCGCGCTGTGCGCTGAAAGAAAGTGGGCATTCCCATCAGCATGATTTAATCCCATTGGCCCAGGGACCAAAACCATAAACGCATATACTCCAGCATTGATCATTCGCTGTGGCAACCCGAGATGGGAGCGCCGTACTCGAGACTGACCCGGGGTCAGTGGTCCTCGGCGCTGATGCAGATCGCCGTACAGCGGCCTGCGGTTGGATCCCAGCGGAATCTGAAAGGACCTCGGCGTCGTACGCGCTGTTGCCACGGGAGCGCATCGGGATTGTGGACGAGGAGCAGAAGAGCGCGCGCCAGATCCTTTTATGGGCGCGGATCCCCTCTGTCCCTCGCGGGTGGGATGTCCTGTGAAGCAAAGCCACCGTTCGTGGTCTCTCTGTTTGACCCACTTTAGGTGTCATTAGAATTGATTGTCCCTAATAAGGTGGGTTTGTGTTACACCATGAAAGTCCCCACTAGTTGTTTTCAAGTCAGAGTTTGATCAGTGTATCAGGGCCATTAATATTCATAACAGGCCCTCTGGGAGCTTTTATTTGGAGGCGGCCATCAATCCCAGCTGAAGGAATGTGTGTGTTTGTGTGTGCGCGCACTCGGTAATAATGTGGAAAAGTTGCTTTCTCGGGAGACTTTATTTGGAATATAAATTTCTGGGTCACTCAAACGCAAACAACACTCCCTTGTGGAAAATACATTTCTCAATGTGTTTTTTTTTTATTGTTTCTTATTGTTGTTCCCCCCCCTCCTTATTTTATTCTGGGTGGGGGTGACAAGGAGAGAACTCGAACAGTTTGTGGTTTTCTGAAGTCTAGAAAGAGCACATCGAATGCGCGTCTCGTCCGCTGTCTCTGTGCGGGAGATGGCTTCGTAGATGGCTCGCGATCGGAGAGCATCTCCCAGGTGGGAAGTGCGCACGCAACGAGGATCAGCTCTTCCTGTGTGCGTCCTCCGGCCCGTGTTTGTCTTGTTTCAACGGTTCATTGCAGGGTGACACAGTTGTTATGACATGTTTTGGAGATGTGCTTTTCACTAGGCCATTAGGCGCGTTTGACTCCTTCCATCTGCACTTTGGGGTCCCGCTCTTGCCCTCAGCGTCTGCCAAAGCAGGGGGTTCTGTTTAATAGGGGTTTTGTGTTTAATAGTGTCCTGACCCTCGTTCCTTAACTTTCCTCCTCGTTTACACAGACCGTTCTGTCCCGTGGTGAGGGACTGTTTTTAGAGTGCCTTATCGCTGGAGGACCAGTCAGACCTCTGTTTCCCATCAGCAGCAAGGTGCCATAAGGGAAAATGCCTGCCCTCTGTGATACAGGACTGTGTGTGTGTGTGCGTACGAGCATGAGTGTGTGCGTATGCGTGTGTGTGAGAGTGTGTGTGGAAACACATATGGTCCTGTTGAATATTAGATTGGGGTGTGAATTAAATAGCTGGCTGTTTTGAATTTAAGATTGTGTGTTTGTGTCAAAAGTAGTGCGTGTGTGTGTGTGTGTGTCTGTGTCTGTGTCTGTGTGTGTGTGTGTGTGTGTGTGTGTGTGTGTGTGTGTGTGTGTGTGTGTGTGTGTGTGTGTGCGTGAGTGTGTGTGTGAGAGAATAAAAAGCCAGTCCTGTTGAAGATTGTAGTATAGTATTGGATTGGATTGGTGTGCGAGTGTGAAGACTTGTTGCTGTTGTTGAGTTGTGGATTGGTGTGAAAGCTCTTGGGCTCTCTGTGTTAATGATAGTTGGGGAGTGGGCGTGAAGGTGTTTGAGAACCCGCAGTGCTGCACGCCGTCTGAGATGACTCGCCGTCCTCTGATAACGCGCCTCGCGCGTGTGTTTTCCGTCAGCGGCGGGAGAAGACAACCCTTCCTCGTCAAGGCGCGGGAGCGCTTAATTGCTCCGCGTCGCCCTGTAGTCCTCAGAGCCTTGTGGCTCCGTACCGAGCGGTGAAGGCATTAGCCTCATTTTCAACTCATCACTTAACAAACTTGTTAACAGACACCACAGGATAGAAAGTGGCGTAGTTTAAGTGGGTCCCTGTCACACTTTGTGGAATGCTAATTTAGGAGCTGCTAAAAACTAGGGTGGGGGGTGGGGGGGGGGGGGTGGCGTGTGTTGAGTCAGGATGTTTCTGGGAGAGATGAACATGCGGTAACGCTTTCTGGGTACGGTCTGGAGAGAGTTCCGGATCTCACAGTTGATGCCGGGAGGGTCGGTCTACAGCGAGGGCCGCATCAGCAGAGAGAGTCATGTGACCGCAGCTCGGGCCCGAACGCCGCAAACTAGCTGGCACATCTCTTCCCCTGCTGTGGTGTGTGTTTAATTCATGGGGCAGGTCTGGCGCCGGACAGCTTCACAGCCCTTCCCCCACCTCCCCCCCTCCCCTGGGAGATCCTCTCACCTCTCTCCCGTTATCGTCAGCCAAGCCCCGCCTCCGCTCCCCAGCCGAGCGGTCCGCTAATGACAATCACACTGAGATCCGTTTACCGCTCAACTCTCTCTCATCTCTCCCTCTCCCTCTCGCTCTTTCTCTCTCTCACTCACTCACTCTCTCTATATATATTTCTCTATCTCTCTTTCTCTCTCTCTCCCCCCTTCCCTCTTTTCCTCTACCTCCGTTGTTTCTGTTCTCACTCGTCCCTCCGTTCCTCTCTTTTTACTCTTGACCTTCAGCCCTCTCCCTGTTCACAGAGCAGCAGTACCCAGCTGTAATCTGTGTGTGTGTGTGTGTGTGTGTGTGTGTGTGTGTGTGTGTGTGTGTGTGTGTGTGTGTGTGTGTGTGTGTGTGTGTGTGTGTGTGTGTGTGTGTGTGTGTGTGTGTGTGTGTTAATAGGAGCTGAATTGAATAAGAGAGTGAATTGTTTGGCAGGGTGACGGCTGGCTGTTCTGGGCCAGGGTGGGCTGTGTATATCTCAGGGGGTTCTGCCGATGACGCACGTAGTGACGGGGGAAACGGGGAGGGGGTGTGTGCGCGGGGGTGGGCGGAGGGGGGGGTGCAGTCAGCCACCGCTGCTCTTTGTTCTTTTATTTATATATATATTTTCTTTACTTCACACGGGGAACTGTTAAACACTCAGACCCCCGTCACCGTTTCGACGCGCCTGCACGCTGCGGAAAACGAATCGGAGCCCCGCAAATTCTAACATTCGTGGCGTCCCAACACAATCTGTTCTCGTTTTCTTTTTTTTTATTGGGGGAGGGGTCGCGCGGGAGGGTGATTTTGCTTGGGTTTTTTTTTGTCCTCGTGTATCGGAGGTGCTGGGAGCAGAAGTGCAATCGGCGTCCGGACCGTCAGTGGTCCAGGCGGAGGTGTGAGGATTGGCGCTCTCTCCCCGTCTCCCGGCCACGCCCCAGACTCCGTTCTGTTTAGTCTCGCCGTGCGCTCCGTCTGGCTCTGCAGAGAAGAAGAGCCCTTTTGTTTGCTCTGCTTCTCCGGATTGTTTTACACAGATCTGTCATCTTGGCCACCCAGTGCCTCCAGCTGAGCCCAAACAAACCTCACCGGCCCGCCGCCGCCCGCCGCACGTCTCCGCCCTTTCGGCCAATGCCCCCTTTTTCAACGTCTACCCTTCCTGCCCGTCCGTTGCACTCTTGCCCCGTCTCTGCTGTAAATCGCACCGGGGTTCAGCGCTGTGTTGAAATATTGCGCACGAGTTCCAGGGTTCCAGTGCGCAGGGGTCTGCATCGCATTAAGCGTGCATTTAAACCCCACTTTTCGGTCTGGAGGGGAACAGACGGAGCCCGTAATGTCTTCCTGACGTCCCCCCGGATGGACTGCGGAGCGAGAGCGGGGCGGGGCGGAGTCGTCCTGCGCGCGGGACACATGGGGGGCGTTAGCGGCAGGGACGCACTCGGGACACCCTTTCTGCTCTGGCACTGGACCGCCCCACACATGTTTCTGTCTCTCTTTCGCTCTCCCTTTTTCTCTTTCTCACGCTCACACACACACACACACACACACACACACACGGACACACACACCTCCTTCCCTCCACCTCCCTGTCACCCACTCTTAACAAATAATTCTCAGCGCTTGGGTTCATTTGAAGGTTATAGACAAAAACATTCCGTTTTACATTCGGACAAATTATTTGAACAGCAGATGCCCTTGTCCGGGGAGACTTGCGTAGCTTATGCTCTCAGTAAATATCCAGACGTACTAATGGATAATGAGTGTGGCGATTCAGGTTAAATACACTGCTGAAGGGCACAACCGCAGTGTCCGATGGGGATCTGAGGCTGCAGCCTTGTGGTCTAACATTGTAGGTTTGATTCCCCATGAGTTCCCATGACATTAATTCAAGGCCCAAATGCCCTGTTGTTCAGATGGGAATCTCTGCAGTACTACATTTCCCAGTGTGCACCAGCTTCGCCTTTTGCCCCTGGAATATGAATCCCTTGGGGTGAATGGCATGTAACTTGTGGAGTATGTTGAGGGAAGGGGTCAGTTTCTTCTCTCTCTCTACTTGGAGTATAGCAGAAGCAGCTTGCATGGTCGATGAATCAGTCCTGTGGGATGTTTTCGTAAGTGAAATTCATGAACCTGTAAATATATGTAATAAAAAAAAATTAAAAATCTGAAGTTACCTTTTTACATTTTAGCAGACGCTCTTATTCAGAGAGTTTCACATTTTTCTTTACGTAAAATCCATTTATACAGCTGGATATTTACTGAAGCAATTCAGGTTAAGTACCGTGCTCCAGGGTACAATGGCAGTGTCCCACTTGGGAATCGAACCAACAACCTTTGCGTTACAAGCCCAGTTCCCCAACCATTATACTACGCTGCCACTGAAGTGCTCAAATAAAGGGGACGTCAAAAGCCTGTCAGTTCCATCTTGTCCCTCCCTTACTTTCTCTCTGGTCTCTCTCTCTGCCTATCTTTCCCTCCCTCCTTCCCTCCCCTTTGTGTCCACTGCCGGTGTCCTCTGCGTACGCCCGTGTGAAAGTGCCCCCCGTGGTTTGGCTCACGTCACAATCCGGGCCACGCCGCGCCGGCGACGCTAAGTGCTACTGATCGGACTGTGAGCCCGGAGACAATGTTCTGACCGCGCGTCTCGTCTTCCCTGTCTGCCTCTGCATTCTCTGCCGCCGTGACGCGCAGACTGCCGGATGTGTGGGTGAGCGAGACGGACCAGCCCCAGCTGAAGACCAAAGTGGTGCACCTGTCGCAGCTGCCGCAGGACACAGCCGTGCTGTTAGACCCCAACATATACCGGTGAGTGTGGCACAGCCCCGCCCCGACACCAAGGTTTGTGCCTCACGGCGTGAACCGCGCCCCCAGCTCTTTAGCTTAACCGGGAAGAATATTCCAGCTGTTTCGAAAGGACACGCGATTGCCTGACGGTTATACATTTGCCAAAGTAAAGAAAGGGAAATCGCGCTTTGTTTCGCTCGCAGCGATGATATCGGATACAGGAGAGCCGCGAGAGCTTTCTCACCCAATGCCTTCAGAATGTCTGGAAACACCCACACCACCCATCACCCATCACGTTCACCGAGCTAATGAATCATGACTGTGGCACTTAATTGAAGGTGAGCGGTGAACTGTGCAAAAACCTCCCAGTGCTAGCCAGACCGTTTCCTCGTACATTTCAAATTCAATTTCAAATTCAAATTGTGCTTCACTGGCATGACTTCACACAAGATGCAATCACCAGAGGAATAGGGATGATCATTAACATTAATATATGTGTGTGTGTATATATATATATATATCCAGTATATATATATATGTGCACATGTAGATATATACAGTATATATGCAATGATAATGTAATGATATGGGAGGAAGGCTAACATAAGAAACAAATAAATTGATAGAAGTGGATCAATAAGTTGAAAAGAAGAGTGCCTCTCAACCCCCCCATGGTCAGCAGTGGAAGTGTTGCTGTGGATGGGGGCCCAATGTTCCTCAGCCTGTGGCAGGAGAACGCTGACCCCCTCCCTCCCCCAAAATGGTGGTGGTTTTCCCTTTCTTACTGGGTTTTTTTTTAATGGGTCTTCCTCATCCCTGGTAAATGACCACAGGTTTCCTTTCTGTGCCCCCACCCCCGTGCTTTGGTGCTCCCCCACCAATGGCATTGCACCATTTCCGGGCCTCCTGGATCGCTGTTTGTCCCAGCCAGTTAAACCCAAACCGCATAAAACAATTCTGTCCGTATCAAATATGACCGTCGGGGGTGGGAAGGGGGGTGGGAAGGGGGGTGGAGAGAGGGTGGAACAGGAGCGTATCCCTCGGGGAGGTACAGCTGTTCTTCCTCAGCAGTCCTGTGCATACGTCCTGGTGGCCATGTGGTCTGGGAGGAACACCAAGACCCTCACGAACACAGAGCTTGACCCGTGGGGCACTCCTACATGGAAGAAGAGTTCAATTAATAATAATAATAATAATGTATGCCATTTAGCAGACGCTTTTACCCAAAGCGACTTACAGTAGTGAATGCATACATTGAACCCACAACCTAAGCGTTGCCAACGCTGTGCTCTACCAACTGAACCACAGAGAACCACAATTAAACCTGACTCATCGCACAGAGAGATTTTTCAGTCTATCCTGTACTGTACTACTACTGTACTGTACAATAATGTAATTTTCCACAGTAGAGCCAGAACCAGGCCAGCTCATCATACCCCTTGTAGCCATTGTAGTGCTGGAACTAGGCTTGTGGTTCCCCATGTCCACTGTTGAGCCGGATCGAGGCTGCAGCCAAAACAGGTCTGTTAGATTGAAAATAAATAGTGATTGAACAAACTCACTAGAATGCATGAATGACTTTGGAGGAATCGCATGCTCCTGATTTATGTTAAGCCGTAAAATTATGTAGATGCCTTGACATTTTCACACAGTATTTTAGGAACAATAGATTCTAAATTTCTGGGGAAATGTGGGTCCATTTTTCACGTGCACACACACACAGACACACACACACACACACTTGAGTTTTGCATGGAAGTGCTGGTGGACAACAGAAAGACGTTTCCTACCACACTGCAGCTTCACCGAAAGGTTTCGAGGTCTCTGGGGGTAACCGTAGTGACAGTACATGCTCAGAATTCCCCACCAGGTGGCGCCAAGCGTGCCTGGTTGTGTTTAATAAGAAAATAGGAATGTCAATCCCAAGGCTCATACAGAAAGACAATCACCCCCACCCCCCCCACCCCCTTTTTAAAAAAGTATACAACTTCCCCTATACAGATCCTCCCTTGTTCAAAATCAAGGAGAAAGTGTAAAAAGATGATTAATTTTACTTAAGTGATTATCTAACAGATTGTTGTCTCTACCATATGCTATCAGGGACGTGATTATTGAGACCATTGTGCTTTTGGGGTGGCTACAGGCTGAGGAACACTGGGCCCCCATCCCACAGCAACACTTCCACTGCTGTCTGTGGGGGGTGAATTGCTAGTGGTGCTGGGCTGCTGGTTTTGCTGAATTGTTCACTCTCTCTGTCTGTGGTTTTGGTTTCCTCCAGCCCTGATGCCTGATTTTCAGTCAGGTCCAGTTAAGCCATGTTTTTATAGACCTTAGGCCTGTTGCTTTATCAAACAAATCCTGTGCGATATTCAGAGAAAACACGTCGATTCATTCAAAGAGCATTTGAATATGCGTGCAAGAGACCTGCCAACATTGGGAATAGTTTTGAGCACCACTCAAGGAAAACTTGTTGAGCGGGAGGCAGGATTCCTTTAGTTAGTTGAAAACGCCTTCAATATTTCCCGGAAAAGTCACCTTACTTTCCTTGCAAAGCGCGAGAAATGCTGGTTCGCACGACCAAACCTTTATTGGCTCCGGTCCAAATACAAGGTCTGTATAACTACACTTTAACCAAAGCCTCATTCTTGCGTAGTTTAAAGTGCCTGCGATACCCACGTCTCCACAAGCTTTGACAAAGCAGACAATCAGTGCAAAAGTGCAAAATATGAAGACAAACATACCACCACCATCTCAGCAGAGGTTTAACTGTATTCTTTTACCATGCACAGCATTGTTTTGTTTGAAATTGATGCACTTTTTAATTTGACAGATTTCTCAGAAGTCTTTCTCAGAAGAAAAGGTTTGTTTTTGTAAAACTTGAAAGAGAGAGGGCACGGAAAATGCACCCTTTGCCTAAAATAACAAGATAAATGAGACTCTCATTATTAAAAAACTAAGATATATGGCATGTACAGTTCCAGATTTGCATGCCACATGGATTTTAACTGCGCAGGATGGCTCAATAAAAAGAGCACTAGTATTAAAATATTCCAATATCCAGCCAATAAATGTCAAGGATTTCGTAATCCAGGAAATCCAAAACAAATGGGAGCGCCCCGTGGATGTCTAAAACACATTTTGGGTCCAGCCCTGGGCCTGGCTGTGCTGGTACTGCCATCGCCCTCCTCTCCTCATGTGTGAGGAGAAGGTGCTGTGCCTGGCTCGGACTTGAACCCGGAGCTCTGGGGCGTCCCAGTGTGACCCCGCAACCCTCTTTCCCTGCACCGTTTTCCTCCATCCCCTATCTGTCCATTCAACATGCAAGGCAGCAAGCCTTGTGGCCTAGTGATTTCATCTGTGTGCAAGTGACAAAGTGTGTCTGCCTGACAAATTAATTATGTGATATAAATATGTTTCCCCCTTTCAAATCACTGTGAATTGCTTATCCTGGATTCATTCTGCTAACAAAAATTCAAATGATTTGGAAAAGCATTTTTCACTGGCCAAAAAACGACATAGACTACATTATAGCAGAAAAGGCTCATTTTAGGCTACTTTATACTGCTTGAAATGAGTCTGACACATGTACGCACACACACACTCTCCACAGCGGTGGCATTGAGGTGCTCTGTCCCCTGCCCCGCCCCCAGTGTTGGGGTCCTCTCTGAGAGGCTGTTTGTTGTGTCTCCCCAGAACGCTGCCACAGAAACGGCTGAAACGGAGGTAAGCTACGGCTCACAGCTCAGGGTGTGGAGCCATGCCGTTCTGCGCTGGCTGTAGATCAGACCCTTTCCCTGTACTCTCTCTGTGTCTATGCAACACATACTACACCCTGTAGGTACTACACACTATACATACTACACCCTGTCTGTACTACACACTATACATACTACACACTGTACATACTACACCCTGTCTATACTACACCCTGTCTGTACTACACACTGTACATACTACACCCTGTCTGTACTGCACACTGTACATACTACACCCTGTCTGTACTACACACTGTACATACTACACCCTGTCTGTACTACACACTATACATACTACACCCTGTCTGTACTACACACTATACATACTACACCCTGTTCATACTACACACTGTACATACTACACCCTGTTCATACTACACACTGTACATACTACACACGTCATGCTGCAAACTGTACATACTACACCCTGCCTATATAGACAGTGTCCACACTGCCTCTTGTTAAACGCCCTCCACATTGCCTTGAGAGTACTCACATATCATCTTGCTAGTTGATAATATTACCATCAGCAATTCATTATAACAGTTGTGGAAACAGTGGATATACTCGGTTAAAGGTGTCTGTAGTTAATTTTTTTTCTATGAAAGTTCAAATATGGAATGCTGTTGATGTCTCTGCAGGAAATGAAAATTGCTCTGAATATGGAATTCTGTGAACATGATTCTCAAACCTGATGTTTGACTGTGTAATTATGTAAAAGTGTTGATGTTCTTGGCCTCACACGATTATGACACCATAAAACAGCTCCAAATGGATTTCAGTTTGTTCCAAGCTCCGAAAGGATTTTTTGATATATACAGTGGGTATAAAAAGTATTCACCCCCTTTGGCATTTTTCATATTTTATTTTCTTACTTCATGGATTTAATTGGGATTTCTTGCCACTGATCAGCACAAAATACTCTATAATGACAAACTTTAAAAAAAACAACTCTAAAGGTTTTTGTAAATTAATTACAAAAAACTGACAATAATTGATTGTATTCAGCCCTTATTCAGCCTCTAAATAAACTCGCAATCGATTGTCTTCAGAGGTTATATCATTATTTAATTGGAGTCCACCTTTGTACAATTAAAGTGTTTCAAATGATTTCAAATTAAATACACCTGTCTGTGAGAGGTCCCACAGTTGGTTAGTGCATTTTCAAACAAGAGCTTAATCATGATGAAGACCAAAGAACATCCAAAGCAAATCCGAGAAAAGGTTTTTCAAAATCACCAATCAGGGAAAGATATAATAAGATTTCAAAGACTTTGAATATTCCTGGAGCACCATTAAGTCTAGCATAAAGAAATGGAGAGAACATGGCACAACTGTGAATTTGCCTAGAACAGGCCATTCTTAAAATCTGAGCATCCGTGTGAGAAGGGGACTTGTTAGGGAGGTCACCAAGAGGCCTATGGCAACTCTGACAGAGTTACAGTCTCATTGGAGATTGGAGAAACTGTCCTTGGGAAAACAATGCTTCACAAATCTCCACTTTATGGGAGGGTGGCAAAAAGAAAGCCATCGTTGAAAAAAATTCACATGAGATCTTGCTTAGAGTTTGCCAAAAGGCATGTGGGAAGTGGAGGAAGATTCTATGGTCAACTTTTAAATACTTTGTATACCCACTGTGTGCGTATATGTATATTTATACCCACTGCTATTGTGTTCCTTGCATCTTATGACAAAAAAACTTTGATAATATTTTCAGTGCAGAGGAACCGGGCTCTGTGTTTAGTGGTCTCAGCGAAGACCAGTTGAAATTTCATATCACCCCCTGTGACACATCCTCAGTTCCCCTCGGGTCACAGACAATTCAGCGCAAACTCCGCACAGCAAAGACTTGGCCTCTTTTTCTTTGTATTTTATAGGAATGCTGGTCAGAATGAAGGACTAAAGTGAATCTCTGCTTTTAGGATGTTTTTCTAGACTCTGAAGAATCGTCCGTGTCCCCTGCTGCCTTCCCGGAGAGTCATGGAGAGGAACGTGAAACTGGAAGTGCGGTGCCCGGAGGAAAACGCTCTCTCCTGTTTTTGTTTTTTTCCCCCCCCTTTCCTTTTCAAGTCCCTTAATTGCACCGAGTAGGCAGTTGGAAATTGGACTATTTTAATGGTTCTTAAAAGGAAAAAAAAAAACTTTCATAAATGTATATTTGACAAAGTGCTGAACTTCAAAAAGAAATGCCTATGATTGTTTTATTCGTTTTTTTGTGTCATTACCACTCCTAGACAGAAAGCTGATCGTTAACCTTTTACACAACCGTGTATCATGCCGATCTTGTAGAAGTCTAGAAGCATTTATGGAGATATAGTGCTTGTAAATATTTCTGCAGATTTGTAATATATTTTTATACCATGAAACTGAACTGAACTGTACTGTAGACTATGTTTGCCTCCTCTTTTTCAGAGTATACGGTTTGATTGTGTATAATGTTAAAAGGGATTGTTTTGAAGGATAATGTTAATACAGTAATTAGTTTGCCCCTGTAGCAGTAAAATTTAATAGACCTGTAAATGCAGCCCTTTCTGTGTTATGCCATGTGTACACATTTGGCGGCACTTGACGGGTTGTGTGCAACCAAGTGCTAACACCTCTTATCGCTCATGTTGCTGGCATTGCGAAAGTGAAGCAGTGACCATGCAGTGGTGATGTTCTTTTACAACATTGAAATGACAGAATTTGAGACAAACCCTGATCTTGCAAGAAAATACAATTGTCAATTGTCAAAGATGTGTCTAATAATTTTTTCATTACATTACATTACATTACATTACAGGCATTTGGCAGATGCTCTTATCCAGAGCGACGTACAACAAAGTGTTAAGCTGTTTTTTTCATTGGTAGTAAGCATGCTAGCTCCCTAATGAACTAGCAAGCTAGTTGCTAGCTGGCTCAAATAGCAAGCCTGATTGGTTTGAGGATTGTGTTATATTATCCACGGGCTGTGTTCAAGATAAGAATGTAGCAAACATGTATAAAGTGAAACAGTGCTGTATTGAACGTCCAGTTTCAGATCACTGTTGCTATGGCTGCTGATAGGGCATGTATGGTGTGACACACTGATCTGTACGTCACTCACTGCTTTTGATTATACCTATGGGTATGTCATAGCAGCCCTGGCATGCAAACCGAATGGGAGCTAACACATCTCAAACATTGTTGCAGAACACTGAGAAGACGAGTGAACCTCTTTGCAAATGGCTGCCGCAGTGAACCTTAGCACAACATAGCAAAACATTTTGAATCTTGAACGCACCCCCTGGTATTGCTTTCGAAACCTCGTCCTACCGCCTGAATGCACTAGACCAGGGTGTCAAACTCATTCCATCGAGGGCCGAGTGTGTGCAGGTTTCTGTTGTAACCAATGCACTACACCAGGTGATTTCAATTAGGTTCCCTCCTTAGTTGAAAAAGTGGGCTAATTAGTGAAATCACCTGGTGTAGTGCATTGGTTGCAACAAAAACCTGCATACACTCGGCCCTCGATGGAATGAGTTTGACACCTGTGCTAGAGCAAAGGTTCTCAACCTTGGTCCTGGGGGCCCACTGTGTATGCTAGTTTTTGTTACAGCCAATCTCTTGATCAATTAAGGCTGTGGAAAACATGTGTGCAAGTTCTACCATAATTTTGAACTGTTCATTTTCCTCAAATGGTTTAGTTTCAGTGAGCATGTGTCCACACTTTCAACAATTAGGCCCCCACTGATTTCACCTGCCAGTCTATAATTGAATCAATTAAAAAGGCAGCCTAAAGGAATCATGTGACATTGGTTGATCTGACTGATTTAAAGTTTTGAGATGTGAATATGGGACATTTATTGGTCATGACATGCATAGCTATTTCTGACATGATAAGGCCTTAAGAGAGTAAATTGTGCTTTAATAGAAATTAAAAGTGTCTAATTAAGAACAATTAACAACTAGTTACAGTTCAAATTTAATTATGGTTGGAACTAAAACCAGCATACACAGTGGGTCCCCAGGAACGAGGTTGAGAACCACTGTGCTAGACAAACTCATTCCATCGAGGGCCGAGTGTGTGCAGGTTTCTGTTGTAACCAATGCACTACACCAGGTGATTTCAATTAGGTTCCCTCCTTAGTTGAAAAAGTGAGCTAATTAGTGAAATCACCTGGTGTAGTGCATTGGTTGCAACAAAAACCTGCATACACTCAGCCCTCGATGGAATGAGTTTGACACCTGTGCACTAAGAGCAAGGTTGTCAACCTTGGTCCTGGGGGCCCACTGTGTATGCTAGTTTTTGTTACAGCCAATCTCTTGATCAATTAAGGCTGTGGAAAACATGTGTGCAAGTTCTACCATAATTTTTTCCTTAAAGTTCCTTGAACTCTTCATTTTCCTCAAATGGTTTAGTTTCAGTGAGCATGTGTCCACACTTTCAACAATTAGGCCCCCACTGATTTCACCTGCCAGTCTATAATTGAATCAATTAAAAAGGCAGCCTAAAGGAATCATGTGACATTGGTTGATCTGACTGATTTAAAGTTTTGGGATGTGAATATGGGACATTTATTGGTCATAACATGCATAGCTATTTCTGACATGATATGGCCTTAAGAGAGTAAATTGTGCTTTAATAGAAATTAAAAGTGTCTAATTAAGAACAATTAACAACTAGTTACAGTTCAAATTTAATTATGGTTGGAACTAAAACCAGCATACACAGTGGGTCCCCAGGAACAAGGTTGAGAACCACTGTGCTAGAGGTAATGCCTCAAAATGGGAAAAATGAGAGCTTTGTACAGGTCTGCCCTGCACTCGGGTCCATCCAGACAGGGCAGGGGAGCGGTCGTGTCTCCCATAGAGAACCGTGGGTTTTAGCTTTGCACAGGGCCTGCTGATGTGAACACTGTACAGAGTATATGTCCATGCTACCAGCTGCTCAGCTTGGTGCAGTTGGCAGAGCTGTACTTAATTTAGTGCTCTTACCAAGCCAGCAGTCGTGAGTCTTTCAGGGACACATTCATTTAGTGTGCAGTGTAGCTTGTAATGAACTGTCACCGGTTGACCCGTACATGTGACGTCAATTGAACATTGGAAATGTATACTGCTCAAAGTCAATAATACATTGTGCATTATATATGTAACTGCAATTCATACATTTCAAATGACATTTTGAGAGAAAAAAACAATACAAACTAGAACACACCAGTGTATATGTGATAACCATAGAGACAAAAGATGACCATTCAAATACAAAGAAAATGTTAACAGATTTGTTTAAAAAAATTACTAAATGCTTCACCCGACTGGCATACAGACCCCTCAAGCTTGATTTAGGTCTGGTGGCTCCGGGTGTATTTGGTCACAGTGTTGAAGCACTTAGCCGTGTGTGTGTGTGTGTGTGTGTGTTTAATGCAATTACATTCCGTCAAATGTGTACCCAGTACTGTAGTCCCGTGTATGACTAGTGCTCGACGGTGATGCGCTAGCGTCTGCGTCAGCAGGGCACTCTCCTGTGCTGGAGATCTCCAGCTCATGAGCAAGGAATTTTGTGTTCAAGTATAATAATATCAATTTATTGAACACAGCATTTTCTTTGGAAAAACCTCTTAACCTCTGATTAACTTCAGTCAGATGGGCCTTTTCTCTGGTGGCATAACAAGGGAGTAAACTGCTGAAGGGGGTCACAGATGGAACATGAGTGGCGTAGATTCTTTAACACTACCTGTTTTTGTAGGCCATAAAGGGCCATGTAATGGATTGCATGTAAATTTAAGAGACCTATAAATCATGAAAATTAATCATGATTTATAGGTTAATATATTACTAAATAAACTGCTCTGTTTGAGCACTTCTCTGTCTGCTTAGCTCTGCAGTGTAGCGTGGGATTTGGGGTTTGTAAGGGTGTGTCAGACTGTGTTGAGTAAGAACTCTTGCTCTTGTTCTGCATGATGAATTCAATTACATTTATTCAGCAGCCTGAGAGAAGAGAATGTGTGTGGGCATGCCTCACCTTGATGTCATGTCCCTTTATCTTCTGAATCCCTTGGTGTGCCACATGATCCCCAGGTCTCCAACCACCCACAACACACACACACACCCCATGGCTTTCCCCTACAGCAGCCGGACCAGAGCATGTGTCTGGAGGGAGAAGTGGAGCCGATGTATCATAGCACATGCTTTGCCCGGCAGATTGCAATTGCATGTCACAATGGCACTAAACCGACATAGCTAGCCTAGTTTAATAATTATTTTCACATAGAAAATGCCTTAGACATGTAGGATAAAAATTGCGAGGTGAGTTTGTGTGGAGATGTTGCTATTAGCAAACGTTAAAAACCATTATTTTCAACAGTATTAAAGATTTTAACGAGGAAGCGAGAGCACATGGGTGACCCATAAAACATGGAGCGGTGTGACGTCAAAAGGTTTTGCTATGGGCCAGATGAACAGAATAGCTATTGACTGGGGCTCCTGGGTGGCTACGGCTGGGCCCTGTAGTCTAGACGTTGCAGGCTTGAACCTGGGCTATGTCATTAGCAGACTATGACCCGGAGTCTGCAGTGGAAATTGGCCTTGTCTCACCAGGGGTAGGGTGGGTTTAAATTGGCCAGGGTTCCTGGGGGTACCGCTGCGTTAGCTCCTCTCAATGACACCAGGACCCCACAAGCTACCAGCGCTGTAGACTGAGTTATACACCTCTCCTCAGATTGGCACTAGCTCTGTTATAGTACGTACTGTGAGGTTTGTAGTGTGGAAAATGGACGTTGGCTCTCGGATGAGTGAATGGGAGGTGTGCACATGCCTCGGCTGCAGGGCTCCTTGCTTGAATACGGGTGTCACAGCTATGACTTGAGAAGGAAAAATGGTGGCTCCAAATTGTGGCAGGAAAAAAAAGGAGGGGCATTGTTTAAAAAAAAGAAATGCCTGTTGACAGGCATTACCGTGGAAGCCTAGAAGGCATCTCCCGCCTGAGTAAACATTGACCCCCAGAGGCCTGGCAGGGTACATGCTTCACTGAGCATGCAATATCACACACACTCAAAACAACCCCTACCTCTCTTGTCCACCTCTATGACTTGCGTTACCACATTTGATAGCTATACTGGCAGACCTTACCCAACCTGAACCTCCATCACTGATTGGACGTTGTGCACCAGCGTTTGGCCCCACAATGTACATGCATCTGAATGCTGACAGGGACAGACTGGAACACACAGCCCCCCTCTGTGAGCTCCCACCCAAAAAACACACACCCAACCAAACCCACATGGGAATGGAGAGATGAGCAAGGGATCGGCTGGCGGATGTGTAGAAATGAGCAATGGATCGGCTGTCGGGGGTGTAGAAAGGCGCTCAGGGTCCAGGAGCCTGAGATCCACGTGCGCTGCTTTGTGTACTGATTTCCAGCTGGAGGGAACCTGGGTTTAAAACCTCCTGTTTTCATTCAGGAGACTCTTGTTTGTGTGTGACGTGGGGGCAGCTGGGAGCCATTTGCTGCAGAGATTTGTGAACATGCCGTGAAAGAGCTAATGACATGCCCGGCAGGCCTGGGGCCTCAGCGTCAACTGCTTACATATGAGCCTATGGAAGGAAAGAGCTTTTAATAAGGGCACGCTGTCAAATGCACCCAGCCCCCTCTAAAGGCTGAGATTGAGAATAAAAACATTGTTAAATTAATTATAACAGTCTTGTGGCTTGCTGCAGAAGAAGTGAATTACTGTGAGCATTGCAGTATTTTCCATATTAAAGCACTTGGAAACCTGGAATGAAATAACTTTTTTAAAATATTAAAATAGTTTAAAAAATGTATATATATAAGTACAGGTAACTGACAAAATAAAGGAAACAGTTTAGTAAATGAGGGATCCAAAGTATATTGGAAGCAGGTGCTTCCACACTTGTGTGGTTCCTGAGTTCATCATTAAGCAATTAACATCCCATCATACATAGGGTCATGGCTATCATGGCTAGAAGAAGAGATCTCAGTGACGTTGAAAGGGGTGATTGTTGGCGCACCTTTAGCAGGAGCTTCAGTGACCAAGACATTTCTGAGGTTTCACAAGGAACAGTGGCTAAGGTGATGTTGGTGTATACTCCTCGACCGATGATGTCCATGCATTCAAGATGCAAGGCAAAACAGGTGAGCAACTTAGTTGAATGCAAATATCAATATGCATTTTCCTGGCATAGTTTAGATCCACTCAGCCAGGGCAAGGTAAACTCCAATAAATACAAAGCCATTATGATCACCTTCAGCCTATGGTGAAGCATTTCTATCCTGATGGGAGTGGTCTCTTCCAGGATGACAATGCCCCCTATCCACAGGGCACGAGCGGTCACTGAATGGTTTGATGAGCATGAAAATGATATAAACCATTTAACATGGCCGTCTCTCAACCCAATTGGACACTAATGCGAGATTAGGTCTGAGACAGTGTTTTCCACCACCATCAACAAAACATCACTAGACACTATACACTTACACTATAAACTGTTCTGGTTTCTCATGGTGCCCCAATGCCCTATTTAGAAACTTTATATTGATGTTTATTTTATATATATTTATGTATATATATATATATATATAAATATACATTAGGGGTGTAACGCTACACAAAAATTACGGTTCGGTACGCACCTCAGTTTTGAAGTCACAGTTCGGTGTGTTTATGGTTGAAATGCTATGGTCAGCCATCATCATGGTGAAAGGCAAAGAACTCCCTGAAAGCATCAGACTAAAGCATCTCCAAAACAACCTGGCATCTTGGGGTTGCAAGGTGTCTAAAGCTACCATTCAACGACGCCTACATGACAATGACCTTATGGCAGGAAGCCTCTTTTGAAGACAATTCACAGAAAAAGGCATCTTGAATTCGTCAAACTACATCTGACTACAATTGGAATCATGTCTTGGGGCCGAATCAAGCTTTTTGAACATGCACATCAGCATTATGTTTGGCAAGTAATGCCGAAAAGCACCTTATGTCTATGGTGAAACATGGTGGTGGATCTTTAATGCTTTGGGGTTGTTATGCATCCTCAGGCCCTGGGGCCCTTATTAAAATAGATGGACCTATGAACCCCAGCATGTACCAAGACATTTTGTCCAAAAACCTTGTTCCCTCTGCCAAAAAGTTACACCTTCCAACACCGCAGATGGATCTTCCAACAAGACAATGATCCCAAACATACATCCAAAGAAACTAAGAAATGGTTGACAGAGCACAAGATCAATGTCCTGATCTCAGTCTCCAGACCTGAATCCAAATGAACATTTATGATTTGAACTCAAAACAGCAGTCCACAAATGTCAACCCAATTCTGCATGGAGGAATGGTTGAGGATCCCTCCCAAGAAGTTCCATAACCTCGTACAACACTACAGAAGGTGACTACTTGCTGTTATAATGGCCAAGGGAGGAACCACAAAGTACTGATAACAGGAGTGTGAATATTTGTGATTCTTGATTTTCCGGGGAAAAATATATAATTTGTGAACTGTTCGATTGTGATTTGTACAAATGCATTATTATAAAAGAATTGAATTTTCAGATTTTTTTGAGCATATTTTATACAATCTCCTTTGTTCATCTAGAATACGGGCATCGCATTGTGTTGATTAACCACAGTTTGATAATTGAACAGACAAGAAGAGCAATGGAAGCTCTCATCAAACAACTAATAGAGGCAATTTAGCGCAGCAGAATATGCTTTGGGAACTATGGAGGAGCAGTGACAGCAAACCGCCCTGATGTGAGCCGAGCTCAACCAGCTGACAGCTGCCAACAGAGCTAGATCATCGGCCGCCACAGCCTCACCTCCCAAATCCAATTTGTTTCTGCTGAAACTGACCGATGCTGAGGACATTGAGGTATACCTAGAAGCATTTGAGAGAACAGTAGCCTGGGAGTATGAGCCGAAAGAACAGTGGGCCAGCCTGATCGCACCGTTTCTGGCAAGGACAGCACAAAAAGCATGCCAGGTCCTGACCCCGGAACAGGCAACCCATTACAAAATGCTGAAGAAGGAAATGTTAAGACGATATGGATATACCCTAATCCACCGGGCACAGAGGTTTCATGATTGGAGTTTTGATCCTGTGGGATTCCCCCGATCACAGATGTCAGATCTATTCAGATTAGCTAAGGGCTGGTTAACTGCTAAATTGTTGTAGATACATTTCTGCGCTTTCTCCCCTACAAAGCTAAAAAGTTAGCTAAGCAAAGTGTGGATTAGTTCATCAAAAGAGGGCAAAAGGACAAAAGGAAGATGGAAGAGGAAGAGCTGAACTGGAACCCGGTCAAGGACGGAGGGAGTTTGCATTCTAATTCACAGAGAAGACAACCTTTTATGAATGCAGACAGCCAGAAATGTTTTCAGTGAGGTATTATTGACGTCATGCTGGCCTTATGAGAGTAGCCCCTCCCCTGTCACCAATGGGGAAGACACGGCAGCCACCCCGGACTCGGGCAGCATGGTGACGCTGATATGACTGGAATTTGCTCGAACCCAGGGCACAAACAACACAATATCAATCACCTGCTTTCATGAGGAAACTAAACAATGCAGTAGTTCAATTTTAAACTTGCAGATGATGAAGGCCCAAAATGTGGGACGAGCTGGAGTGGTGCCAAACCTGCCAGGTGCTGATAGGAAGATATTCCCCGATGTTCGCCTGACTGTGGTCCAGCATATTGGGAGAAATGGAAAAATGAGGAAATAGAAGGAAAAAAAGAGCCAGAAGACAGATGAGGGCCACCAGCGAAGGGGAAGCCAAGATTGGCTATCAGGATGTGGTCCCGAGTGCCAACAGGTGGTGCCCAAACCACATTTCCGCAGTCCCTTAATTTCCTTACCCATAATCTCAGTTCCGTTTAGCTGGATTGCAATGGACTTGGTCAGGCCTCTACCTAAGAGTGGACAGGGCCATCAGTACATCCTGGTCACCATACATTGTGGACTACGCTACCAGGTACCCAGAAGCCGTTCCACTGCGCACAATGGCTACCAAAGGCATCGTTGTTATTTTCAACAATGGACATTCCAGACTAGATTTTAATCGATCAAGGAACCCCATTCATGTCACATATAATGAAAGACCTTTGTAAAACGATGAGAATAACCCAGCTGCGTACGTCAATGTATCACCTCCAGACAGATGGACTCGTGGAGAGATTGAATCGGACATTGAAACAGATGTTAAAAAAAGTGTTGGAAGCGGACGGAATTGGGACCAGCTGCTGCCGTACCTAATGTTTTCAATTGGAGGAGTACCTCAGGCATCCACCGGATTTTTGCCCTTCGAGCTTTTGTGTGGGAGACGACCCAGAGGACTGCTGGATATAGCTAAGGAAGCATGGGAATAACAACCTTCACCCCATCACACCCTGGTGGAACACATTGGGGAAATAAGAGATACAAGAGATGGCAACCCTCTGGCCCGTTGTACGGGAACACATGCAGCAAGCGTAGAATGCACAAGCACAAGTGTATAACAGGGGAGTGCAGCCTAGGGAGTTCCAGGCAGGGGACAAGGTGTTGGTTCTAATCCCCACATCTGAATGTAAATTTTTGGCTAGATAGCACGGGCCCTATGAAGTGATTGAAAAGGTGGGGGAAGTTAATTACTGGGTCCGACAGCCGGGATGCCGTAATATCACCCAATTCTATCATATTAACCTGTTGAAACGGTGGAATACCCATGAGGTTCTGTACAACATTTCTCCTCAGAAATCTGCTGCCAAGACCACACCTGCAGAGGTGCCACTGGAGGAACAACTGAGCCCGGCTCAGTAGCAAGACATACAGGAGCTGATTAACAGTAATCAGGACGTGTTTTCCAGGGAACCAGGACACACTAATCTCATACAACATTGCATTATCATCGCGCTGGGTGAAAAGGTAAAATTGTGACCATACTGTATACCAGAAGCAAGAAGAGAAGCTATCAGAACAGAGGTACAGATTATGCTGGCTGCGAGAAAAATTGAAGAGTCACACAGTGGTGTAGCCCAATTGTGTTAGTACCAAAACCGGACGGCACCCTCAGATTTTGTAATGATTTCCAAAAATGTAATGAAATCTCCAAATTTGATTCTTATCCTATGCCCATGATTGATGAGTTGATTGACAGATTAGGAATAGATTTAGCACATTAGACCTGACAAAATGTTATCACCACCCAAGATGGTTTATTCTAATACAGGAACCTACCGTTCGGATTGCATGGAGCCCCGGCCATGTTCCAACAGTTAATGAACCGGATCCTTCGTCCTCATAGGGAGTGCGCAATGGCATACCTGGACAATATAATCATTCATGGGGATGAGCGGAAGACACATATATATTTTGACTTAGTCTACAGGAGGCAGAATACCTGGGGTATACTACAGGAAGAGGATGCATCAAACCACAGGAGAGGACATTTCTGTGGTTAGAAGTGATTCGGGACTGGCCCTGCCCCCTCACCAAGAAGCAAGCACACACTTTTTTGGGATTAACTGACTATTATCATTGGTTTATAACAAACTTTGCCTCACTAACCAGCCCACTAACAGATCTGACCAAGAGCCATCTGCGGACGGAGAGGACAGAGAAAGCATTTCAAGACTTAAAGAGGATACTGTATTTGGGACCTGTGCTGGTGACTCCTGACTTCACAAAGTCTCTACTAGTGCAGACAGATGCATCATAAATCGAGATGGGGGTCATCCTATCACAGCTACAGGACAATGAGGAACACTGCATCATGTATCGGAAGCTTTTACCTCTAGAACAAATATATTCTGGAGTGAAAAATGATTGTCTAGCGATAAAGTGGGCGCTGGAAACGTATAATAATAAAAGTATTATTTATTGGGATGGCACTTCACCCTGGTAATGATCCATGTGCCGTTAGTGTGGATTGGCAGGAATAAAGACAGTAATACCTGTGTCACTCGGTGGTTCCTATCTCTGCAACCATTTGCTTTCTCTGTCCTACACAGGTCTGGTGCTGCCCATGGGAATGCCGAAGCCCTCTCCAGGAGGGACGTATTATTGTGTCAGGCCGCCCCTCCCTCCCGGTCGGAGTTGAGGAAGAGGGTGTGTGGCAGACAGCCGGGGGAGGTGAGCGGAGTGGTAGTCAAGGGAAGATACGTGTCAACACGCTGGCTCCACCCCCAAACCTTATATTGAGGTCCGGAGGAAATGAGACGCACCAGTAAACCCTTAGTCGCTGAAGTCTCGGGAATAAAAGAGGAAGCTATACCCCTATCTAGTTGCAAAGTACCTAAGGGGAAATGCGTTGAGAGTGGGTGAGAGAAAAACAAACGTAAACTATTGTGATTGCATTATTGTGTTTGACCTGGACTGCTTGACTAACCTGAGTATTGCCAGATTGTATGAGAACGTGAATGTGGATGAGAATTTGGAAAACGAACAACGACTACGAATATGGATTATGGTTTTTGATTGTTTGCCAGAGTTTCCCCCAATAAACTCTGTTTTGTTCCAACTGAGCTTCTTGTGTGTTTGATTATCAAACTTGGTTGGGTGGAAACCCTACACCCCTATTTCTGCTACAATATATATATATATACTGTATATATATAGTGGCAACCTGGCAGACAGAGCCAGGGGGAGTGGTTAATATGGTGCCATCTACTGGTCACATTCCTACCTCACAGGACGAAAACGACTGCCACCTGCGACCAATTAACTAATTAACCACCAATCAACAGGGAATAAAAGGGGCCAGGTTTCCCCTCATAAAGAAGAGAGAAAGAGAGCGAAAGTTTTGGAAGTTATTGCAATGTGGAAAAGAAGCCTGTGAAGTGTGTTGACCAGCCAGGATTTGGGGAAGCTCAGGGCAAGAGTTTAGCTCCCCAGAGTGGAAGAACATCTTGTTTAGTTTAAAGAATTTTAGAGTTGTATTAGACTGTTTATTTAAATGTTAAAGCCATTTTAGTTTGCCTTCCTCATTTTTGTGTTTTGAGTGCATTTCTCCATTAATTAAATCTATTTTTGGTACATTTGACCATTGATCTGTTTCTTGGTTTGCAGTACCCGACGTATATATATATATATATATATATTACAGCATTGCTTAATGGTGTTTTTTTAATAATCTCCCTGAAAAGCAAATGTAAACTATGTTTCTGCATTTTTAATTTGTAAGATTTTTGAATATGGCTTCGAGCATGTTAGTCTACGACCCATCATCCAGTCGTGAGGAGAATGCGAAGTGAACTCGGGGGCTGGGGAAAGTCTGCAGGAAGTCAGAAGTGTGAGTTTGAGTTTGAGTGCAGTTGTCTCCACCCAAGTGTAAGCATCAGACGCAGTACATCTGTTCTCCATTTGCGCCTGCGGGATTGGGTAACCTGACATGACATCACTGTAATTAATTTTTACCTGTGCGTCTGGTCTGCTGTTGCGTGAGATCACACTGTCTTCTTCTCCTGTGCAGCCATTTCTGTCCACCTCCCTGTTCCTTGGGTAGCCTCTTGACCCCTGAGTCTTGTTCCTTCCTGTACATGTATCTTCTGAAGATATGCGTTACATTACATCATGTTACATCTTACGGGATGTCAGCTTTAAACCTCCACCCCAATATTTCGGGCCCTCACCTGTCTCAAATGACATCTTCACTAGCAATTTGGAAGGTAAGGTTTTGTGAACCCTGTAGTGGATAGTACTGCCGTGTGTGTCAGTCCTTGACTCGAATGAAATTAATAATAGACTTTGTTCTCCGTAGCAGGGCATCACCGTTCGTTCAAATCTGCCCGCTGCTGACGACACGTGACGGTTCCACCCATTTTGTGAAGCCTCACTCTCCCGCCATTAATCTCCACTGCAGTGTCCTCCTCCATGGCTCATTAACAGATGAGAGCCCAGGAACTGAGTGGTCGAGTAAAAGAGGGATTCTTACATTATTTTATTTTATTTATTTAGCTGCAGGGAGCAGAGCCCTCACCTGTAAAAGGGCTCTCAGCATAACAAAAATAGGGGAAGTATCAGTTGTAAACTACAGTACATCTGGGGCCAATGCCATATTTCTACTGCCTTGTCTTCCTGCTCTTCCCCTCTCCTCCCTTAAACTCCCATAACCTGTTCCATATGGACAGGTCCTATATTTACAATACATGTGCACACTTGACGTGACTGATACCGTATGAAGTATATCTGGCATCCGTCACATTAATTGACACGGATGCCAGATATACTAGTTGTACTGGTTAAGGAACAGGGATTTTAGCACAATGTTTGCAGGTTAAAATCCCAGGTGGAGCACTGCTGTTGTACCCTTGAGCAAGATACTTAACCTGGATTGCTTCAGTAGATATCCAACTGTGTTCAGAATCATGTGTAAAAGATTCAGTATGCCCTTCACCCCTGGGAATCCACCAACCATGTGAATAATTAACTTATTTATAAATTATATAAAATAAGTGCTTTCTTGTCAGTTAGAATACGATGTGTGACACATATTTGGAGTCTGTCCAATTCTGCTGTGTGTTAGATTTTAATAACGGATGTATGGTGTTTCCGTCTTATTTTGGATGGACTGCATGAATGCAACCCCCCAGGGTAGGTTGCCCTCTTCTATCAGTTATGGAAATTGCCCGTACTTCAGAGGGGCTGTAATTGACCCTCAAAAGCCCTTATTTCCATGTTTATTCAACAACCATGAGCTACGTGTGCGTTTTGTAGTTTTCTTTATGTGCAGATGTTTTTCAGAAAATGCGGACATAATGTTCAGGGCCTGCCAAGTGATGACTAAGCACAGGCTTCATCTAAACCAGACAGCCGTTAGCTGTGAGAAGGACCTGACTCACTGATCCTGGAACACATTGGCAGCTATTTTCCCCTGACTCCCTCACTGTTGTGAATGGAGACCCCAGCCCCCTGCATGTTCTCTGGGGTGTGTGCACCGAAATGAACTCCAGGTACAGCAGCAAGCTTCTCTCTCCTGTGAAATGTCTGCACTGTTAAAACCCTGTGAAACCTCTCACCTCCAGCACTCAGCTACCAAAGAGCTCCACCAGCATCCAGCCAGCTGACACAAATCCGTTACGAGCAGCCAGGGCCCTGCTGAATTATACAATATCAGTTAATACATTTATAACAGCCAGAAGTGCTGTCTTGTTGATATCACATACAGTGCAGTGTATATTTATTTCAATGTGAATGGAGCACAGCCAGAAGAGGTGTGCTCTCCGTGTCTTCATTTAGATACACAGACCTTAAAGGAAGTGTGCATGCCATACTGTGGCATCTAGTCAGGCCCATTTCCCATGGTTCAATACATTACATTATAATCAAATTAGCATTAATATCAGATCAAAAACCAACCTGAAGATTGTACAGTGTACATTGTTCAGTGTACTCCAATGGCCTCCACAGACACCAGATCTCAGGCCAATAGAGCACCTTTGGGATGTGGTGGAATGGGAGATTCGCAACATGAATGTGCAGCCGACAAATCTGCAGCAACTGCGTGATACTATCATGTCAACATACACCAGAATCTCTGAGGAATTTTTCCAGCACCTTGTTGAATCCATGCCACGAAGAATTCAGGCTGTTCAGGGGGCAAAGGGGGGTTCTACCCAGTACTAGAAAGGTGTACCTAATAAAGTGGCCACTGAGTAATAGATCTAGATTTGTTGTGTAATAGATCTAGATTTGTTGTGTAATAGATCGTTTGACATATTCCTGTGTGATTTGTTATTAATACCATGTTTTGCGGAATTTCATGTAGCTGGTAGTGTTACTATAACTGTAACATTATTTTAAACCCTGTTGTATTCAGTCATTAGCTGTTACTAGCTAGCCACATTGACACAGCTTCTTTGTTCTGTTTTCAACAATAGACTCTGCTAGCTTTTTAATTAAAAAATACAGCTGGCTTGAAGAAAAGGATACTAATTTTACCAAAAGGGTACCAAGAAAAGGGCAAGCTGACTGGGATATTTGGTTGGCCTATCTAGAGAACTAACTTATCTTGCTAGCTAACATTCGAACAGTTAGCCTGGCCAGTTCATTGTTAGACAGTTAGCAAGTCAGCTAGCTTGCTGACCAATCCATAACTAACCAAACTAACTAGCTAAAAGTGCTGTTATGATTTAGGCCTACTGGGTGAATGAATGGGATGGTTATTCTTTTGAATTGTTTGATGTATGTCGTATGTCAAGTCGGTGTGTATTACAAAGTATGCTCTACTTCAACACCATGCAGTGCGCAGGTATTCAGGTCGCTGTACTTTCAGAACCAAAAGCCCGTCACTTCCTTTGGTGTGCCACTGTTGTTGTCACTGTTGGTGATAGTGTGATGATGATGGTATTAGGCTACTATAGGTTGTGTGTTTTGCCTGAACAATGTGATTGTTATTTTTCTGGATGTGTTGTTTTATGCCGGGTGTCACTGTTGTGTCAGTATCACTCGTGTCTTTGTGTGCACAGCCCGAAGTGTGGACCAGACCTGATTTTATTAAGCTAATTCATGTCATGTTTTTTTAAGTCATAAAAAGCATTGCCTGTCCTGCACTAGAGCTAAAATGGTGCGACTAGGAGATATAATGTTTTGCAGGATGTTTTGTTCCCATTTAAGGCCTAGGTCCAATAGTCCTCGAGAGAGACCGATTGAGAAAATTCCTGGCTTCAAGGTGCTACAGGTGCTACTTTCACTCATTAAGTGGCCAATATGGAATCTTAAAAAAGTGGCCATGACTTCCTTATTTGGGCTATATAAAAGAAAAGTCCACAGGGGGAGTTGGCTCGTTTCCAGCTCTCAATGTAAAACCACCATCAATGTTGCCAAGTAAAAGTGCTGTGGAGGTCTAAATGGATCCAGCCGGCATTGTGACCTATCAGCACTTTTATGCAAGCTGGTGAGTGTATGTCTCTGTGTGTGTATGTGCGTTTGTGTATATAATATCTACTGTGTTACATTTTCTTTGTGGTATTAAAAACAATAAAAATAATAAGGTTTGGCAGGTGCCAGCTTTTCTTTTTGTCTACCACATTCTGTTTAACAAGAACTTGCGTTCAAGTGTTAATTATATTTTTTATGATCCCCCTTTACAAATGAAAAGAACTGGGTGACCTGGAACCACAGTCTATGGGACTGGTGCCACTCCACTGTCTGCTGGGGTCTCTCCAGCCCTGCAATGCCATACCCAGCACCACCCAGCCTGGCTATAGCCTGTGTTAGCTCAGCTCTCTGTAAGGCACCTGGATCCCCTCCACCTTCACTGCCTGCGAGGGGCACTTGTGCTGGGAAGAGTTTGGGTTTCTCATTTAAAGAGGGGGAAAAAAACTTGGCTTCTTGCAGTTTGGCTATGAGCACTGCTGTCTTGATCAAGAATTCAAGTCTTATATCAAGAACAAAGGCATTAAGAGGGGACTGCTTCTAAATCCACCTCTGGGACCATTTTCCATGCCACGGTTCCAAATGGTTTCAAAGTAAGAGAACTAGCATAATAAACCGTCAGATAGCAAGCATGAACAATCTTTTTCGTAAAAGTTTCAATTTGTTTTAATGACCTTGAACTGCTTCAGCTGTGATTATATGGGCCATGGCAATGTCTTGATTTCCTCCATATTGCACTTTGTCTTCTATAAAACTGGCAGCAGTGCTATATTAAAAGTCAAAGTCAGGCCAGTGTCTGTGTTAAAAATACAAACTGCGCTTGAAATCATGACAAAATAAAATGATCATGGCCTGCGGTCACTGTCTCATCTTCATTGATGTTTTGTGAGTAGTAGAGAAGGTGCTTTTTTTCAAGTGTGCTTTCTCAGTGTGTGTGTGTGAGTGTGCGAAAGAGAATGTGTTTGATCCCTGCCGTATAGACAGGAGGATGGACATATTAAGTTAGGTTAAGGGGAGGGGTAGGAGGTATGCAGGGGCCACGACTCACTTTCACTAAGAACAGGGAAACACGTCAACTACAAATATAGTGGGCATGAAATTCTTCATCATCATCAAGGTAGCTCACTCTTCTTTGTGGCGGAGTGCAGGAAGCAAAGAGATTTGTGCGACAAATGTAATGTATGGATGATAAGGACGTAAACAATCGCAGGTCACATGAGGTAATGACTAATTGTGGTATCAGGAATTCATCTAAAAAAATATTTTCTCATCTATCCATTTGCCATAAAGTGATTTTGACATATTCTCTCACCCAGACACCAAGGCACACAACCAGAATTGCTAATCGTTCCTGAGGTGAAATTGATCGTTGACCTTTAATGAGCTGGAGTCTTGTCACTAATTAGTAAGTGGGTTGGGGACTCTGTCACAGTGACCATCCATGCTGCTGTGCTCCTCCTCTATGGACCAGGTTGGGCCAGTCTCCACACGACTGCATCAGGACCCTGCTGTCCCCTATAGGGATGGTTGCATAAACTGCAGGTTTCTGCTGGTCTCCATTTTCGGCACCCAACCTCCTCCCCCACACACGCACGCCATTGTCCTAAATTGGTCCTGAGGTCATGCTTTCTTTGAAAGAGATAATGTAGCATCATATCAACTTCATTTTAAATCTCTTAACAAATGGAAGTGAGCAAGAAATAAAGGTTTGTGTAACCCCCTCCATACATTTGACCTGTGAGGCAGCTGATGGGTTAGAATGAGCTGATGTTACGCACTCCCTTTGTGCTGTGCTGCAGTAGTATTTTGCAATTTTGACATGAGCGCTTACTGCAGATGTGGTGTAGGCCTAAAAGCTTTTGCAAACCCCCAGCCCACGGTTATTTTACTGAATGAGTGTACGTGAATGTATGTTTCAGTTGGATTTTTGATGATTACCTTATCCTATGGTGAATATGGTATCCTATTTTTGATGGGAGTGGTCTCTTCCAGGATGACAATGCTCCATCCACAGGGCATGAGTGGTGACTGAATCGTTTTATGAGCATGAAAACACAATGCCTGAGGTTATCCATCACCATCTACAAAACAGAATGGTGTTGCATCCTTCCAATAGAGTTACAGACACTTGTAGAATCTATGCCAAGGCACATTTAAGCTGTTATGGTGGCTTGTGGTGGCCCAGCGCCCTATTAAGACACTTTAGCCTTTATTTTGGCAATTACCTGTGGTGTCCCTTGGGGTTGGGCGACACTCACAGACCGTGCAGAGGGCATAGGCAAGTTGAATAACCCAGAGGAGGCAGTAATACACACAAAACGATACTTTTATTTAACTAATTAGACACAAAAACACACAGTCCATAATCCAAATTCCAAATCCAATGCAGTTCATCAATCAGTCCAAAAATCGGTACATGAAACGCAATCCAAAACAAACCTTCCAAACACTCTTCTAAAATGCTTTCCAAAAACACTCTCCCAAAACACCAACCTACTCCTTCCTAGTGTGACACAAATCAGTCCTTTAAATAGGCCTCCAAATTGCAACAGCTGCCCGTAGTCCCAATAGCTTCATCTGTTTCAGCTGGTACTCAGGTGTGGGACTGCAGGCTGCTGGGAAATGTAGTCTTTTCCGGCCCCGTGGCTCCAATGAATTAAAGGGCCAGGCAGCCATTTCCTTGGGTAACCCCTTGGGATGCCACAATATGTATACATTCAGTTGAAAAATTATGCACCCCCTTTTTCACATTTTATTTTCTTACGTCATGGAATCAGAATGGATTTAATTGTGATTTTTTGCCACCGATCAACACAAAATACTATATAATGTCAAATAAAAAAACAACTCTAAAGCTTTTTCTTAATTAATTCCAAATTAATTCCAAATTAATTCAACAGGTTATACCCACTGTATGTGCATTTATAAATTAATACATTTTATATCCGTGTTCGTAATCTTAAAATGGCATCTGATATGTGACAAATTACCAAAATGTGTAAATCCACAAAACACTGATTGAAAAGCTACCAGCGAAAATGCAGCCTTTAAAAAAGGATGAACAATAGGCACAGAACAGCTTGCCTTGGTTTTGAGGAGTGTTTTAAACGTATTAGTTGCTTTATATTTTTGCGAGCTGGGTTTTTATAGGCGGTGAAGTACTTCACAGATATGAGAACTGAACCGCTCTCCAGCTCCACATACATAGCGATGTTATTTTTCCCTGGCATGATGCCTTACTACAAAGCTCATCCTAGAGATTTTGCCCAGCCTTAAAGGCAGCTATTATTACAATGTAATTTATTTTGAATGTAGCTCCATTGATTTTTGGCACACAGGGTTATTGAATGGAGTCGGCCACAGACTCAGGAGATGAGATGTAGCTAGTTTGATTCAGCTGAGATAGCAGTAGGGAAACTGATGGATGTACTGTGGTAAGTGGACTGTACATCGCTACCTGTGCAAATACTGCATGCGAATGAGCGCATGGCTCTGACTCCGCCCCCCGGAGATGTTAGTCATTCTGAAGTGCCTCGCAACGCTCTCATCTGGCCTGGGCAGCAGCTTGGCAGGGCATGCTTTGTGTCCAAACCTCCTGCCCTACGGCACGTACGGTAATGCATCATCACCCCCCTCGCTCTCTCATACCCCACGAGCAGAGTCACTTCAGGATCCTCTCCAATTACGGCCGCTCATATATAAACTGTTCTGGTATTCAAGTAAAGTCGTAATTTGGGTATGGCTGCCATGCTCTAGCTCCCCACAAAACAGAATGGCTGTTCAACTGCGAAGGGTGCTTTAGAGAAGAGCCTACGTAGATTATTATATGATCAATCATGTCTCTCAGTCATATTAATCGTGCTCATCTGCCTATCTTGTCACATGTAAATATATCAAAAATTTTTATTTCAACCTCCTTCATCATCTTAATCTTCTTGCTCATTTAGCACAGGCCTGGGCCATATCTAGGACAACTTACAATGTATGTTACGATGTATCACAGCCGGCAAAATATCAAATAAAATATATAGGTTTGAATACATTATGACAGGTAAATTGTGTCATATTCCTAAAAAGAAATCCCCTTTCTGAGGTTGCACATGAATTGTGCAATTAATATAAATTGGCTGGCTCCTCCCTTGTCAATTCAGAAATTGGCTCCGTGGGTTGTAAACACAGAAAGCTCAGAGTAGAATAATGGGTTTTTAAATGTATTTTTACAAAATCACTTTTCTAGAACTGTATTGTTGAGATAAATTAATTTTAAATCTTAGTATTACAAGTACTTAAATTACCTAATATACTGTTTTTAGTACAGAATCAAAGTGGAAGACAAGACAAACAAGATGCTTAATGCATGACGAGAGCCTGCTTGGCACAGCTGTAACAAGAAGGGTTATCTAATGCATTTTACACTTTAGTGTGAGTACACACAAGGAGCTGGTGTAAGGATACAAGTAAGGATGTAAGTTTTATTTTCTGTAAGTGAGGCAATGTATGTTTTCCAACTTTAGCTATTTTTCACCACGTCCCTGCTTTGCATGTGAAAATGTGTGTATTCATCTTCTGATTTCAAATAAACAACCTACCTCAAGTTAGATTAGCTGGTATTTATTTCAACATAACAGACATCGATTCATTAAACACCACTGACCTATGCCCCTTCGTTCCTGCTTATTGTTCTTTTTTTTCGACATGAATTAATGCAGTTGACGAATGCAATCTGAACTTCTTTGTTTTCTGTACATGATGTTAAATTGTTTTAATGAAACCAATTATATATGTACATGTTCTGTACATGTTAAATTGGTTGATGTTTATTCTGTTGCTGAAGCCTCAGCACCAATTAGTCCTCAACATACATGTAACATCTCCTCCACACTTCATTAAGCCCATGTGATTGAAGTTCTTAATTCATTGAAAGTGACCCAGACTATTGATGACTCTTGACTATTACGTATTACAATGAGGAAGATGTAATTTTGTAAGAAATGGGTGCGATAATCACCAACTGGGTTCAATGTACTCTACTCTTTAAGATCACAAAGCAGGTTGCTGTGGCCTGTAATGTTGCAAAAAAAATTAAATCCAGTTTTCAATCATTTACATTCGTATATCGTTTTTTCAGAAAACCTGCCATACATGTATGTACACCAATATAGTGTGCACAACAAGGAAAACAAATTACTCTTAGTCTCTCCCTGTTTCTCTCCACCATCAGATAAAATACATTAATTAGCTTTGTGGTCACTAACCTTTCCAAATAAACAAAGGGAATATCTTCCCCAAAGTTTAGATGGGAAAAGAGTAGAAAGTTAGATGTAGGTTTCAGAAATACTATGTATGCATTATTCTCAGACGCCAACCCAATTATAGCTCTCTTCCCCAGTAATCAGAAAAAATAAGGATCTCCAGGGGAGGCTGTGGCACTGAAGCAGGCCTTTATGACATCATCCAGACGCAATCCACTTTTTCCCACAAGCCCCTGAGGCAACAGAATACTGGACTGTGAGAATTTCCCTCTCCAGTCAGCCATGGACTCTGGGACCGGTGGTGAGCGTCGTTTTTCGCTTCATGTTAAGCTACCCCCTTGGAGTTTAAACCTGTGTAATCCCTTTCTCTGGCTGTTCAGAAAAATAAATACTGACATCATGGTGCAAAAAAAGCCATCACTGACTTTATTTCCGAGTAGCAAAGTTGTCACAGAGTGGCAAAGTTGGTTTAACCAAGATGTTCGAATGCAGTTCGAAAATGATCCTTTGCATTGGAAAACAATAGTGCTTTTACTTGACAAACAAGCTCAAACACTTACAGTTTCATGTTAAAAAAGCTAATATCAAATCTGCAATCTTCATTAATTAGTAATCAAAATCCAATTGGTTTGTCACTGAGCCCAGAAAAAAGAGATCAGCTCCCAGCGATGTCTGTCCATTCGCGGCGCTGCACGTCATTGGCTTCCTTGCATAATAGCCTAATTATTAGTACTGTTTGGTACAATTTGTGTGGTCCCCAGTCTCTTTCAGTCATTGGAGGCCTTTGAGGCTTTATTGCACCATGTGTAACAGCTCAGACCGAGTGATTACTGCTTGATAAATCGCGCTGGATTTGGTCAGTGATAGGCTCTTGCCATGTTTTTTTTAGTTTTTGCATTTCTTTATTTTTTTTCGTGAGGTGGAATTCCCCCCCTTTTGGGTAAGACTCGTTTGTATGAGTACACCGCATCATGGTTAGGCCACATTTCCAGAAAAGCTTGCCTCAGTTTTTGTACCTTGTGGTCATGGACAGCTTTGTTTGTTGGCTTTAAGGTTTGCGGCGATATTAGGCCTCGACGGTCTCGCGGGCTTGTTATCATCGCCAGTCCTGACAGCCTCTCATAACGGAGACGCCGGTGATGAAGGGATCCTGGCGGTTCCTGACTGTTGTTCAAACTGCCTAATCACCTCTCATGGCTGTTGAGTGGATCGCAGTCTGCATGTCCCCATTGCAGCCCCGGTGGGGGTTGTCTTGTGTTGGTCTGCGTTGCACTGGCTAACCGCACATTGACATAATGCTGGCGTTGGGATCCACACATATTGAGCGGCTCTGTGTGTATCAGTCAAAGAGTCTCAGTGCCAGCTCTTGGACCAAAGCACAGCTGTGGAAAGTAACTGCTTTCCATTATAGACCTCATGGCATCCCACCATGATGTATCGCTCTTTATGCTGCACACGGCACTTGAAAAAAATAAATTACAGTGTCTTCTTACAAATGTTTTAAACTGGAAATGAATCACTCCCTGTTCGCGCAATCCCCGTTTAGTATTACTCCGTAATACTCATGGATGCTTGGCCCCTCTGTTTTTAATGCTTGTTGCCGCTCTTGCGGTAATGGTCTGATTAGATGTAATGAAAGACAGTCGTGGAAATGGAACTGCATAAATTGCGCGCACGTTCGTCCTGATTACCCACTACACAGAATCTGAGATTCGTGGTAATTGCATTAAATCCACGTTGTGCCCATCCAGCGTTCCCTCTCTGAAGTGTGAACGCGCACGTGGGTGTGATGCGGACGCGAGCCAGACTCATCTCCTGGCCCTGCAAATCTCGTAAATATGTCAATGTGATGTCACGGCCTGGCACATTGGCAAAAGGGCCCTGCGCTATCCCTCAGGGAGGAGGGATCCGTTAGTCCTCAGGGTCCGAATGATCTAATCCCCCTGGTCTGGGTCCAGTCTACAGACAGGAAAAGTGGGGACAAACATGTCAGCGGTGGCCACACCCTCACTTTCATCGCTCATCCTCGCTCATCCCGCCAGCCTTACATCACCGCGTAGAACAATCGCCTTATCCAGCAGCACTGCCAAACATGGACAGAGGTGCACCTTCCAGAGAAAGTCAAACTCCTACTCTCATTCTCATCTCAGCTTCATTTTTATTTTATTTTTTGGCTCAAAGGCTGGGCCCTAGACAATAGCTGGCTCCTTAAGGATGGAAACAAACATAAGCTTTTATTTTTTTATCGTCCAAGAGAACGGCGTTCATGCAGAAATAATGTGCGACCCTTCCATTAGCTTGTGATCTGTTGGACTGACCCAGTGTCGTTTTTCACCAAGATTACCTGACAGCTGTGTCCCACAATATATTATTATCGTGGGGTATTTGTTCAAAAGGAAACTGTACTCTCAAGCACAGATGCAATCAAAACAGGCTTATTGTCTGGAAAGAAAACTATATTGCATTCTTGGTTCACATCAAGTCTTCTATTAATATGCACCTGGTTGTCCTACCCCTGGTCCATCACTTCTTGTGAAATTCACTGCCAAATTACATGGCTCTAACTACAAAACAACAGTCTTAGTCAAGATTGATTGATTCCTTTTAAAGATTCATTTTCAGCTATCTGCAATATTCTATTGCACACAATTTATTATCTTTTTTCCCATATTATTCTTATTAGTTCATTCTTAGTGCTCCCAGCCCAGTTTCTCTGGACTGTAATGTCTTAATATGGATGTAAAACAGAGAAACATATCTATAATAAACTGAAAAAAAAGAGATTAACTTTGCATTATTGTGGGCTTCCTGTTGAAAGAGGCCAACTATTCTGATTGGTCAGCCAATGAGGTTCATTGCGTTCTGACCAGGGGAGAAACCAATCCCATTGCTTTACTGAAAGACCCTTGAGATGCTGCTCAGGCAGCTGTTGCAGAGCAGGCCTTCAATCTGAACCTCAGTGCCTCAGAACATGCTATAACATAATGAAATATGCACCTGCTACCTGGTACTTTTCCATGATTAAAACAAATGGAAGGACTTGCACGTTGTTGGAAAAGGAGAACAAAGGCTACAAAATGATAAAGCTGAAATCTTACGTGTCATCGTCATGAAAAAGTGAAAAAAGGTGCAAGAAAGTGCAGCAAACATTTCAGTTTAACAGCACTGCTGTTGGACACACCTCAGTTTGTAAGGAGAGATGATCAGACAGAAGTATATCAAAGGGGCACCACTTATTTGTATTTGCAATATTTGTTTTGATTTCCATCACCAAATCACCAGCACATTGTTTAATAAGAAAATGAATTGAATCTAATCCACCATATTGCAAACTATCTACTATGATATGACACAGAAAAGATTTGCACTCAACCCTGTTCTTCTGTTGCAATTCAGGTTAAGTACTTTGCTTGAGGGTGTGAGATCCATGCTCCACCTGGGAATCGAGCATAAAATCTTGCAGTCACAAGCCCAGTACCGTAATCAAACACATCCAATGGTGCTAACTACATGTTGTGTTTTACGGCGGTGTGTGGGCAGGTGAATCTTCTTAAGCGTGTAGTTCATCCCAGACTGTTCATTGGGGAGACATTGTGTATGAAGCTTTATCACGGGGCATTCTGTACTTGTCTTCTTCAGTATTGGCTGTGATCTCCTGTGTCCAGGCTGGATCCCACCAGTCTTCACCGGATCTTATTCCCAGCACACATGGAGCTGTATGAATGAACATAGTACCTGCGAGGTGCCGAATCCTCAGTTAATGAAGGTCTGCTGCTATGCCCTGATCCAGCACAGCGTCAGAGAGAAAGAGGATGCAGCTCTTAACCTTTTGCTACTGAAATTGGTCTTCTGAGCAGCTCCGCCTGTAAAGGCACTCACCATTAGTACAGGCGTGGCCCTGTAGTTGCAGGCTTGCGCCTCGGTTCTGTCATTAGCCAACTATGACGTTAGCAGTGGCGGGGCATGATTAGTCTTGTACCGCTAGGGACGGGCGGGTTTCAGACGGCCTGTGTTCATCAGGTTACCACTGCATTAGTTCCTCCCATTGAGCCAGCAGGTGCTACCAGTTTACTAATTACCATCAATGAGAGATGCACCACTCCTTTCCTGTAGTGCTGCGTGGCTTGTAGCTTTTTACCTCAGGATTGTTTTAAATTGTGATCGACTGTTCAGGGTAAAATTATTAACATCTAGTATGTCTAGATACATAGGGCCTTTTAGGGTCATTTTCCACATCTACAGTCCTTATTGAGTCAAAAAAGCCAGCAGGGCTACTCTTCCTCCCTTGTGCATGGGAGGGAAAAGCACTGTAAAGCTTGAGCTGCGCTTACATCATCCACATCAGCGCACATAAACTTTTCAAATAAATAATCTCCGGAGCACTTTAAATAGTGATGATAAATTCTTTTTAAAGGGCACAGGCTTCTACTCCATAATATCGCTTACCCTCCCGTGCGGCTAATGTGCCTCTTAATGCCGCGACCTCCAGCAAGAGTGAGCGCAGATGCCTGAGGTTACCGCTTCTCCTGGAAAGACGTCGAATAGCGGTTGGAACAGGGCTACATAGGGCAGATTTCCCCCTGCCCCCCCTTGTGAGCCATGCTGTTTAATGAAGGGTCATGTGATTAAGAGATGAGCTGCCCTGCAGTGGAGTTCCTGACTGTCAGCCATTCCGATGTGCCGGCATGAGGCTCACGTTTGGGCACCGCATCCCGCTGATAATGAAGGGCAGAGCACTTTCCTCCTCTTCCTCCCACTGCCTGGCACCGCATGGACAGATTCTCGCCTGTGGGCAATGGGACGAGGAAGAGATGGGGAGAAAGAAGATGGAGAGGGGGTGGGCAGGGGCGAGGCCGCTGAAAAGGAAACCGAGGTGGAAAAATGTTGGCAAGATGGAAGCACTGAAATGGAAAGAAATGTAGAATGTATGAGGAATGAGTGAAAGGGAGATGGATAAAAAAGAGGGAGGGTATGAGGATGCAGCCAGAAGAGGAAATTGAAGGGATATGAAAAGAAGGCATGGAGATTGAAGGATCTGGATTAAGAGAGAGACTGGAGTGTATAGGTCGATTGAGTGGGTGTAGAAAAAGAAGAGAGAAACATAATTGGATGATGTTTCGAAGCTGTAAATGTGTGAAAGACACTTGTTATATTATACAGTGATGCTTCCCACAGTCTGTAATAAGGCTACCTCATTGCACTGTAGCGGCTCCTCTGGTCAATCAGGTACCTGCAGTCAAATTTTCAGTCCTCCGGGACATAAATGCATGGCTCAGAGTGAAAAGAATCGGTGGCTGGGATGATTTCATTTTTCAGGATGCCTGTGCTTGTATGGGTGAAGGATGTTCCAGGGATGGGACTGGCCTAAAATCAAAATGAGTCATTCTCAATTGGGTAAAAAAGGGAAATAAGTTGGTATGGAGACAAGAGAGAGAGACAGAGGGGATGTTTGTGCTGAGGTTCTGTGGATCCCATCTGTTAAAGGTCAGACTTGCTTATAGTGCAGTGAATAATCTTTTCAACCACGGATGCAAGAAAATAATTTATTATCATTTTTAATGTAAGGCCACACAAGTATTATTTAATTAAATCAAAGCATTTACATTTACATTTTAGCAGACGCTCTTATCCAGAGCGACTTACACAGTTTACATTTCTTTACATACAATCAATTTATATAGCTGGATATTTTACTGAAGCAATTCAGGTTAAGTACCTTGCTCAAGGGTACAATGGCAGTGTCCCCACCTGGGAATCAAACCTGCAACCTCTGAGTTACAAGCCCAGTTCCTTAACCATTATGCTAACACTGCTGCCTATTTCCTCAAATATTAAATAAAAAGCAACTAATGCACATTTTCTAATTTCCTTGCTAATTAAAATGAAAAAGACATTCATTCTTTGGCTTCTCTGACATCCTCCCTTTTCCCTTGTCCACATGTGCGGGCTCCCTCCCAGCATCCTCTCTGCTGTAACACTACCTCCAAAAGGCAAAAAAGGAATATTAATTGAACAAGAAAAGATGGGAGGGGGTAGAGCCGAAGGCGACGCGGTCTGACTGATTGTTGAATATTGTAATGAACTCCAAAGAGAGGGGACATTTCTGTGCCCTGCACTTTGTGGATTAATTCAAGCAGCAGCTACAGAGTGACTCACTGATATTTCTCTGTCTTTTTGCCACTCAAGTGTGCTTATTTTGAGAACATGAATTAAAGAGCTGTGGGGTACAAAAACAACGCTGATTAATGAAATGTGGGGCCTTGCAGAAACATTTTATTTTAAAAAAATGACTAATCCTTTGTCACAGTGATGTAACATTGCTTTCTTTACTTCTTAAGGATGGCTTCTTCACGGTGCCTGATCTGAGACCTTTCAGTGTTTTGTCTTCAAATATGGATTTGCATCTTCAATAAAATAAACAAATAAACCCCTCATTGTTCAGAGTTATCTGATGATCATTTCTCATCATGTTTCATCTATTAATCTCCCGATCCCCTCCCCCACCTCACCCCCCCCAACCCCTTCCCCATTTTTGGCTCTGTTGCATCTGTACTCTCTCCTGCTCTGAATTTGAAATAGAGCTCTGGATTGACCCCGCCCGCGAGTCCCAATTTTCAGAATTTCGCCCGCGTCATCTAACACTCCCAAACGTCCTTCCCTGCTCTTTGAAGTGTGAGAAGACGACACTGCGCTCAGCACATCAAGGGCTGCTTGCACATTAATAACGAGCTCCCGATAACAGCCCCCCTCTCCCCCCCTCCCCATCACACATCGTCCCATTCCACAGCGACATCAGATTGCAGGACGGGAGCTGAGGACGCAGGGTTGTTCGGGGTTAATCGTTGGCTGTTAATCTCCGAGCTCTCCGATCCAGATTATTGCATCACAAGGCGCTACAAGATTTTCAGAGATCTCTGTTTTAATGTGCGGGACTGCGATATTTATAAATGACAGAGAATACCAATATTACAGTATGACTCTGTCAAACAGTTTTCATCTACTCCAACACCCTTCTGCCAACAACAAAATCTGAAAAGACATTATTTCATTTTTCATTTGCAGGACTCCACATAAACCACTTCTTTTATTCCCAGTTGACGTATAAATAATGATAAAATTATATGAACAGATATGGTCATAACTCACTCCTGGAACACATCTGTTGTGATGCCTTGATGATTTACTGGCTTCACTCTGTTTACCGCCATTTATTATGGGCCATCACTTTGCTGCAAATAATTTTTGTGCAATAACAGGGATGCAAATGTGCATGGGGGAGGAGCCTACCTGCTGTTTCCAGTCAAGCTGAGACAGTCAGGGTTTCGGAAGCTGCTGGCTGGACTTGTCATGTAGGCTTGGAGTCTTGGGTGGGACGGTACATTGCTGGGTAGAGCCCTCACGCTAAGGTGGCATATCCTCATAGTGCCACTGTCAGTCTGAGCCATGGCACTATTAGCCATTACTCACTCTGTCAAGTAACCGAGAATGGTTTCACACACACATAATAATAATAATAATAATATATGCCGTTTAGCAGATGCTTTTATCCAAAGCAACTTGCACTAATGAATGCATACATTTTTCAGTGTATTTGGCCCCAATGGGAATCGAACCCACAACCTAAGCATTGTCAGCACCATGCTCTTCCTACTGAGCGCACGCAGTACCACACACAAACATGCATACAAACATACACATTGTGTGGGCCTGTCAGCACTACATGCATGGGCCCACTTTTTTATATGGGGTGGGGGTTACATTCATATTAAATGTCCCTATCCGTTTCTTTGCCAAGGATCTTAATGATCACAAGATGGCCCTTGTTTGGAAATGCCCAGGGTACAGTGAGTGTATACAAATGCTTCTCAGTGGTTTTATGTTACAGCTCTTGTTCTCAGTTTAACAGACCAGGCCATTAAAAGCAGTACTCTTTCATTGGCCAATTTAGGAGTGGTCAGAACCACCCTGTTCTGCCTCTATGGTTAACACAGAGGACCATAGAAACAAATGGGAATGCATTCATCCCAAGTCATGCAGTTGCTTTTTTTTTTTTATTCAATGTTTTTTTTTGCAGTCTGTCTTTTTAAAAAGGATGCTGATGACCTTCCTCAGTGAGTGAGTGTCCTGGATGTCCTATCAGGAATATGTATGGCATGGTAGGAAATTACTACATTGATATCCCTTCAAGGGGTCCATTCATAGACTATATTGAGTACTGTCACCTGGGCACCTAGGCCACTCCCCTTTTAGTGACTCATGCAGCCAAGCAGCCATAAATATAGAGGGAAGGAGTAACAGCCTGGTAGCAAATCATAACCTGCAGCCATTGTCCTGTCCCTCTCCTCAGTGCTGGGTTATGAAAGCACCACAGAAAGCACCGCATCTCCAGGCCTAGACAGTAGCACCAGGAAACTTGAGGCATCAATTTATGAATTAAACATTTAAGGCCAATATGTTGGCACCATAGAAAGTGAATTAAAACCAGAGGCCTAGGTCTTTCACTCTCTCTCTCTCCCTCTCCCTCTCTTTTCTCTCTCTCTCTCTGGTGGTGCTCACTCATTAAATGGATATCTTTGGAAGTTACAGAAATATGTTGTATATTTACAACATATCTCTGTAACAGTTAGGAAAGTCTGCGTCCTACTTACCAAACTTAAAAAAACCCTAAAAAAATGTTTTCTTTGAATGTTGTAAACATTTTCATAGGAACAGTGATCATAATACACACAAGGCTAAACACCCTGGGGTAATGACCAAATTATATGTTGTTTTCAGTGTGCTGTTTATTTCTCCTGTCTGTATGTCTGTTGGTCTCCAGTCTCTGTACTGTTGCAGGGCAGATGTGTGGGAGTAGAGTTTAGTGAGATCATGATGTGCAGGCCGTACGTTAATTCCACCGCACTCTTCATTAATCATCCACTAAACTTATTAGCTTGCTGTTCTCTTCCGAGATAATGTTTTCAGTGCTCTCCCCCTTCCTTAAATAGTTTCCCACTGGCTCCGGGAGGTTGAAAACTTGTTTTCAGCCTTTTTATTTACATTGTATCCTCACAGAATGCCAACCAGATATGCTGACCTGTGAAGTATTATATTATGGAGAAAAAAAATTCTAATGCTTGCAAATAGCTGAGGGCCAGAGAACTTTGGACTATGTTCACATCATGTCAGTTCTATTTTATTTTCCATAAAGTTTGGCCCACCAAAATGGGCCAAACTTCATTCGTGACAGAATAGCGAGCCGACTAGTGTTCTTCCGTAACTCAGAAACAGTCCATTGTGTACAAGACTGGAGACTGGATGTTTGAGAGTACAGAGTTATAGATGGAGGTGTTTGTAAAAAAGCTGATCTTCAGGGTGATCTGGGGATGGTAACTGGCATGTATTTCACAGTGGAATAAATGTTCACAGAATGCCATCAAAGGAGAAAAGGATGGGTTTGGGAGTCTGGGGTGGGGGGGGGGGCAGCTTTCATTAAATATTTGGGGATTCTTTGTAAGTCAGGATGTCACTCGTAGGAGAATCAGGCAGCTGTTTTCATCTGAAACACATCCACTTGTTTTAAAACCTTTTTCAAGGTTGGGATCTTAAAGGGAGACAAATTATTCAAAGGACATGTTTATGGTTAAATGGGGTCTTTTCTTTTAGCAAATGTGTATTACTAGGACTAATAAGTCCCTTCTGCAGATTGTGTAATTTCAAACAAATGCCCCAAGTGTAAACATTTACGTTAAAGCCCAAAGGTAGGGCTTATAAGAATATTTATTGATGTTCTCCATTAAATATATCTGGGTATGGGTGGTAAAAGTCAGTTGAGGTAAACATTCAACAATTATTTGCTGCATATTGAATACATTAAAATGAAGGTAAAGAGCTGAAATGAACAATGGGCCATTTGGCCAGGTGGAGCCAACAAAAACATTAAACAATGCAAAGTCGTTCCAGACTTGTCGTCTTGGAAACACGTGTAAAACATGGCAGTAAGTGGGAAAGAGATGTTTTAAAGGTTGTGTTCAAAGATTAGACATTAGCTTTCGACTGCTTTTTGTGTGGGGTTCCTTCAAGCTGGCTAAAGTGTGTGGAAGCATTCTAATGCACCCCACATGTACTTTCCACAACGATTGTGGTGCTGGTGGTGATGGTGATGAAGATGGTCAGTGTCACTGTGGAAAAATGTGTAAGGAAGTGGGTTTTAAGCAGAATATTGCAGATTCAGTTCTCATGTGGGAACGTCATCAAGTCCTGGAGCAAGTAGGACTCAATGATGAGTCTTAATCTTATGCTCTTAATCTTATCCCCTAGTAAACACGTCAGTAAATATCGAGCTGTACACGTGGCTCATTTGTAAAAATTGAAGCCATATAAGTCATCCAGGGCGTTTGGTGAGAAAATAAGTAATCTAAATAAATCATGAATCAAATTAATTATGTTTTCATATTTTCCTCACATGGTACCTTAGATCTGGGACATTGCATCAGAACCTGACTAAAAACAAATTGTGTCTGTGTCGTGTGGAGTTCTGTGCAATGTTCTTCCGTCTATTGAAATGTCTTAGCAACCAAGTACAATATGCTGCACATACACGCACTGAAATGTTCATTCTGTTCTTCTGACTGAACCTCCCTCAATGGTTACTTAGGGACCAGCGTACCCCTAAACTCCCCTGGGAAATGACCCTTATGCCCAGTTCTCGGGCCCGCATGCAGAAGGTATGCTAACAGCAACAGCAGAGTGATATGAGGCGCACGTCCATGCCTCGATGAGCTCAGCCTGAGCCTGGAGCGGCAGCGTTTCTGAGCAGTGAATCGTGGGTATGTCTGGCTGCTTGCGTGGCGTATTGTACGAGGTTCACTTCACATTGGCCCTGGCAGACGGGGGTTACAGTGTTGTTAACGGCAACGGCGTGGATGCCGTTCATTTGCGGAGAGAAGCTTCCCTGGGGCCAGACTGTAAACACTGAGTCGCAGGAGCGTGTCAGGAGCCGTGCAGGGATACTGCTCTAGCGGAGATAGGCAGATGGCTTTTGTGTACTGCAGGGGTATGGCTCTCCTTCACTACACTGTCCTTCTCACCACTTACCAGTCAGTCAGTGTCCAGCAGTGAAACACAGGTTTGTTGGTAGCACACACTCACTGTCCAGGTGCCTTATGACCAGGAGTGACCAGAGGAGTCTCTCCTTCCTCCAAGATACCCAATTTTCCACTGTGGACTATGAAGGACATGTAACTCCCACACAGATGGGTGGAAATGACTTCTTATCCAGGCTTCATGCAACAATGGCTGTTCTGCAGGCGACCAGTATGAAAAGAAGACATCTTCCTGCTGGCAGATTTGCCTTGGGCTTCACAGACATGGCAGAGATTCTGCTTAGGTGGTGAGGGGGTGTGTTGATCTCTGGTGAAAGGGGGCATACAGTGTGTGTGTTAAAGAGAGACAGTGACGATTGTGAGTGTAAGAATGGCTTTGGAACAGATGCCATGCTCTTTTTGTTTCAGGGCACATTGTGTGCATCTCCCCTACCTTTCACTATGGAGAAGTGAGGTGTGCACCATAAAACAGCACGTTGTTGCAAAGCCTCAGGTGGAAGAAGCCACAAGCAATGAAGGGATCAATCATGATGGGGTCAGGAGGGGTCACGTAGCACTGTTTCCGTTTTGGATTTTTAAATCCCCTCCCGATGAGAAAATTATTATAGTAAGAGATGAGACCTTTCAGAAATCCATCAGTGAAGCTGCACAGGCTAAAGTGGGTCTCCTGATTTGTATTTCTATGGAAATGCTGTGTCGTGACTTTTGCTGTGCTTTACCTGCTCTAGTAACTTCTGTTGCCGCAGAATGTCCGCTGTCAAACTACAGTCACACACTGCTTTCATTTGGAGCAGGACATTAAAGGATGAAGGATTACAAAGGTGTTTTAGTCTATATATATATGTGTGTGTGTGTGTGTGTGTGTGTCTGTGTATATATATACACATATACAGTGCCTTGCAAAAGTGCTCAGACCCTTGGAAAGTTTTCAAATGTTGCTGGATTACAAATGATACATTCACACTTTTTTCCATTTCATATTTTTTATTCAAAACTCACATGCTCAAACTGAATTTTTATAAAGAATTAATTAGTTATATCAGCAAATATTTTATATAAAAATAAAAAACAGAAAAATGCTGCTTGCATAAGTATTCAGGCCACTCATATTAATATTTGGTGGAGGCACCATTCATTGCAATAACAGCTTTATGTCTTTTTGGGTAAGTTTCTACCAACTTTGCACACAGGCTGGAGATGTGAGCAGAACAGGTCTGTGTCTTCTGAGCAGAACTGTTCCAGCTCTCTAAAGTTGCATGGACATTGCTTATGGACAGCAATTTTCGAGTTGTGCAACAGATTCTCGATGAGGTTCAGGTCAGGACTTTGACTGGGCCACTCAAGGACATTCACGTTTTTATTCTTGAGCCACTCCAATGTAGCTTTGGCCCTGTGCTTTGGGTTGTTGTCCTGCTGAACGGTGAATTTTTGCGCCAGCTTCAGTTTTTTGGGAGACTGAAATAAGTTTTATTGCAGTATCTGCCTGTACTTTGCTCCATCCATATTCCTTCTATTCTGGCTAGTTTCCCAGTCCCTGCTTAAGTGACGCATCCCCATCGCATGATACTGCCACCACCATGCTTCACTGTAGGGATAGTGTTACATGGGGCATAGGCAGTGTTATGTTTGTGCCATACATAAAGCTTTGCATTTTGGCCAAAAAGCTCTATTTTAGTCTCATCTGACCACAAAACATATTCCCACATCTTGACTGGATCACTCACACACTCTCTAGCAAACTCCAGGTGGGATGTTTTGTTTTAAGTACTGGCCTTTTCTTGCCACCCTGCCATACAGGCCAGTATTATGCAGTGATTTTGATGTTGTTGACTGATCACTCCATTCTCAGCCATTGAACTCTATAGCTCTTTTAGAGTCATTGTTGGCCACACAGTGGCTTCCCTCACAAGTCTCCTCATTGTTTTGACCACTGAGTTTGGAGGGACAGCCTTGGGTGGGATAATTCAGCTTCCACTTCTTGATTATTGAGCCAACAGTGATCACTGGGATGTGTATCATTCTCCTAATCTGTGCCTTTTGATAACCATATCCCTGGCTTCCTGAGAAAGCGCTTTGGTATTTCTGTGTCTTTTCTTCAAATTTACTACCCGGCCAATTATCCTCATAAAGAGGTGTTTTTAATGTGAAATCATGACAGTCACTGTTATTGCCAATCAACTGTTGTGTGGCTTGATAAGGTAATATTTTGCACCTGCATTAACTTAATTAACTTAACCAGAGCAGAGGGTTTGAATACTTTTGCAATCAACATTTTTCCATTTTTATTTCATTTTCAGTATATATATACTTTTTTTTTAAAAAATTTATTTTTTTATTTATAACAGATATTAGTTCTTAAATGAAAGTGTTATAAATGAAAGCAACAAAATGTGAAAATAGTGAAAGGGTCTGAGTACTACAGCAGGGCCTCAGAAATATAAACCTCCAAGTTATGGACTCATTCGGACAGCCAACCTGGAAAAAAATAATGAATGAGTTGATGAAATCCCTATTACTGCTGCTTTAATGATTGTTTGTTTTAACTAAGGTTTATAACTATAGAATCAATGTATTCTTTAAAAAAATGAAGTTACAGTAATTTAAGTTATAATTCCAATTAATAAAGGATTCAAACTCTATGGATGCTGAAACCATATTCTAGCTTTGTGTGTATATTTTTAGGAATTTTAAGTGTACAGGGGAATATCACTGTGCATCAGTACAACAGCCACACATATTTGCGACATTATCAAAAATACTGTCATGTTATTGCTGTCTTTGACAGTATGGACCATTTTTACATTACTTTTAAACACAATACACATTTAACTTCAAGCACTGCAGTGGTCCACTAGCAGACAGTAATATATGGCATTTAGCAGACACATTTGGGAGCAGACAGTCAGGGAGAGGCTGTGGAGATGAGGATCAGCTGAAGCAAAATAGTTAGTGAATGCTCCTCCTACTTGCGGACTGCTGTATTACTGATTTGCAAAACATGGGCATACCGAAGGCGATCTGACAGGTGCTTACTTGCTGGGCATATCCCCTGACAACACTTAAATGCACTTTAGAAATTGTACAGTTCATGGTAACTTAATATACAGATTAATGTGTACGAAAGTGAAGCTAGCTGACATTAGCCAGTTAGCCTGCTACCTGCTAGCCTTTTACATTTACATTTTACATTTTAGGCATTTAGCAGACACTATTATCCAGAGCGACTTACACAGTTTACATTTCTTTACATACAATCCATTTATACAGTTGGATATTTTACTGAAGCAATTCAGGTTAAGTACCTTGCTCATGGGTACAACGACAGTGTCCCCATTTGGGAATCGAACCTGCAACTTTGCGTTACAAGCCATAACCATTATGCTAACACTGCTGCCTGATTTTACTGATTTCTATAATAATGGGGTGACCAGACGTCCCCATTTTCCGGGAACAGTCCTCGGATTGAGTGTCTCGTCCCCAGCTGGCACCGTCCCCGACAATGTCCCCGGATTTTTTAAAAAAGTAATGTATTGAAAAATTTATTGTTGTAGCCGAGCCATGCGTCAATACCCGAATCATTTTGACTGGCCTGTCACAAAAGAGAAACAATAAAGACAGCTTGTGACTGTGACGTGAGTGCTGTGATCTGTGTTATAACCAATCATGTGCCCTGGATGATGTTATTTCCATGGTTACATGACTCAAATTCCTGAATGAAATTTATAAACATAAAATTGGCAGCTAGCCAACGAATTAGCATAGTCTATACTTATGGCTTATTCCAAGAAAAGGAAATGCACTTTTTTTTTCTTAAAGCACATAGTCAGCTGTCGCACAGTTACACCGAATGAAGTAATGAGTTGGCTTCAGAACAGCTTCAATGCTTCTTGGAATGCTATTATACACAATTTCAACTGTTTCTAGTGGGATATTGGACCATTCTTCAAGAAGGAAAGCCTCCAGTTCTTTGAAAGATGAAGGCTGTTGAAATCTACTCCCCACTCTTCGTTCCAAGAACTTCCCATAAATGGTCAATGATGTTTAGATCTGGTGATTGGGGAGGCCATGGAAGGTGTTTAACTTCATCCTGGTGTTCATGAGACAACACTTGAATCAGTTTAGCAGTGTGTATAGGTGTGTTAACTTCTTGGAATATGGGAATGTCTTGACAAAACAATGTTTGCACCATAGGGTGCAGCTGGTTGCCTAAAATGGCATTGTACTCTTTGACCGTAACTCTAACATGCAGAGTAATAATAGGACCCAATGACTCCCATGAGATAGCTGCCCATACCATTACAGATCCACCACCATGTTTAACAGTTGCGAACAGGTGATGTGAGTTGTAGGCTTCCTTTGGCTTTATCCAAACATAAACCCATTCAGATACAGGAAAAAGATTAAAAGACTCATCAGTCACATTTATATTTATATTATATTTATATGTATTATTTATTTTCTATCTATTTTAGTTAACTGTTTTAAATATTTATTTTTTAAGGGTGGCATGGCGGTGCAGTGGATAGCACTCGCCTCACAGCAAGAAGAAATAAGCAGGTTAGAAAATGAATGAATGAATGAGGATTTATTTTTGAATCCAAGATTTAAGATTACACTTAAATATTTATTTTTCATTAAATATGTATTTATGAAACACAGATGCAATCTTTCTTTTGTCAGCTCAATCAAAAAATACTTCATATTTAGCATAAATCTTGTCAAAGTCAAAGCATTACATTACATTACATTACATTACAGGAATTTGTCAGATGCCCTTATCCAGAGCGACGTGCAACAAAGTGTTAACTGTAGTCAAGAACAGTTTAGCTGAAAGCCACCCTAGAGGGAAGTACAGTTCCAGGTGCTAGGAGCAACCACATAGTTAAACTAGGACCCTGTAGGTAAATCTGTAGCCACAATTCAAAGGCAGCAATAAAACAATCAGTGCGGAAAATAATGCCTAAACCTAATACAATGCATAAACAAGTAGACATGAGTGCAATACTAAACAGCTACATCCCTAAGTTAACAAAAACCAGACTACAGGGAGAGGTGCACCCTGAAGAGGTGAGTCTTCAGTCGTCGCTTGAAGGTGGCCAGGGTCTCTGATGTTCTAACTTCCATGGGAAGGTCATTCCACCATCGTGGAGCCAGAACCGACTGGAAATGTGACCGGGAAGAGCAGGTGCGGAGGGGGGGAGGTGCCAGGCATCCTGAGGTAGCAGAACGGAGTAGTCTGGCAGGTGTGTAGGGTTTGAAGATCTTGAGGAGGTATGTTGGGGCTGATCCCTTGACTGCCTGGTATGCTAGGACCAATATTTTGAATTTGATGCGAGCTATAACAGGCAGCCAGTGGAGGGTAGTGAGCAGGGGGGTGACATGGGAGTGTCTGGGAAGGTTGTAGACCAGACGGGGTGCAGCGTTCTGGATTAGTTGCAGGGGTCTGATGGCAGATGCGGGAAGGCCATCCAGAAGCGAGTTGCAGTAGTCCAAGCGGGACAGTACCATAGCTTGGACCAAGAGCTGGGTAGAGTACATGGTAAGGAAGGGACGGATTCTCCTGATGTTATACAGGAAGAATCTGCATGCCCGGCTTACCGCTGCGATGTTCTTTGATAGCAGAGAAACAGTCGGTCCCAATCCTACAAACCATGAGATGACGCACGCGATGTTGGGATCCACAACTTTGCTCTGTTAGGACGGATGTTCTGACCACCAGGCCACCAATCTGAAAGACCTCACACTGATTTAAAACATGGGTGATTCCCAGGTTTGAAAGAATGGATCCACACACTGCACCATCACACACTGCATCTTCAGAGAGAACCAAACAAGCTTTTCCCAAGTTATTTGCTTTGGCCTGTCATTCCCCATGTTTCTTCACCTTTCATTCTGACTGGTTCTGATCTCATAGGATAGCTTGTCAAAAAAGTAAAACGCCGGGGACCTCGGATAGTGTAGCGGTATAACGTACTCGCATTTAATGGTTCTTTGCGAGTGTGAGCTGCCTATTGCGGTCGTGGTTCGAACCCCGACTGTGCCAGACTGGCCATCGCTGGCATTTGGCTGTCCACCACAGGGGGAGGGTGAGCCAGCACAAACTCGCCGGGAAGCGTGAGGGTTGTCTCCAGAAAAGGGGGGTGAGTTCCGTCTCGAAGGAGTTTGACCCTTGAGGACGGGTAGGGAGTGTGTGGAGGAGGGCGAATTGAATTAAATAGAGGGTATAATTGGCTACTAAATTGGGAGAAAAACTGGTAAAATCTGAAACAATTATTTAAAGAAGTAAAACAGTGATTTCATATGAAATTCACTGTGTATGGCTTATGGGTAGTGTAACAGGTGTCTCAGGGGTTAAGTGGAATAGCAAGCTTGGCATTCCATATGAAAATTATTTTGGTACTGACATTACAACATCTATTCCTGAGTTACTACCACTGTTTTTAATAATGGCCAGTATCTGGGGATAGACTATGCAGAACAAAATGTCAGCAGTAGGAATTATTTATTAAATATGACATACATTTCAAATTATTTATCTGACAACCTCCTTAATATATTCATGCTGCGGTTTAGTCTGATCCTTGTTGGCTGACCATTATACTTTCTGGGTCCAAAACCTTGCTTCGCACATTTTTAGAATTGTGCACTTAATAATTTTCAGACCAGAGAGACTTAGAAAAATAACAATAATAATAACTGGGGCCTATCATCTTTTAAATCTGTGGTTACAGTTTTAATAAATCAATAAATGCTCAGTGGAGGTTTCTGCAGAAGCACGGAATATTGAAAGTAGATATGCAAAAATTAAAAGCAAAAAAATATTTAAGAGGAGAGTGTTTCTGGATCTCTACACCCACATCATTCAACACCCCCATCCCCAGTTTTCACATTTCATTAATAATGACACAATTTGTCAGCATCAGATCAGGTTTTCCAATTCAATTTCTTTACAGCAGGATTGGGAAATTAATATTTCATTTTGTCCTGGCTAAAAGTGAACCCTTACTCTCATGGAGTGCCGAATGTAAAGTAAAACACAACATTTTTATCATGTGTCTTTTTTTCAGTCTAAACCTGGTCATTTCAAAAATTTGGTGAAAACAGATTTTTTTTTAAATTGTGTGGAATCTAGAGTTTAGCTATGCAGACTTTAACTATGCTATATTGAGCTGTGCCATGCTGTGCAGTGATGCAAAGCAGTCACACTGTGCTGGACTTCACTGCTCTACGTTGTGTTCCATGCTGTGCTGTGCAGTAAACTGGATGTGCCATGCTGTGCTAATCTTTGCACAAGAGTGGCACCCCAGTTGTGTTATGGAGAGTTTATTAGAATGAGAAGAAGAACACCCTAACAAACAAACCGCTGCCCTCCCAGTAGGATACCGCCTGGCCCAGTCTCCATTACAGCACACATCAGTGACATTATGTGACATCAAACCCTGTGCGTTATAGCACAGTTTGTCTCTGTTCTTTTCTCATTCGCATGCCTTCGTGGAAATGTAGGTCAGTGCTGTTGAGTTCTTTCTGTTTTCTGTCCCCAATATTAAGCACGCAGTGCGTAACTGTACAGCTGAGGGGAGACAGGCTGTACTGTGAGTGTCTGCGCAGTGAGGGCACATATGCTGTCCTGCCACTGTCTGCACAGTTAGTCACTCTCAGCAGATTTGACTGATCCATCCATCGGGTGTCTGACGCAGACAGTCATGCTGAGAGCACAAGGAGAACCCGTCAGCTCATATGGAGGGGTACAGGGAGAGATCTGCAGTGTGTGTGTGTGTGTGTGTGTGTGTGTGTGTGTGTGTGCATTGCAGGGGTCAGAGCTGAGGAGGGGAAATGTGTACGTTGTGGGTGGATGAGTGTAAATCTGAACCGAATGTGAAAAAGTAATAAATACACATCATGATTCATGCCCATGGAAGCTGCTGTGTGTGTGCGCACGTGCGTGTATGTGTGTGCGAAGTTGGAGTAAAAAGGCTGTCCTTGTCATCGTGATTGCGTTTTTTGGGCTATTTTTATCTCTCTCTCTCTGTCTCTGTCCCTCTCACTCCCATCTCTCTCTCCCTCCTCTCTTTGGTTCTGAAGTGTTTGTCCTCTTTCACTGTTGCCTTTCTGCTTTAAAATCCATTACAATTAGTCGTTTTTTGTTGTTGTGTGCAGTGGAACCATGGCCTGCAAATGGGCTTATAATTTAAGAGGGATTTCTTTATATCAATAAATCTGAATTATGTAAATCTTTTTTTATTGGTCAGATTCATTTATCAGTTACATAATGTGTTTACCGGTTGACCTGAGTCTCATGCCTTAGATGAGCCTTATCTCATTGAACACGTGGTGTTGATCCCGTATGGCTGTTTTAAATAGAGATAATTTTTAAAAAATGAAAAAAATGGATTCTGCCATTACAACCTTAGGCAATTACTGCTGAGTGAAAATAACATGGCTTGTTAGTCTGTTTCCTATTTAAACCAAGCCTACTTTTGACCCAGTTTATTGATTCAGTCTCTTTTATGTATTAACCTTTGCTTTTATGTAGTGCTGGGTACTAAAATATTTGTATCTGTTTATTTTATTTTCAAGGTTTCAATTGATTGTTTAATTGTTGGTATATTAACCTGATCTGATTACACCTTAGATGCATTCCAAAATGACCAGGTTAAATGGCCTGTTCTCATCAATATACTTTCTTTTGTTTCTAAGGTACTTGTAGTATTGTAACTTGTCCCTGCACTATATTTTCATAATTTCTACATTGTACAGCATCTTTGTGTTGAAGAAACGTACTCATGCTGATGATAATAACTATCCTCCCATCTGTGATACAGGACATATACGCTTATTCACTCTGCCTAGATGCAAAGCTGAATCCTTTTTTAATAAATAAAGAATTTAAAAAATTGTCAAGCACATCCCATTACTTCCGGATTCAAAATGCTTTGTTAATGACTATTGTCATCCCTATTCAGTCTCATAAGACCATGCAATAATATTTGCCAAATATTGCTCAAGTGATCTTGTCAGTGTACTGGATTGGCATGATCTAGACATGTTTTGTAGGATGTAGGAGGAAAGATATTTGACTCTCGTAAAGTTACTTAAAATAATAATTTAATTTTTTATATGATTTATCTAATTTATTCACTTGATGTTGCTGCTATTGGTAGATAGTGAGTGGCAAGCTCACTAGCCATCACCTATCTTGAAGATTGCAGCTAGCTGGGTAGCTCGATACTAGCAAGGCTATAGCTTACATGAGTAGTTATTGTGCTGGTGGTGGTAGCCACTAGCTAACTAGCTAACTAGTACAATAATGTTTCTTTGATTTTCATTTTACATTAGCCTGTGAGATTTTCTGATATTGTTCAGTAGTGAGCTTCCAACGTTCCAGGTGGTTTTGTAAAATAAATAGAAAGATCATCAACTTCAACAAAGACAGACTGAGACATGAGACAGACAGCTACCTGAGACCCAGACTGAGGATCTACAGACAGGGAACACCAGGTGATTTAAGGTTCCCTCCTTAGTTGAAGAAGTGAGCTAATTAGTGAAAACCCCTAACATTTGACACCTGTGATCTACAGCCAGGGAACACCTTAACCTCAACCCCTAACACCCCCCTCCCCCAACACACACACACACACACACACACACACACATACACAAAGCTTAGTCCCCTACTGGTCCAGGAATCATACACACACACTGTACAAACTACATTGTAGTCCATTAAGTCAGCACTGTTTTGCTAACTGCTGTTGTCATGACATTAATCATGGTCAGCTCACACCATATTAACATGGGAGTGACCTTGGGGGTGGGGAGGTGGGGGGGTCATCCTTTACATAACTGGCATCGGTCCTCAATGCGTTGAACTGCCTTTCGCTTCCTGCTGTTAAACTGGCACATTTCCCTTGTTTCCTCTCCTCCTCCACTACTGCGCACACTCTCCCTCCCTCTCTTCTCTCTGTCTCTCACTATTTTGCTGCTCGGCAGAGTGTGAAGGAAGCGATTGAGAGAGGCGCGTTTGCCCTCATCGTGAGTGACACAGCCATTACACAGAGGGAACACGGGGTTGAAGGGAAGAACCAAGCCGCCACATGGCAGGACAGCCCAATCCTGGCTGGAATTTTAATTATGTGGCATGGGCTCTGATTAGCTCAGCCATCATGTCACTTAAAGGACCAGGATTTTTTTTATTTTTTTAATTATTTTAAATAATTTTTGGTTTCAGAATATCAATCAATTTCCTGTCAGTGGTAGATATCAATGAAACCTATTGTCTTGTTTTGACCCTACTACTAAAGCCCCTGACAAAACATGTCAGTAGTGCAGTTCTCTGCTCCACACCATCGACGGTTGATGATGACAACTCCAAGATACTGTTTGAGGCCCCTAACACATCTTATACATCTTAACTTTGGTATATCACTCATTTTTACAGACAAATAAATGAACTAGAAAAGATAAAGCTATTTCAGCAGTGCTCCTTCTAGGTTTTGAACCAAGAATGATTTGCTTACAAGTCCTGCTGACTAAACAGTACTCTTCTTTAATCAATCCTTCTATAATAATGATGCTGCACTTTTTGCATTGACATGGAGCTCTGATGTTGCATACTGTACATTTGTAATTGTTCAGATTTATACTCCTGAGTGACTCATCTGGTCTGCTTTGATGTTCCTGGTGCAGTGATGTTCCCCATGGACCAGATTGAATATGAACCATGCCAGTGCTAACTGTGGTCAGGATGTAATTGAACATGGCATCAAGCAGGGAGGGAGGATTTTTTGGAACAATATAATATTACAGCGGGGACCTATTCTCTGCTCTTGGAACTATCTATTGAATCCATACACCATTTTGGTGGATCTAACAGTGGCAGCACAGGGAGTTTTGGCTGTCGTATTATCTTAAAATAATGAGAAATTAACCTTCCAGCAAATTGACCATTTTCATTCCTCACAATGTCTTAGCTGGGCTGTCGGTCTTTCCTGCAGTTTCGGCATGCGCCAATTGATGCATGTGGTCAGGACCAGCATATCTTTGTGCAACATTTTTTCTTGATGATTCCATTTTTTTATGTGAAAATGAGAGCATGCGACGTTCCGCCAACATTTTTGTGTATAGTCACGGTTGATAAATGAGGCCTCCAGTACGGCCATATTTGAACCACAAAACGCCTCTGTGTTGAAATCCCCTTTGAGACCGTTGTTGAGATGGGCCTTAAATGATGGACTCCTCTCCATTCTCTGAAGGCAGGGAGACTCAGACTCCCTCCACTAATCGAGATGTTTTTGTTTTTCTCAACCCCATCCTCAGCTGAACCAGGGTAATAGCAAGTAAGGACAGCAAATAAACACTCTATTTGTTCTCACTGGGGATAAATGAGTGTGTGGCTTCAGAAATCAGACACAGAGACACCACACCACCTTGGAACCTAAAACAGCCTCCAGTTATCTGGAGGCACGCTTCCATGGGGATGACCTTGTTGCACATTGCACACGGTTTGTGAAGTGGTACCGTGGCAAGTCCAGAAACAGCCCAGGGCCTTCAAAACTCATTTCAGAGCATTACAGAACATGGAATCAAAGTCTTGCTCTAAAGAAGACATTACAAATGCAAAGATTAGCCACACAAACAAACAAGCAAAGCCACTTAAAATACACAGTGTAACTTAGGTTGTGGGTTCAATCCCCACTGGGACCACATATACTGAAAATGTATGCAACTGTAACCAACTAAATGGCATATATTATTATATTACTTAAAATACAGGTAACTTCCAAAATAAAGGAAACACCAACATAAAGTGCCTTAATAGGATGTTGGGCCACCACGAGCCTCCAGAACAGCTTCAATGTGCCTTGGCAGATTCAACAAGTGTCTGGAACTCTATTGGAGGGATGCAACAGCATTCTTCCATGATAAATTCCATCATTTGGTGTTTCGTTGATGGTGGTGGAATACGCTGTTGCAGGCACCACTCCAGAATCTACCATAAGTGTTCAATGGGGTTGAGATCTGGTGACTGAGACAGCCATGGCATATGGTTTATATCATTTTCATGCTTATCACAACAATTAAGTGGATGGTGGCATTGTCATCCTGGAAGAGACCATTCCCATCATGACAGAAATGCTTCACCACAGGATACATTTAACATTGAACATTTTAAGCATTTAGCAGACGCTCTTATCCAGAGCGACTTACAAGATGTGCATTAATACATGGTAGGAACAATCATAGTTCAGATCAGTGCAGGAATACAGCAATAGACATCATTGCAGGCATCTGTGTACCATACCTGTAACACTGGGAAGGAAAAGGTTAGTGAATTATTATTATTATTATTTTTGGGGGGAGTATAGTGTTGAACAAGTAAACAGCAGTGAAGACAATTTAGCTAGATGGACAGAATTCAGTGGTAGTGGTGGTGGTGGGTTTTGAGTCTCTTGCGGAAGATCGTAAGTGATTCCGCGGTCCTGACCGATTGTGGAACCCGGAGGATGAAGGTGATTGCTCAGAATGGCTTTGTATTTATTTGCATTTAGCTTACCCTCTAAGGGGTTGAGCAGACCTAAACCATGCCAGGAAAATGCATCCCACAATATTACAGAACCACCAGATCCCTTCATTTGCTCAAGCGTTTCCTTTACTTTGGCAATGACCTATACATTGTTTTAATTGGGAACTTCAGTCGTTACCAAAAAATGGTAGCCGACCAGAAGAGAATGAAATAATACATGCAAAAAATAATTAAATGAATAAAGACAGAGAAAGAAGAAGGAAAAATATGTTGGAAATGGAAGAGGCACACGTGAAGACCTGCCATGACTATCCAGCCAGAGTCATTGTTACACTACAGCACCTACCCAGCAACAGCATTTAGCACAGCTGCTCCCTGAGAGCCCAAATAATTAGAGCACATATGGACAATTGGTAATGTGTGTGCTTTTTTCCCCTCAAGCAGAATAGCTGTGATGTCACAATGGTAATCCGCACGTTATGCATGTCACACTTCATTTGGAGCATGCCAGGGGATGCAAGTGCTCCGGCCCTGCCACGTGCCTCTGCTCTACGCAACGGCACATCGGCATGTCACTGTTCCAGGCATAAATATAGCTCCTCTGGAATCACAAATTGATGTGTGTGAGCGTCATATCTCTCCCCCAGCCTAAAGCTTTCTCTCGTTAGTGAACACCATGTTATGAAACGGGTCATCTGGCCAGCCTTTCGGTCCCTGTTTCTGCATTCTTTTATAAACATTTCAAATTAGATTACAAATAATTTGTCAGTCCCCCCCCCACACACACACACATACACACTTTTGTGCACACACACACACACACACACACACACACACACACACACACACCCCATTCACTGTATCTGGTCAAAATGCTCTCACATGTTCAGGCATACATGAGATTTTCATATACATTATGCTGGCATTGCTGTTGGTTGCAGACCCATATTTTTGAATGCACAAGGGGAGCCTATAGTATTGTTTTGTCCATAGAGGGCTGTGCCCCTGGAATACATTGCCAAGAGGAGCTGTACTGTGTACATTTCAGGGCTCATAACTCTTCCACATGCATGTGATTCAATTCAAAGGAGGAGACAAAGGACTGTAAGGCATTTCACCAAATTGAAAGTCAGCCACATCATGGAATGCCAAAAACCAACAGCTCCATTTTAAGACGTTTAATCTTAATGTTTAGAATGATTTTGACTGCAACACAAATTCCAAAATCGATATTTAAAGCTGAGATGGCCACTATAATTTAATGTTTAATGGTGTGAAGTCATTGTTTAGGATCCTGGAAAATATAATCTAAGAAAATGGATAATAATGTGTTCAGGCTAAGAATGAATGAATGAATCAGTTCATAGCAAAAAAAAAACACATGACATTTGTACTCCATTACGATTTTATGATGAGTGTATGTACAGCCAATTTAGTTGTGTCCATTTCATACAGCTGCATCTGTGTGTGTGTGTGTGTGTGTGTGTGTGTGTGTGTGTGTGTGTGTGTTTGTGTGCATGCATCTACATGTGTGAGTATGTATGCAAGTGCATGTGTGAATGTGAATGTGTGTGAATGTGCGTTTGTGAGTGTGAGTGTGTATTTGCATCTGTGAGTGTGTCTGTGTGTTCTGTTCTTGGGTAAGGTAGTGGAGTGGTGTGAGTATGGAGAGGGAGATCAAAGTGTTGAGAAACAGAGGAGGAGAATATGCAAATGAGAAAAAAATTCAATTTTGTCTCTGGGATGGGAAGCCATGCTCACAGTGTTGTTTTGTAACTTTTTTATATTGGATTAACCCTCACTGTTCCAAGAAACAAAATACTATTTAAAATGTTCCATTGAGGGGCTGGTGGATGGCGTAGCGGTCTAACGCACCACGCATCTCTACCAGACCGGCCCTGGTCTTCAGGCCGATCGGAGGTGGTATTTGGCTGTCCGCCTCCGGGGGAAGGGGGAGGGAGAGCCAGCACGAGTCTGTCGAGGAGAAGGTTAAGGTGTCCGTGGAAGAATTCCCGTCTCGGAAGAGGCGGGAACAATCGGCCAGGAATGTGTGTCTCGCTCCCGGAGGATGGGCGACGGACTCATGGGGGTGGGGAATTGAAATAAATAGAGGGTTTAATTGACAACCAAATTGAAATCAGAAATTTTTATTTTTATTTTTTTTAAATGTTCCATTGAAAATGACCTCAACTTCAAGTAAAATTTGTATTTATTTAATAATAAAAAACACTGAAGATAGGCACCGCTGCAAAATCTCCCATAGGTGTTTAATTGGGTTGAGATCTGGTGACTGAGACAGCCATGGCATATGGTTTACATCGTTTTCATGCTCATCAAACCTTTCAGTGATCACTTGTGACCTGTGGATGGGTCCCCCCGCCCCAAAAAAACTAACTTTTCCCTCCTTGTGTTACAGGTACGGTTTGCAGCTGCCAACGATTATGTCTATTACTGTATCATGACACTGATTTCTGGTGCGGACTATAATTAATCTTACCATGTATTAATGCACATTTTGTCAGTCGGTCTGGATAAGAGCATCTGCTAAATGCCTAAAATGTAAATGTAAATGTGGATGGGGTCATCCTGGAAGAGACCACTCCCATCAGGATAGAAATGCTTCACATAGGATGAAAGAAGGGATTTGTATTTATTGGCATCTACCTTGCCCTCTAAGGGGTTGAGTGGACCTAAACTATGGCAGTAAAATGCACCCCACACCATAACAGAGCTGTCTGAACCCATGTGCGCCACACATGCACTCGTCCGCTTGTTGAGAACAAGGTGAAGGATGACTCGTCTGACCAATGACTCTTTTTCCAGTGGTCAGTAGACCACTGCCTGTGTTCTTTGCACCACTTACTCGCAACCATGCATTTTTAGGTATGATAAGGGTTTCATGCACTGAAACCCAGCTATAGTATCCCTGAGTCTGAGTTTGAGAACCACTGGTCTAAACAATGTGTTGCAATGGCATCCAGTTTCCAGCATTGTTGTACTGAAGTGTACTTTGCTAACACACAAGCTAACTTTTCACCATTCATTTTGAATGAAAAATCTCAATTAAAAAAAACTGTGCCACATGAAAGTCTGCTTTTTCGTCAGTGCACTGATCCGTTTAAAAGTCTGATGTGTTCTAATTCAGTGAGAAACTGTATAACGTAAAAAAATTGTGTAGAAGAGTGCGGAAATAAGTCTTACAAACGCTACTTATTTTCACTTGTCTTTACACTCCTGCTGTGCAATGGTTGCGACAACTTAGCCATATTGCATTGTGGGAAAAAATTGTCACGGCATGCTAGTCCTTGCCCTCCCGTGTTGATGGAGGATGTCGCAACAGTTGGATGGCCCTACAGATGCAATCAGGCGTTCCAAATTCAGGAGACAAATGGGGAGAAAATAAAGTCCCAAGTAAAAAATAAATAAATAAAGGAAATTAACAATGATGAAAAACTACTGGTTATGCTCCTCGGGGACCCACCACAAACCGACATGATTGTTTTTAAGAAAACATCCAATGTTCACATTGAAGGAGGCATTTGTTTAACGATGGTATCGGCTTGAAACATGCGCCCTCTTCCTGTGCATCGGAGATCGTAATCGCAGACTGATGGATGGGCATGCGGCTTCCACTCCAGGAGAACTCCCCTAGAACTCTCTGTTCTTTTGGACGTTTTTTTACACTGTGATACTTGAGATTCTGTCGGAGAAGTGTACAGTAGGAGCTCAGAACAGAACGTCTGTCTCGCATACGGTGAAGGGCATGGCGAGATTGGCACATTGTCATCAGATTTTCAATATTGGCGTGGGTCCTTTCTGCTGCATGGCTGGATGCACGAGAGCTCCAGACCACTGAAACCTCACAGGAAACTGAGGGCTCTACATGTTTCCAATTACGTACTGTAAACTATTAAATGCTATACCCATCTAGGGCATTGCGCACCCGCTCACACGTCAAACTCTGGATTCTTTAGGTTATTAATGCAGATGGGAAAATGAGAAAGCTCGACATTCTGAAGAATGTGGGTGTTATTCAACATTCGCTTAGCGAGACACACATGTACTGCACATACAGGGCAGACTTATGCACCAATGCGCACACACACACACACACACACACACACACACACACACACACACACACCAGTCAGCTTTACCAATGAAAAGCTTTATGGATTTATAAAATCAAGAATACAGAATGTACACATGTATCAATTCAACACACTGTATGCATACTCTCTGTCAATGACAGCTCACCATTCGCAGAAGCTAACCACAAAAAGGGGGTGGGGTGAGGGGTGGTTGTGCCCCGTTACAATATTTGACTGCGTGAAAAAAGAAAGAAAACCAGCTGAACACAAAACCTTCCAGCTCTTCCATCTGTGCTTTGTGTCCATGAATATAATATATATCATGTGGTTTGATGCTGAATGACCCTCGGTCATGAACAACACCCTGTACTTTAGACTTAATTGGTTTGTGCCTGTTCTCCACTTTGTACCCATTCCCGTGTTGGCCCTGGGGCAGTTTGTCGTGTGTTTTGTTTAAAGCTGGCTTGTTGTGATTGTCTGACTCTTTCAGAGGAGATGAATGGGTGCTGCTGGGGTCAGAGAGCCCTGGCTTCTTTTTTACCTTTTTTCTGCATAAGATCCTCTCTGTTTTTTCCCTCAGGAAAGGTGTTGGTTGGATGGGAAGCAGGCTGCGCGGAGAGGGGAGCGTGGAGTTACAGCTGAGAGCAGCGTTTTCCTCCATCCCTCTTGATGGCTCACAGATGTTTCATAAAAGCAGGAGCATCAGATCTCTCTCTCACTCTCTCTCTTTCTGTCTCTCTCTTTATTTCAGTACCCCCTCCTGATTTTTTTTACTTTGTCTGCCCCCTTCCTTCTTTCCAGCCTTTTCTCTCACTGCTCCCTCTCTCCCTCACTCTCCCTCACTCTCCCCTCTCCTACTCTCTTTCCCCATTTCTCTTTTTCTCTCTCCCCCTTTTTCTGTTCTCTTCCATTTATTCCCTCTCCCTCTCTCTGCCTCTTCTTCCTGACACTCTCCCACTTCCATCTGACATACACACCAGCACAACTGCTGATTTACCATGTCTGATCATAATCACCTCTGTGAAGTACAATCAGCCTGTGAAGTACAACAGTTCATCATTAACTATCTCGTAATAAAGAAAAATAAATTTTATATTACTGTAATAACGACCCTTCACATAAAGACTAAACTACACAAAGCTATTTATATAGCAATTCATCTATATATATATATATATAATATATATATATATAGCTCTGTCGGTAAAATAATAAATATGGTGCTTACATAAATCATTGAATTACTTAGATTTTTATTGATTTTTCTTTGACAAAATAGCCTTTATTGCTAATGTACAATTCCTGTTTAGTTATTACACATTTATGGACTGTGTAATTATTGCAGCTGCCGTCCCTTCACAGCTGAGGAAGTGGGGATTGAAAAATCTGATGTAAGAAAAGAGCAAAGGGTTAACACTGCATGCCATTCCTCTACTATTTGTCACACACATTATGTGTAGAATGATAGAATAATATACCATATCACCACCTCAGACTTTGTTTCAAATTTTGTATTCCATGTTCTATGTTCTACGTTCCAGAGCTATGTGCAGTGGCTGCAGCTCTCTCGATCGGTTGAGCCGGGAGCAAAGGGAGAACTCTCTCTGACCTCCTCCACCATTCTCCTGAGAAAACACTGACTTCACTCCATTTAATGAAAACAACAGCTTAATAAGAGACTCTCAGGCTGGGAGGCCCATTCACAACACGCACCGGCACAAAATCTTAATCCTATTTATTTGAATTTGATGGTGAGGAAATTGGGTGCAATTTTCCACCGTCGTGTCATGGCGGGGCGAGGACGGATCGGAGTTTGTTTGAGCTTTATCTGACAAGGTAATAGGAGCTGCCGAGCCTGTCAGGTCTATGGTTCCTCACCCGACTCGCTAGTTGCCCCACCCCTTGTGTGCTTCACAACCTGCCATCACAGAAAGGAAGGTGGGATTAAATTAAAGTGCAGAGGAAAAGGAGACCCCCTGTCTGGTGTGAGTTAATTTCACAGTGATTCCCCTCCTTTTAGTTTTAAAAGTGATCGCCACTTGGCAAACCTGGGTGAATCTATGTGTGTTATGTCGTTATGGTCTATGTCATTATGGGAGACTGAGGTGATTCGTGATCAGTTGTGATCAGTTACTCCCAATCAGCAATGTCTTGATTGGTTTATGTGAGCCAGTGATTGACAGCATCCTGGTAGCTACACGCATTATTGGGCCTAGGCCGCCTCCCCCTCACTGCTGAGACCTTGACTCTTGACTGTAGATCTGCAGGCGGCAGGCGAGAGAGCGGGTGGGCGAGAGAGTGGGCGAGAGGGCACCATCGGGTGCTTACAGGAGGCATGAGCTATGGCTGCCCCTCAGAAAGACAGGAGATGAAATCTGAACCTGGACTCCTGACAAGAGATGGATGGATATCCAATGGCTCTTTTGAAGTCCTCCCAAATGAAACACGAATAACCAGTTCCTTTTTCTTTTATTCACCGCAGACAGATATGTCTATCATAAACAACTGCAAACTTCCAATGACGCATGCCGCCGTGAAGCTCGTTTGAAATGTATACAGCAGACAGTTTGAGGCACAGAGAGCCCCCCCCCCCCCCCACGAACGTTGTGATTTAACCGCATTGTCTCAGTCACTTAGAGACTTATGTAAACAAAGCATTAAGGGGAAAATGAATCTTGTGATTCCAAGGCCCATCTGGAGCAGTTGTACTAACAATTGCCCTTTTCACTTTTTTAGCAGGGACCAGGATATTAAAACCATAAAATACCACAGAATCCCTTCCAAAAGTTTGTTTAAACCCAATAACAGACAAAAAGTCTCACTTTGATGTATTTTGCGTATTTTCATTTGCATAAATATAATTCCACACTCATATGTGTTGTTTAAAACTTCAGTGTTGTGACAAACAGTTATCATTTCACATACTTGCTTAATTCAAATCAATGCAATGAAGGGATATTGAAACTTGTGTTAATGAGCACCTAATCTATTGAGATTCATTCACTATGCATTTACTGAACCGGAAAGCATTACGTTCAATGATCTTAGTCATTAGTATCTTTGTGCTACACCTCCATCAATCCCTACACCTTTAGGTTTGTTTTCTCTTTTCAGTTGAGCCACATATACATACTGTACCAGCTGTGAGGCCACAATACCAAGCAGTGTTCACCAGCGGTAACACCACTGTGCCTTTCCACTGAACTGTAGGGCCAGACCAGGCCGTGAGGCTATATGGCAAGAAATGAGTTTTTCCCCCTAAAATGTTAAATGTATTTGTATTTTTTCATTATTTTGCTTTCCAGTAGAAATATTCAGCAATCCCTGGGAGTCTCTCATGAGTTCATTCCCTCTGTTCTTTAGATGTTATTGTATGAGGGGCGGGAAGAAATCTTAACACATTTTACACTTCATAAACACAGAAACAGAAAGAGTGATAAGCTGACATTCAAATAGGGATGAGGTAACAGGAATCCTTATCCGAGCTTTTATAGCTGGGTCAAAACTAATTGTCAGCGGAGCAATTGGATCTGCCTGACGAGCAGGATTTCTGACACGTTAAGTCCAACGGTGACAGATATTTGGAAATCGATCGCTGTGATTGATTACTGGACTTCAGAGCTGAGTAATTGTGCAATTGAGTTTGAATGTTCTGGGGTCTCATGGTTGATGTTACAGGGCTGAGGTCACTCTGTTTCATCTCTTAGGATGAGCGTGTATGCAGATGGGGGGGGGGACCTGCACTGGCTGTGATAAATAGCATCATAAATTCATAAGAACATTATGGGAAACTCGCAGCTGCAGGGCTAGGCGGGACCGGAGCAGGCTCGAACCATCCTAGTGGGACGCAAGGGGGGAACCGTCTGATTTATCACATTGGTTGAAGGACGACGCGTGGCATCCAAGCACCCGCATCAACAGAATTCTGGCACAAAATACATCAAGGTGACCAATAAACTGGCCAGCATGGGTCAGAAGAATCAGTGCCCCCACCCCCCCACACATCATTAACTTCTGAAACTCGGACGACAGGCACAAACAGTGGCTCGCGTACTCACCAGGGCACAAGATGTCCTGCTCCGGCCGTGAAGATTCATTACTGCGGTTGTGTGGAAGTGTGGGCATCTGCATGGTGGTTTCCTGGATTAAGGTATGCCAACACAGTTCTGCTGCGGCTGCTGTAAATCAGGGCTGTTCCCCACTCCGGTCCGGGGGGGCGTAATCCGGCAGGTGTTCCAGCTCTCTCTAAACCACTGACACTCAGAGAACTCGGGAGGAAAACTAAACTGGTTCAATCAAGGCCATGATTGGTTGAATCAGGTGGCTCAGTGCCAGTGCTGGCTGGAATGAAAACTTGAACAGAGTTCAGCGGTATCCTTTCTCCCAACTATGCCAACCCTCTTGGTTCCCTCTTTCATCTCACTCTCTTTAACATATATAAATTTTCTCCATCCTCTTTTGCCTCCATTCTGTCCATCCACAGATGTTCCTCCCGGCGCGTCTCCAGGCGACGACAAGGGGCGGCCTTTGCAGAGCGTCAATATCTAATGAGTTGGGATGAGACCGTGTCCATTTCCTTAAAAACATTTCCATGGGCCTATTAAAAATGTAGCACAAGTAAGTTGGTCTAACCATCTGGATTTTCAGCTTTCCATTCACCCACCTTAGCTGCATAGTGTGTGTCCAACTCTGATGAGACCAAATATGGCGGCTTACCTTTCAACAGATGCAAAAGAAAAGAAAACGACATGGCTTACAGTGATTACACATAGCTGTGGCATTCTACACAGGATAAATACTTCAGCTTGACTCACCTAAAGAGTCTAGTATCATATCTGGGGTCAGCCAACGTACTACTGGCCCTAGTAAATTTTCTGCAGAAATGCCTCCAGCATGTTCCAGGTATAGTAACCCTACAGCTAAGATGAGTCATAGAAAATGCCCCACCCCACCCCACCCATATTCTGATCAAAACACATTCCAGCAATTCATTATGATTAAAAAATCTTGTGTATAATGAATTATAAACATGCTGAAAGTGAATATGTAAGCATGTACAGCAGCATTGCAAACCTGCTCACGGTGATCCCCACTTCCGTGAGTTCATTCAACAGACGCCTGGCACAAGACTGCTGACACTAATCACCGCTGCAGCTATTTAAACTTGTTAAAACAGTCCAGTGATCTTCAGTCATGGTCTGTCTCTCTGTGGAGCCGGTGGTCTCTGTGCTGTGTGGTGTGTTTTCACAGCTTGAATTTGGGGACCAGTCAGCAGTCGCCAGGGAGTAACTGATGTATATGGATAGACAGGTGGATAGAGGGGCATGTTAAAATAAACTGCACCAGGTCCAGACAGTGGTCACCTTGGCATTTATACACAGGCTTATTCTCCTTTCCCTTTTCAGTAAGCTGTCTGGGGCTCGTTCACAACCTAACAAAAGGTCTGCATCCTGGTTATTATATTAATTCCCAGCATTCATTGTTAAAAAATGCAAAAATCACTGTGTGTATTTGTTTCACACCATATATGACAAATATATGGCACAAATGCGAATTGGCTTAGTTACGTATTCATTAGGCAGAGGAGTGCTTAGACATTTCAAAAGAAGCTGGATGCCTGTAGAGAACACTGTACATAACACAAGGCCAATTTGCATGTTGCCTTTCTCTGTTGGAGTACCCAGGTATGATGTTCAGGAAACGAAAGAACAAAATATTTTTTGTGTGTAATAACAACATTTTAGCTGAAAACTTTAACAACACTGAGCGCATTTCGTTTGGTACAAACCTTGTCCAGTGTGACTCACATATCTGGCTTTTGCATGTTCTATAATATTAATATTTACAGATGCAGTTCAATTTAAAGGAGTATTTTATTCATATACTTTTTTTAGTACGTTGTCCTTTGTAGTAGTAGTACGAATTCAACAGTGTATATGTTGTTATGTCCTGTATGTCTTGTGTGTTATTTCACTCCTGTACCATTGTTGTTGCTGTGACAAACCAAATTTCCCCGGGATTAATAAAAAATTCTATTCTATATCTGTATATATATATATATATATATATATATATATTAGGGGTGTAACAGTACACAAAAATCACGGTTCTGTATGGTACCTCAGTTTTCGGTACAGCGGAGAAAAAAAGAAATTCAAAATATAAAATTGCTTTTCATTTATTATGAACTTTGTAAACAGTGGCTAATTGGCCATAATATACTGAAACAAATCTGTCAATACTGCTGCAGCCGCACACAAAAAGGTTATGCACGTGCGTTAGCAGTTAAAGCAAGATTGCATTCGTTGGGTTCACAGCGAGTACCGAACCGAAAGTCATGCACCAAACGATTCGGTACGAATACGTGTACCGTCACACCCCTAATATGTATATAATCTCCCACAATGTATATATTCAATCGCCCACAATGCATTTATTTTTCTCCGGTTCACAACAATGCAAATATGATGCATTGCAGTCTGGGTAAATGGTGGGGAAAAGACAATAATGGATCACGTAAAATGTAAGAAAATACTGATGTTGTCACTACAATGTAAATCACTTAGTACATCCAAGACAGCTGCACGCACATGCTATAGACCCGCATTGCACTCGCATGGCTCTCTAAATTTGATGCAGAGGAGGTCAAACTAAAACCACATTCCAAAAACCACAAATCCATATCCCTTTGTTGTTGTGAAGGGTAGTCTCGGTACTTTTCCTCTTTAAATTGGGAACTTGCTGACACAATATCTCGGAAAGTTGGATGATGTACCCAATGATTTATTTCACACATATGCGTATGTCATGGGTTGATGATATAAAATAAATATGAAAATTTGATTATTGGGTACATTTACCCTTTATGTGTCAATGACAGTACATCTGATAATCAAACCTCGGTATTTTGTAAACCCAGGGTATGAAATGTGTTGTTTTTGTGTTCTTTAATCTCCTTAACTCTCTAAACCTTAACCTGAAGAAAAGCGTGTATCTCACAGAACCGTATAGTATTTATTCCCAACCTAAACAAGTAAAAGTTTCAGTCAAGTCACAGTGTTCTTTGTTGTGAAGAGAAAAAGGTAGGTAAAAGGTAACACTTACCTGTAAATTGCTCCTGTGTGGAATATTTATTTCTCACTGTATTTTTCAGGAGCTGTTATGTTTTAAAACTAATATTCAATATTCTATAATATTCTATACTTTTTTCTGAAAAGATATCTGCTGCTGCTGGCATATAGTGTGCATTCAGCTCTGGTGTAATTATGTTCTCTAGATGCTCACTGCAGTACTCTGGAGAGGAGAGGTAAAGATAGAAATGTGAGAATAAGGGGTTGGGGGCTTGCTGTGGAATGGTGGTGCCCCCTCAGATAATGTATTTGAGGAAAAAAAGCCAGATTATAAAAATGAAGAAGACTAACATGGTTATCTCTCCATCATTCTGCACACTCCAGAAAAAAAACACCCACTGACCCACACAACTTGGCTTTGAAACCCAAAGCCCTTTCACAATCACCGCACTCCGCTCCGACGGCCAAATCACAGCATTCCAGCTCCTGGAGGGCCACAGCGTTGTTTTCCCCCTCTCCCTCTAGAATTTGAAGCGTCGAGGGACAGTCGCAGGCTCATTGCTTTAGCCTAATATTTGATCCCATTTACTTAATGAGGGCTTAAGCGGAAGACAAAACTAAAACATCTCTGACGATCGAGGCCTAGGGTTGCCTTCTGATCCAGAGGCAGACTGCAGAGGCTCTGTGAAGGGTGGGTCTGTTGTGTTGTGTTTTCTTTCCGGGCACAGTAGTGCAGTACAGAAGCTGTGGAAAGAAGGGACATCATTGCAGGGTTGCTTCTGGGTGTTTTAGCCAGTGTTCCGCTGCAGATGTGTGTACTCTTGGCCCTTAGAGAGATCTTTATGTCTGTTGTTTATGGCTGACAGTCAGATGGCAATGTAATAAATTCTGAACCCAGGTGCGTCTGCGGGGGACAGGGGGAGACATTGCACAACAAGACGAACTTAAACAAGGTCAGCTTTCCCAGTCAGACCAACCCTTAATGAGTCTTTGGCCAATGGTACCATACCTCAGGTCTACTATGTTTCATAAACTATTTTCAAAAAAATATATTATTTGATATATGCATATTTTCATTTTTTGTTCCTTGGCCTGAAAACAATGTACTGTCAAACTGGACAAACAAGCAAGCCGTACCAAAACCAAAAGCCACAACCGCACACACACATTTCCAAGAGTACTTGAAGAAATAAAAACTCTCCTCACAAAAGGCTTTTTGTATGACTCGATCTCCTCCTCTCCTCCCATTTTCAAAATGAAACACCTGTTAAAGCCGACGGCTTTGAAGCAGTCTGTGTTAACGGGAGGCGGGCAAAAACGCGGGGGCTGCCATTGTTTGGGCGCCGTGGCTCCCTCGAACAAGGCGGTGAATAAACAGCCTGCTTAATGCATCCCATCGGCTTTAGCGAGGAGTTCCAGCTTTTATGGGCTTTTGGTTCTTTCCCAGTGATGAGGTTTTTCTTTGCACACCAACAGGCGATTTGTCTCTAAGACCTGAAACAGAATTGTGGCTCTGTGTCCACATATCTTGGGACGTGAATGCTGTGTCTAATTGTGGGACTAGACGCTAAAAGGTGATTTTAAACCCTGTGATTGTTGTCATATCCACTAACTTATCACAAAGAAAGTCATCTGACCAGTTTGACAGTCAGCGGGGCACATTCAGTTTAACCGATGTGGCATATTGTCCTACAATTTGAGCTGTAATGTTGTGGACATTTAGTCCAGTATAAGAATATACACATGTGGACTGGCGACAGTGACATATACAGTATAATATGATAATATTGATTAAAGCATTCAAGTAATCTATAACATGCCAGACTATAATGCTTGAAACGCCAGTTTAAGAGATGGATGTAACAGCAGCAAAAGTGTTTGTTTTTGTTAAAAATATTTTAATTGCACATCCGTCATTAATTTCAGCTTCCACCAAACTTATGACAAGGAGTAAAAGTAAATAAACAACACTAGCTTTGCCACCTTTATCCAAGGTTTAAGACAAAGCACCATAGTGAGTCACAGATATGGTTCACATATTTACAGTAGAGAGGGAGAGCAGTGACAGGAAGTTGTGTGTCTCTGATGTCACTGTAGTGCAGTGCAGTAGAAGATGGGATGGATGCAGAAAGAATCTCTTGACTTGAGCTTAACAACCTGTCTAGCACTGTTATGCATTGGTCCTGCAGTTTGGAGCACACCATGACTATTCACCTAATCCAGAGAGAGGGTCAGGGGGAAAAATCTCCAAACTGCAAAAGGCAATGCTGTCCCAATGCTTAAAGGACGTATAGCATCTGTCTGCGGCTGAATGTGGGAGAGACAGCCAAAACTGTCTCCATTTCACATGGAGGTTTAGAGGGGGCACCTGTATATATCAGTGATTCACTTAGGGTTGCATGTTTCACTGCTGTAATTGCAATGTGGAGATGCCAAGAGTTCACTGTATGTGTGCTTGCGTGTGTGTGTGTGTGTGTGTGTGTGTGTGTGTGTGTGTGTGTGTGTGTGTGTGTGTGTGTGTGTGTGTGCATGTTACTGCCGGTCATTATTTTCCCTCATCCATAGTTTGCTTTTCCTGTCTCCTACATTCTGTCGCCTCATGATCCTGCTGTCATGACAGTGGTGCTGATGCTGTGCCAGCTCAAGGATGTAAGGGCCGTACTTTGCTCAAGGGTATAAATGCCATACTCTGTTCAAGGGTATAAGCGCTACTTCACACCGCTGCCCGGCTCTGCCCCGTGGCTGTCCTGACTGATGGTGAAGCGTGGCTGTTTTGTTTTTTCCTTCACGGCTCACTATCCATACAATGTTTTCCCTCTGCCATGACCTCTGCATCCTGCCCTTTGGGGGCCCAACACCAGATCTACGGCAAGAGCCCTTTTCTCCGAGTCACAGAACCATACTGACACCCCCCCACCCCTCCCTCCCTTCTCACACCGCCACACAAAGGAGAAGGAGCACATTTTGTGTCTGTTCTGTCCATGCAGTAAGTGTATCCTTGTGTGTTAAGTGCAGTCTTTTCCATCCAGAGGCGTATGCATATTGGGGGAGTAATGTGTTCTTCGCGTTTGCACGGTCTCAAATTTGTGCCTGATTGCCGAGCGTATCCCAGGGGAAGGCCGATGTGACTTGTGTCTCAAACAGAAAAAGGAGGCTGAGTTGTAATATTTTGTGTTTGTTTTCAAATCTCAAGTTCAAGGATCAGGGGATAACTATGACAAGAAATGCACACTTCTGTCATGACTTATTCATTTCAGATATTCATTCAGGGGTCAGAAGCCTCTCACACCATGAAGTGTCACAATGCCCGGAGGCTCTGGTTGCCCGGGTCAGGGGGAGACCGGCCTGTGTGAGCTCACTACTCATCTCTTCCGACCCAAGAGAATGATGTGCCCTCAGGCTGCTGAGTTTAACAGATGGCTTAATTTCTGTCCTCAGACATTATTTCACCATAACAAGATCTTTTTTTTCTCCCCAATGATCGAACGTGACAGGAATGGTGAAGTATAAAAAAACACCACTTAAAAACATCTTCAGGAAACTCCAGGTGTTGAAAAGCTCCATTCATCTGACTGTTTTGGAGCCCAAATCATATATGAATACATACTTGACATTCAGTGCATTAGAACAGAGGGTGATGAACAGAAGGTCTGTTGAGGTGGAGAGGTAAGATGGAAGTTTGGCATAGGCTTGGCAGGCACCTCCTGCACTTTCTCCCTCTTGCAACATTGCCGGGGGAGTTTTAGGGTCCTCCATCCCTTCATCCCTCCATCCACAAGCCTCTTCCAATCTGAAAGACTCAGGCAGGATGTGGAAAGCCATGCTTCTCTAAATCACAGCCATCTGCCAATAGCAAGCTATTTAGGTCAGAATTAATCCAACTTTCCTTTGTACCTGATCACAAGGAGAGAGTCTGCCAGCGCCTTGGGTTTTTGTTCATGCCGCCTCTTCCAATTTTTTTTATTATACATTTTTCCCCCTCCTTTCTCAAATGTTTGGCAAGGTGCCAGGTGTAAATGGGCCTCAATTACCCAGCAGGCCATGCAGCAGCAGAGAAAGAGCCACAATTGCTGGGTCAGCATGGTGAGAGTGAACTTTAAAAGCAAAACACACTAACAACAAAAAAGGAATCGGTTTTTTTATACAGGATGACCAGTTTAAAATGCCTTTGCCACCCACTGGCAGTCACAACGAGAGGGCCATGTCTTTTAGTTCAATTTTGAAGAGAAATCAAAGAATGCAAGAAAAATATAAATAAAGAGTAAATTCCCAGAAGTGGTCTGTAATCTGCGGACCCCAAGTTCAAGTTGTTTTTCCCTCTATGATCTTAACACTCTGATCCCTGCCCTTCATGTCCTTCATGAAAACCTGCAGTGTGTCTCCAGGAAGAGCAACACAGCAGCTCTTTCATGTCTCAGAGCGCACTCCCATTGGCTGGAGCTCGTGCACTGGCTCTTACAGGGCATGGCTGTGTCTCATTTTGTCACAAAATGGTCCAGTGAGGAAGACCCTATCTTAACACGCTCACCGCTCAGGGCTCAATGCGATGCAACCACCTGGAGCAAGGGCCACCATGCACACTCGCACCAAATTGGTTAACCGCATGGCAGCACAGGGACATTCTGCTGACTGGGGTCTGCTGCATCCCAGCTGCAGCCACTGTCGAGTGAACGCGCCTCTTCCCGGTTGACAGTCATATCCCCTTGTATATGTGCCTAATGGCACCCGTAACATCCCCTGCGAATTGTTCCCAATGGAGCCATGGAGCAGAATATAATCTGTGAGATGTCAGATTGTCATGCAGTTGTCATCTGAGACCATTTAGGTGACATCACTATGCAGGAGTCATCGTGCTCGCATTAAGCAGTACTGTTTCTCCAGTTTTATGGGATTTAAGACATACAGAGTCAGGGAGGATATAGAAAGGGGACTGGGTGTGGTTCACATGGTAAGCATTACAAAGAGAAACATGGGAAGGTCCCATGGTTGACGTGGTCAACTAGCCACAGAGGAAGGGGATGAAACATGACAGAGTTTGATGGATGTCTTCTCCATTTTTCTAGTTGGTCTTGGTGCTATATTACATCACGTAGCCATGATGTAACTGGTTAATACAGGGCTGTCTCTTCCTTGATTGGAGCTAAATTATTGCCATGACAACACTTCAGCTGGAGAGGGTGCTGCGGCGAAGGATGGACGTGTCACTCAGCTCTTTTCCATTAGCGGTGCTCTTACAGGCCCGAAATATACTCAAACCAATTTTCAAAACAATTTAAGAAATACGCTGGAGAAAGGGACGAGAGTTACACAGGCAGGGTTGAATGCACGCTCATTGCTTTTTGGAGCAAAAAAAGGCAATTTCTGTCTTTTTGCCTGTTGTTTTTTTCCCCTTGTACCCATTCTTTCAGTGCTTTGTGACTGGTGCTCTGTAATCGTTGCCCCACTGTGTCAAACCTGCAGGGCTCATGACTAAATAGACTCGCATGCAGCGCAATAGCTAAAGAATAATTCAGGCTAGAGAGGAATTTGGGAGGGGGCACGGTGACTTTAACACATTTCCAACACCCCCCCTCCACACACACACACACACACACACACAAACACACCCAAGATGGTCACATGAGGTTCACCTGGGCACCTCCAATTCACCATCAATCTGACTCTAGAAACTGAGATCAGCTATGTTTTTACTGCTTTTGTTTTGTTTCCTGTCTGTTTGCACACCATTACTGAGGCCTTCTTGTTATACAGATTATTGTCTTGAAGTTCCAGAGGTCCACAGTCTACCCGCTCTCATTCACAGATAAGATTAGATCACTTTTCTGGGCACTTACTGACGTCAAGCTTGCCATGCTGGCATGCATAAACTCATGAAAGTCACTCTAAAGTGCTTCTTGTGGTCAAAGAAAATTCAGAGAACAAAACAATGAAAATCCAAAACAATGAGGAACAGTATTACTAACGCTCAGAGGCATTCCCCTGACCGAGATCTATACGGCCACTACCTGTTTGTCATCCTGCATGCTCTCCAGTTAATGTTGCTTCCTGCCACACAATGGGGTCTGCTGTCCTCCCGGTGGTGTTGACTCTGATTTGGAGGGTTGAGATGATGCTCCTCTTGACCTTGTTGGTATGAGTCATCCATACTTTCAACCGCACTGATGGTCTGAAAGGTATGAAGTAGAACGGAAGTTACAAATGTAACTATGGTTCCACGAATACCTGGAAGAACATCAGTACTTTCCTGTCACTCGGAATCTTTGAGCAAGAAGACTTCTTGAGACAAGGGGTGATCTGATGTATGGTTTTATACCAACTGTGGGGACACACTGCTTTCATGCTTTCATGTCATTGACTTGACATTGTTGTTATAACAACTCAACCTGCTTCAGTTAATATCCAGCTGTATAAATGGATTGTAAAGAAAGGGATAGTCGCTCTGGATACTGCTAAATGCCTGTAATGTAATGTAATGTAATGTCATTGACCATACTGATGGTCTTCAACCACTGATGGTATTTGTAGAACCACAGTTACATCCATAACTTCTATTTCGCATTGCCTTCCGTTATTTCAGATCAGATCCATAATCATATTACAACATTGTTTGAAATCACATCATAACAACATGCCCTCCCATTACCCATAATCCCACAGGCCAGGCAGCCTTTTGTGTGGAATCATGACTCTAGTCCTGTCAGACGTGAAAAAACAGAACAGTGAGCCAGTGATGCAATATCTGCCTAGATCGCTGTTGTTTATAGCCAGCACTCAATGCAAATAAGGAACAATGTTACAGTCAGGAACAGGGGAAGTGCAAGGCTCGAACAACAAGAAGTCCAGTGGCGCCCCCATTTCTCTGGAATGGCATTACAATGCCCAAGAACTGAAGACAAATGAATATACAGTTGCACTAGTTTTTATCATCTTAGAATATGCTGGGAAAAAATATTCATTTAATTTATTTTCCATTAGATACTGTATATCCTAGGTGAAATGCTGGTTTCTTTCCCATGGTGCTCTTCAGGAGAATTCGATTCAGGCATCTGTGTTTCTAAATATGTCAAAGTGATTGACTTGAGAATCGTACAAACATATAGACAATAAACGTGGGAGATCGACTGCATTTGAGCAAAGAGAGAAGCTGCATGTGAACATCACTGATAATTGCTCTAGTAATTAGTAGTGTGCTTCTCTGTCATCAGCTCTATGCAATCTAGAAAGTAAGAAGGAAGAAAACAGAGAGAGAACCCGAAATGTAGAAGAGTGCATGACAAGACTGAGGTGATAAACGGGAGACAGTATGGATGAAATAATGTAAAGAATGCATCTGTGAAGAATGATAAACAATGACTGATAACAAATAAACTCAAAAATCAACAGAACAGACACTCAGAACATAACATCTCTGTCAACCCATGCCCTATGAGGTATGGATGAAATAATGTCTGCAAGTAGCTCTCATGGAACCCATGCCCATTATCAAAGATGATTAATTATACAGAGAGATGTGAGATAGAGATATTTTACGTTATAATTCAAATGTTGCACAACCGGAGGAAAATCGCTTTCTGTTATGGATTATAGATGTAGAAGCTTATGTGTAAAGATTCTACATGTGACACTGCACCCTGGGAAGGACTCTTTATCCAAATCAGTCTGGCAAGTGTCAACCACAGGATTAATTGAAAACTAAAATTAAGATTTTGACAATCTGGAGTGGTGATTAAGGCACTGTACTGTATCTTGTAACCAAAAGATTGCATGTTGGTTTCCCAGTTGGGGCAGTGCTGCTCTTGTACCCTCAATAGAGGCGCTTTGAGGCAAGGTACCATACTAGATCATTCATAGTGATCCCCATGTGGAATTTGGGAAAAGGGTACCCTGTTTGTGTTCAGGTGGTGCATTACTTTGACTTCAACGAGGTAGCAGATTGTGCCTGCAATGACTAACTTGCATGTGTTTGTCACACACAGATTACTGGTCAGGACCTACTGTAGCATACCTCAGTTTGCACCCAAACATCTTGGTCATCAGTCCCTGGGGGAGCTGGCTGTACATATATTTTTCAAATGAATACAATAAATGCAAATAAATAAATGCTAATAAATGAGTCAATGCAGCAGGAGACCTCAAAGCCTGTAAAACCACATCTTATTTGATTTCCTCAGTCTCCTTCTAAAGCCCTTTACACATCTATCCAATAGACCTAAAACTAGCAAAATGTGGTTATTCTGAGACTAATTCAAATTCTGGGGCGGCAGATAGGTGTAGCGGTCTAACTGGTTTTGGCTGGTCCGATATGGTGTGGCTGCCTATCAGGGATGTGGTTTGAAAATCGTCTCTGCCAGACTGGCCCTGATCATTAGCCCTGATTGGGGGCAGCATTTGGCTGTCCACCCCATGGGGAGGGGGGAGGGTGAGCCGGCACGAGTTCGTCGAGGAGCAGGAAGGGCGTCCGTGGTCGGGTTCCGTCTCGGAGGAGGCGGATCTACCAGCCCGAAAAAAAATGTGGCACAGGCAGGGGAGGGTGAATTGAGATAAATAGAGGGTATAATTGGCAACCAAATTGGGAGAAAAAACTGTGAAAAATTTGAAACTATAAATTAAAAAAATAATAATAATCCTTACAGTAGAAGACATGCCAAGGCACTCTGAACCAAGAGTCCTCACCTGAGTCTACACAGGGAGAACAAAATACAAACTCAGGAAAGCAGTGAAGCAGCATTTTTGGCCTCATCTTCACAGTACAGGGTAAATTATAAAAACATATTTGGATAAAAACTGGACCATATTTTATATCCTGTAGACAACAGACTTGTAGCGGTGCTGGTGCTTTTCACATTTATCAGGATTAACTATATACGTATAATTTCATCCTGTCTGTGAATGGGTCCAACGGTCTGGTAACAAAGAACGTGTGCATGTCTGCTCTCTCCCAAATGAACAGAGGAGCTTGCAGCGATGAGTACGAACACACACAAATTAATTATTATAATCTGCATTTGCCCCGGTTTGTATTTTTTTACATCCATGTATATGCCCTGCAAACCTTTTAATTCACTTTTCTTGTGTAGTAAATGGGAACAGTACTACCTGTGCCTTTCCTGCAACCATGTTTGCATCATCCCGAAGCTCACATCATTTTATAATTACACCTTCTGATTGGCTCAGCATTTAAAGGGTCTTTTCCCAGTGGCCAAGCAAGGTTTTTCATGTTGTGTCGGTGAAGACAGCTCTAGACAAACTGTCCGTTCACAAGTTGGCATGGCAGACTGGTTGGATTGCCTTAGTCGACCATTTATTATCTGACCCGCCTGTGTTTAGCTAGCTACACGGAGGCCCTTGCTTGAGAGCCTCGAATGGAATTCCAGGTGAATCAGGGTGCGAGTTCACCCAGTGCAGCCCTGTTGTGTTGTGCGGAGTTGTTTACGTGCCGCAGTAAGGCGGCAGGTGCTGATGAAGGGATTGATAGCCGCTGAGGGTCAGTGGGGGACAGGGAGCAGGTTTGCTGCCATGTAGATGAGAAGTTCAGTCTTCGTCACACCTCACTGCTATCCTGTTTAGTCCCTGTTAAAAGGCTACCGATTCAAAGCTATTTTTCCCCCACACCTTCTGTGAATAAAGGTACAGTATGCTGGAAAATAATGGTATGTTGTGTCTAGATTTGTCCCTATTACTTAAAGGGTCATTTTACCTGAAAATCGAATGTTCTTTTTTTTTGTCATCAATCCACGATGCATACAGCAAGTGTGAAATAAATTTTTTTTTTTTTTTTTAAATTTTTGTTTCTGATTTTATCCCATTTTTCTCCCAATTTGGTAGCCAATTAGACCCGCTATTTTTACGTCAATCCCCCCCTAGTAATGTGAGTTCGCTGCCGTAGTCCTGTGACCGGTAGTGACGAAGCGAAGTGACGCCTCTTACGAGACGGCACCCGCAAGCCGTCGACCGTAACCCGGTACTACAGGGCCACTCTACGCAGCGAACGTCACGTCGGCTCCCTCCCCCTCCCTGGGGGCGGACAGCCAATCGCCGCCCCCTGGTGGCACTCCCGGCCAGAGCCGACACTTGGCGAGACGGGGAATTGAACCCCGGTCTCCGTGGCCAGCTTCGGACGTTGTAACCACTGGACCACGCGGGAGGCCTGAAATAAATAATTTGATGTACCACACAACTTTTCTAGATGTAGTATCAGCAAGTTCCTCATTCAAAGAAGAAAGGAGTCACCACTACCCTCCGCATCAGTAAATGTTAATGTGCTTTACTTTGACCTTCTCTGCTGCAAATTCTGAGAGCCAGAGTGCATTGTGAGTTGTCATGGCATGTGCGCGCAGCTGTCCTGGACATATTGAGCTTCTTACTTGGCAATGACGTCAATATTTTGTTACATTTTACACATGATGGACTATTATCTTTTCCCCACTGCTTCATTTTCTCCTGACTGCAGTGCGTATTGTGTGTGTCATTGCAGGATCGGACTGCATTATGGAAGATTGTAGTTTCAGTAAGCAGAACATAAAGCTGCAGAGAACTATATACTTTTGTCTCTTTACCTTGAATTATTGTTATATTTGCTATATATCGGTTATATTTTGTTTTACTACATTAAAGACAACACAAAAGTGTAATATGGGTAAAATTGTCCTTTAGATTAGGTGGAAAATATATTAGAAAACGATATTTGAGCAGAGCATATCTGTAAGCCCTGTGGTTCATGCACTGTCAGTCTGCCATGATGTGAACACATATAAGAGAGCTAGCCTCCTCTTACTTCCCATCATGCATGGTGTTTGAATTATGGAACAGAGATGAAAATAAGATCTCTGTTCCTCTCTCCTTCTCTCTGTCTCTCTCTCTCTCCTCTCTCTCTGTTCTCTCTCTCTCTCCTCTCTCTCTCTCTCTCTGCATCTTCCTCTCCAGAAAATATTGGAGCTATGACTATCAAAGGATTACGATTATTTTTAAGAACCATCCCTTAACGTGAAAGTAATCCAAACTCGACTTTTAGAAAAAAAAGAGAGATTAGAGAAGCATTTTAGAAATGGACAGAGAGACAGGGAGAGAGAGAAGAATCAACTTGGTTCATATTTTAAGGACCATTTGCCTTTACTCCACAAGAAAAATAAAAGGGGTGAGTGAACAAAACATCCCCCCAGGCCACTTTTTATATTTTGTAATATTCTCTCTAAAAAGACCTCTCCTGGCCACTATATTTAGAGATTTGTGGTTTCAGATATTCATTTCTGCTGTAGATTTGAGAATGCATCCTGCAGAGGCCAGAGAGGTTGTGTTACCGCCTGAGTTTGTTTCATTATTACAGATGAGCGAAACAGGTCTATAACATTTACAAACACGCAAGGTTGGAAAATACTTCCATAATAGATTTTTTTTATCCCACCTGGCTCTCAGGAAATGATGGAAGCTTTGGGCACTCTCTGGAAGCTTGGGAGTTTTTCAACCAACCACACAGCATTCTGGAGTCTGGCCTGGAAGCCGCTCGCCAAGGGGCTAAACTTTGGGGAAAGTTAAAACATCTTCCCGAAAACCGACAGTGCATTCGTTTCCAACCTGAGACGTTGTGAGTGACAGGCCTGTGGTGAAAGACTGCTCTTTGGCTCGCTCTGAGATATTTTTTGAATCTGTTCCGAATCTTATGACTGTGTTTGTCGGGTTCATTTGGAAATAGCAAGACTTTTATCAAATAAAATAAAAAGAGAGGTTTATATTCCATCTATACTGTTATAATGCATAGCATCCATTCTGGCAGGCTGGTTTCTCCTGGCTGCGCTGTGTCAGGGTACTGTAGCTGCAATGTAACGATCCACTCTATCACAGTGCAAGCATTGACTGATTTTATGCAGTCTCGCATCATGGTGAATTTGTACATTACAGTTCATTTTCAGTGCATTGTCTTACTGACAAAAATTAAATACAGTACCCCTTTGTTTAACAAGTTATATTTTTTCCCCAAAAAGTATGTGTCACGATTATCTTAAAGAACAGTATTGTGGCCTGTCATGGCTTTTTGTTTCACTGGTATATAAATGAGGTAACACTCATGTAAACTCTGTTTGCCACGGGGAAAGGCAAATAACTCTCTGAAGAAACAAGACAAATTGTTGTTTTGCTTAACAAATCAGGAGATGCTTACAAACCAATAAATACAAATATTGAAAAATATCTATAAAAAGAAAGATACCACTATTAGGTTAATAATTAATATGTATAAAATCACTGGAACAGCCATAAACCTGCCTGATAGAGGAAGTGCATCTTGCCCACATGTACAGGGAGGCAAATAAAAATCCAAGAGCCACAATTGGAGATCTGCAAAAGTTGGTTGCATCTTCGGAAAAAATATCTCCAAATGTACCATCAAACTCTACATCCTTGCCAACAAGCTTTTTGGGAAGATTGTCAGAAAAAAAGGCTATTTTTCAGGGTAATCAACAAAAATAAGTGCTAAATTGCTAAATGGCATTGGAGTGCCAGGAAACCCCTGGCTGTGCCAATATTCATGATATAATATGGGTCCACTTTTATAAAACAGATCCATCCACAAATATCGGTATAGACTCAGAAAGGCAAGACAAGACCATTTTAAAAAGAAAACTTTAACAGACTATAAGGTGTATTCTTCCGCCAGCTGAAGTTATTTGGTCACCAAGCAACAAATTCCTGATTTGCTAAGAAAATATATTTCCTAGCTAGGATTTGTTGTGTTCTACATAGATCTGTAGGTTACGCTACAGGCAGGTTGAATAGGGATGTGAATGTGGTGCCGGAAGATAATAAAGAGTTGAGCAGAAAGAATGTCTGTCTGGACCTGTGATCTCTACTTGCAAATATTTTAATGCTGTACAATGCCACAAATTGGCAACGAGAATGACCTTCCATCCCTTTTGTCACGTGGATGAAGATGTTTGAGAACTATATGGTAGAGATCAACATTGTGGGGGATGTCTAGCCTCTCAAAGATACAGAGCATGAAAAAGGAGAAACGGAGGTCTTGGCTTGTGCGTGGGCTGTGGAGAGGCTGGAGGACCTTTCTGTGGGGGACAAGGTTCACATTTTGCCCAGACCACCAGGCCCTCACCACCCTTTTAGTTGCTAAGGATGCACAGGTACTGTATGTGTATTGCACATCGGTCAGTTCGTCTGCTGTGTTACACCTATGATGTGGTGCATCACAGCAGTTGGGCAAGCAGAACCATGCTTACCTTTACCATTATCTGAAAATGCTGAACATCTGACGAAATCTAAACCGTTCAAGATTCAGTGAAGTTTACAACTGCATGTTCTTCTTGTCCAGAACTGTGCGCTCTGCGAAAGCAGATTCTGAACAGACAGATTACATTATAGGTTGAGTATGAGTTGTTATGACTGCTTATAGCAACATTTAAAATGCATTCAAGTGCACCATAAGGCACTATAAATACAGTGATAAAGCATTATATATTTGTGCCTCAGAGAATGCAAATTTCCTTCCATCTTTCAGTTTTTTAGTTTTTGCTCTGATGACTGTTTGCTCTGATGCCTACTGTAGCTTTTTGACATTAGCTATTGCTTTTACAATCAACCTGGGTTATCAATTAACAAGTAATCTTCATCCAGAATAGAGTGGCAAGGCCCATGAAGTAAATGCTTGCCTTGACAGATAACCTTAACGGCCTTTGACGACAGGGTTTATTGCCTGTCCGTGCTGTAGGTGGTGTTGTTGATAAAGCTTTGGAGATACGGTCACAACATTAAAACCATCACGAATGATTGATTTGTGTGTTGCTCTGTGTTATTTCGAACCTTGTGATTCCCGGCCACAAAGGCCAAAATCGTTACAGGGCATCTCCGGTAAGTGGTGCAGACTGATTCACTAACACCATGAGCCACCACTTGTTTTATCCTTTAGCGGGAGTCACACAGGTCCTGTCTGGACTAGGTTAACAAGCAGAGCGTTTGCTCATTTATTTACTGAGACTGCAGTCAGGAGTAGCTGAAGTCTCACTGGCTTCTTATCCTTGGGACAGGAACAGCTCAGGAGCCATTAGTCTGTTAACTGAAATCATCACTGTGTATTCGTATCCCCCTCTCCAGAGAAGATGGTGGGACACAACTTACACTACCCTTTTTAGACAGCAGGTGCTAATAATGAAAATAAAGTTAAGTGCGTTTCCAAAGGATCCCCACCTGGGATTTCAACCTACAGTAGACCTCTATTCTCTATACTACATGATGGCAGCTGTGAGCCCCACATCTCCTGTGCAATTATAAATATTAAATTGCATCATTTATGTCAAAAAAATCTAAATTTGATCTTTTTTTTTTTGGAGGCCGCACACGAGCAGTAAAATCTCTCTTGTACAATTAGCTGTGATTGTCCCCAGTCACCATGAGGGGAGTTTGATAATGAGGCGGCTGTTGCTGTTGATTAATTGCTCCTCTGATCAGCATGGAAACAGCTTCGAGTTCAGAAGCTGAGGGTGGAGGGTGGGGGTTAGAGTTTAAATAGCTTGTTTGTTACCCTGATTTATCTATGAATAAAGAATAATGGAATAAAGTCTGTGATATCTCATAATTTGTGGGGATGACAATTTTTTGCCAAAAAGCCAAAGAGAACAAAAAAAGACTCATTTTCCCCAACCTTTTAGTCTTTCATTTGATGTGCAAAAAGAGCACTCCCTTTTTCCTTCTCTCTCTCTCTCTCTCTCTCTCTCTCTCTCTCAATTCAACTCTATTTAATTTAATTCAATTCAATATACTTTCCTGGCATGAGATATATTGTATAAATATTACCAAAGCCAATAGTATACAGGACATAAGTAAGCAATAATTCCAATATTACACTGTATAAAAACAAATACATATTCATTTTAAACACTGAACATGCAAGAGTCACATATAAATTAAAATGATGATGTGGACGGCGTCGATCTAGACTGGGGAATTGGGGTGATTAATGGCCATGCCTACTGGTAGGGCAGCTAGGGCACACAGCTGTGCTGCATTATCTAATTGTACCTGTGTGCTTAAAGCTGCTCTGCTCTCTTAGTAGGTGCCTAGAACATGGGAGGAAAAAGGCTGGCGAGAGAGAGAACAGTGACCCAGGAGAAAGCAAATGAAAACTCACAAAACACCTGTGTTTGTGTTAAATGTTTTTCCGAAAGGTGGTTTTGATTTAGTTTATTATTTTAGATCATTATTTGTGTCCAGAACACACGAGGGGGACCGCTGAAGACCTGTTTGTTGTTTGTTTTTATTTACCCAGGCACTCTCTCTCTCCCTCTCTTCCCCATGTCTGGGAGAGAGAATAATACAAATCTGGTTCCTAGACCGTCAACTCCATTCCCTGTGTCCTGCTGTTCTGTTCCACTCCGGGGTTGTGTCACATGGCGTGTGACAAATGATTATTGTAATAAAGTGACATAAGAGCTTGTACATGTCTATTCATTTCTTTGTTATGAGTCAATGGCAGGTTGCTCAGTGTCGTTCAAGCACACAACAGAACTTGCAGTTTTTCTTTCTGCACTGCCAGGCAGTACAGATCACAGCACAGACAGAACCTTTGGGCTGCCAACGCTTTAGAACCGATTCACCAAAACTCAGGGCAGGGGAAAGGTGGAGGGGCCATCACATGTCCAATGTGAATGTGAATCCAGAGCCCAGAATCAAAGCTGCTGTGTACATTTACAGGCCAAGCTGTATGCTAGCTAATAATAGTTTAAGCAGTCTCCATCCTGCTGGAGCTGCTTCTGCTACAGAAATGACCCAGCGATCAAACCAGATCAGACTCACAACTGTGTCTGAGGACTTCTGTGGCTCCCCTGTGGCCCAGCGGTGGGGACGGAATGAGCGCTCCTGTCCCTCAAGACTGTTTAGTATGGTGCTCCCCGTCCTACTGTAGGTATTCAGGTCGACGCGGTTTCATATTCAAAGCGTGGCAATGTGTCACAGCTAATACCATCCCCGAGGAACAAATCGCAAAGGCCCTGGCTGATACACTTCATCGCCTCATTTAGCTGCGTGGCAGAAACGACCCCGTCTGAACCTGCACTCGTTGCGCTCTGTGTATTCATACGAGACATTCTCGGTTGAGGCCCAGCGAAACCCTCTGCCGTTGTAGGTGAGTGAGAGTGACAGGATAAAGGTTTTCCTATTCCTCGTGTTTTTGTTGTTTTTCCTCTTCTGTATTAGCTTGGATTTTGTGCTCTGTCCCCAGTGGTTGTGCAGCAGGTAGTAAAAGGGAGGTGTAAAATGTGTAAATGGAAACTGTGAGCAGCGAAGGTTTACTGAGTATCGCACTGTGGCCAGTGTCTGTATCGACAGACAAGGCCAGTGGGGGGAGAGCGGAGATGGGTGGGGGGCGGGGGGTTGTTTAGGGACAGTTGGGGAACAGCTCTGTCAGTTAGAGTAAGATCAACTCGCCTGTGAGGTCCTAAGAACATGTTTCCTTTCAATACTGATAAACATCATTGGGGCCATGTTGTGTCCTCTGCCTGTCCCAGGAGGGTGGGGCGCCTGGAGGAAGCGGTGACCTAATGGAATGTACCAAGGGAGTACCAAGAGATGTACCACAGTGCTGTTGTCCCTGCTGTATGATTAGCACCAGCTATAAATATCACTATTTATTTTATTCTAATGATAATATCATTAATAATATAATATATATATAATCCCAAAATGAGCATGTTGTGCTGAGATACACACAATTTGACCTCAGCAGACTATATTAAATACAGATGCAAATGGTTGGGAAAAATAATTCTGTAGTCACTCCTTACGGATACATCCATTTGCAGGACTACGGAACGCACAGTCAATATTCTGCTTTGCCTTTCTCTCCTCACTCCATTAAAATGGTCATCTGTCAGCTCTCTGATTCGTCTTATTGAATCTTGTCCTTTTGAGCTGCCTTAAAAGTGCCGTTCCAGTTGAACTCAACTAAAACCTTGTCTTCTCTGTGCTTCAGCTTCAGGGCGGGGGACAGCGTCAGTTGGAGTCTGGGTGGCAGATCGAGAATGAGCGGGACTGATGGATTAAACACGATCGCAAATGGCAAAGAGACCATGGTCTTTGAGGAAGTTTCCAGACAGGCTACCCTCCCTACCGGGCTTATTAGACCTCTGTAATGATGATCTCCTTTCCTCAGCCAGAGCGCACGAGAAAAGCACATGAAACTGAGGGAAAATATTTATTTAAAATACATTTAAAAATAAATTACATATGGACTTTTATTCTCCACTGTTTCCCACATTACCATCAGGTCGAGTTATAGGCTGGCAGGGGTCAGCAGTGGTGTGGAAACTTAAAGCAGTGAAACCTCCCTGTCTGTTACTCACACACTATATCAATATTGCTCCAGTCTGGCTTGCTTCTGGTTTTTCAGCTCTCTTTAAGCTAGCATTCTCTGAAAGGGGTCACACAGTGATTATCTGAACCGATTGGCTAAGTGTGTGGCTGGTATATTTCAAGTAAAAAAATAAAAATAATAATATATTTTATATTTCATTATTAAAATACAAATCTTTACAAAAACATCTGAGATTGCACGATACAAAAATCTAAATTCAGGTGGAGATGTGACAATGTAATTATCATGCCTAATGTCATTTTCTCCTACTGAAATGCGATGATTTTTTATGCTTTTTTATGCAGAGGTACAACATATCCCAGTACAATAGGATTACACACTGTGCAATAGCACTGCAATGTAATAAATAATATCATAGAAAAAAACAATATTGCTTGGAAAGATTCACAATATTGGGCTCCCAAGTGACTTAATCTTTATTGATCCATTGATAGATATATAAATTAATTGATTAAATAATTGATTGATGAGTGTTCCAGTAGTAACTTTTGGAATTGCTGGCAAACTTTGCAGACAAATGTGTTTGGTATAGTCTGTGAATTATAACCTGCCACCCACTAATTAGCTCTATCAGTCAATTTTAAGGTCATTTATCAGCAATTAAAGGGCATGAAAAAGGTCCAATTAGTTATTTCATTAAATACCTTGTAAATAATTTGTCCCGTCTCCCGTCTGACAGGTTAATTGATGTAGAACAACAGCTTATTGTTATTTCTCCTGCATTGCACCACGCTAATTGTTCACTGGCTATGCACTGTGGAGGTAAGTAGTCACCATGCTATAAATAGCAGATATCAGAGCTGTAAACATATGCTTGGTTGGACATTAGTTTGATGACAGTGAAATATAATTGTGTTCTGTCCTTAGCTCCTCTGCACGGACAAAGAGGCGGAAGGAACATGGGTGAAAATCCAGGCGGGGACAGGAGTGAAAAACTAAAACAAATAATAATCCAAATGAAAATGAGGGCATTCTCCAGTTATGTATGTGGTAATAGGTGCCATAGAAGTTAAAGAACTATGTCCTTAACCAAAATGTTGCTGTTTCAATTCCCAGTTTATGGAAATACTGTTTTATCATAGACTCAGATGCTTCAGTAAAATATACAGTGAGGTACTACAATTTCAGGAAATATAACCAGCTGTAAAATATATACATGGATAATCTAGAAACCCATTTATGTCACTCATGGGATAATGGTGTCTGATAAGCAAATAATAAGTACACATTCTTATTGACTTCTACTGAGCTTGTGTTTTATCTGGAAAGAGTTTCGATCTGTGGGCAGCTCTGCCTTGAGGACAGAAACATTCTGATTGGTCTGATTAGAAGGTGGTCTTTCGAAGTACAATTTGATTCATTTAAATTAGAGGTTGGGGTAAACCATTTAATTTGTGCTGTAGAAAAGGAATAAAGTCAGTTACCGATTTATTTATTCATAATAACTATCTCATTTGATCTGAAAATATTATCTTTGCATGAAAGAAGTTTTTTTTTCTTCACATATTTGCAAATCTGTAACTTTGTATCCAACACATTTTCCAATTTCCACTAACTACCTACTATAACTGTTATAGGTATATCCTTAGGACAAGAACTAAATACCAAAGTCAGGCTAGCAGTTCATTTCTTAAGTTAGGTTAATATTACTGTTGCAATTATGAGAAAAAACTATGTTATTTCTAGAATTCTTGCTAATATACTATGGGTTATTGGCTTACAAGAAATATTGTACGTATCTGCAACAATTACTATTGTTAAATTTGATGCTAACTGCAAATCAAAAAGGGTTCAGTCATAACTACTGAGTGCAGATAAATAAACAAGTTGCTCACAACCATGTTCTCTGTTCCCTCCTATGTGTTTGTGAAGGGCAATGACGATGGTTCAACACGTGATTTTTCGGACTGAGCGTGGTGCATCAGTGGTTCTCTGGCCAGAGACTATCAGCGGCGTGAATGGCAGTTGTGCGGTCATGGTCCGACCGGACTGCCAGGTTACATACTGACCCCGATAACATTCCCTGCCACAAATTTCCACACGTTGGTTTTTTGTCCTCGTGCTTTCTCCATACAGACGTTTTAACACCCCACAGAACTATTTGATAAAACGTCTTGCTTATAATCCCTCTGGCCTTCCTAGACAAAGAGGGCTGGTCACCGTAATCCCTTCTGTAAATTATTCTCTTTTAAATCCCCTCCCTCTCTCCTGAACAATGGGCCACGGTAACCGTAATCCTTCCAGTGGTCCATTCCTTTTTTAAATCCCCTCCATTTGTGTTGGCCCCTGCCCCATCCCCATCACCTCACCCCCCCCCCCCATCCCGTACCTGCCAGGATTTGGCCGCTTCCATTTAAGGGTTTTGAGGAGGTAAAGGGTGAAGGTGGAGGTGAAGTTGTTATCAGGAGAGGGAAGTGGCGATAGAAAGACATTCGACCCGGCGATAGCATTGACACATTTCTCTGGGGAAAAGGGGAGATTTATGTGGCCAGCTCGCTTAATGAGTCTGTGAAAAAAAAACAAGAGAAAAAAAACCGACATGCTTTCTCATGGGGGGTGTTGCTCACTTTTTCTCTTTATTTTTCATAAACAAATGTATTTACATCCTGCATCAAACGAAACTGCAATCATAAAGCTGTAAAATCACATTAGTGCATCAACATTGATGTCACAACAGCACTATTTAAATTGTATTTGGTATATGTACAGGAAGAGTGTTCCAGAGCTTGGGAGCAGTAAAAAAAAAGCAGCCAAAAACCTGGACACCAAGGGTGGATAAACCTCTGTAAATAAATTATTGGTAGATAAAGATTCACAGAGGGCAATTTACATGGCTTAACTCTCTGAGTCCCAGCTATATAGCCTGAACAGTTCAAGTGAAGAAGTTCATCCTCAAAATCATGGTTGCAAATCCAATCGCCAGTCCACAAGTTGTTTTGTATGTCATGCTGTATGTTAGCCTGTATGTATGTGGTCTGCTTACATATATCACCGCTTATCTTTGTACTGAAGTAGGCTGAGGGAAAGATAACTGTAACGTCCTGAAATTCCCCTGGAAGTGCGACCTGGTTGACCTGCAGTAAGAGTGACTGACGACAAAAATAATTGCAGTTCTCTGATGATCATCTCCTACCTGCCCATCGGTGTCTGTCTTTTGTATGTTGAGGCAAATGGCACACCTTTGTTTCTCACCGAACACTGAAGTTGCATAGTGCAGGTTAATAAATAGCTTTTTTAGACAGGCTGTCTGTAAGATGAACTGGTTTTACAACTTGATTACTGTCCTATCAATGGTCCAGGGGTGGTGAGGGCTCATACACACTTAGGGTACTCGCACTGATTTTCCCATGCCATGAGTCATCATGCATTGTAGAGGAGATGGGGGCGGGTACAGTTTTGGTGGTTGGGGAGGCGGGAGCTGTGATGGTCCAGGGTTGATTGGCTCAAAAGGAGCAGTCATATTAAATAGTTGTAGTGTTCACAGTGTAGTATCCCTTTGGATGGTAGCCAATACTTCACACACACACACACACACAGAGAGAGAGAGAGAGAGAGAGAGAGTGAGAGTATGAAGCAGCTGCTGGAGAACCATACATAGTTGTGCTATGGTTGTGCCATACACTGTCCCCTTCACTCTGCTGTTTTCTCTCTTTCTCTTTCTCTCTCTCTCTCTCTCTCTCTCTCTCTCTCTCTCACACACACACACACACACACACACACACACACACACACACACACACACACACACACACACACACACGCACAGACATACGTACACACATACATTCACATAAGGGACTTTTTTTGTATTGCATAACTAAACAACAGCAGATTTTCCACCAGCACAATTGCTGAGAAACAGTGGACCACAGAGCCAGCCTAAGGGGGGATGCAGATGATGATCTGTCAGCATGCGGCTCTGAGTTTAGCCACGTTGACGACATTAACACTCAAAGAATGTGTGCAGTTCTCTCACTCAACATACCTTCCCTTCCACTGTATTTATTTATTTATTTCCAGGGCATGTAATACACACATACGCAAATCACAAAAAAGAAGAATATCCCACAGTATAATGCACAGTTTAATACTCCCAAAGAGAGTTTCGACCAGGTCATCTTCGTCAGGTGAAGTGTTAACAAAAAACATGGCCTGAGAAACCTTTTGGATTTATACTTTTAAAACCAGTTTAGTTTGTACCACAAGTGATGTATGTGACCCAGTCTGTATAGATTCTTATGTTTGTGTGTGTAGGTATGTTAAATGTCTACTGTCATTGCAAACTAGACTACGGACACCTCCGGGAATACGTTTGACACCCACTGTATGCCTTGTGATTGGATAAAGTATGTGTAACATCAGGGGCAGACTTAGTGATTTGGGGGCCCAAGGCAAACACAGGTATGGGGCCCTCATCACCCCCCATTCTCATACTTTTCTATCTTTATTAATCTAAACAATCGGACCTACCTATAATATATCTCTTCACCAGTGTAGCAGTGAATGCCACGGAATCAAGAGTCGAGAGACTTTTCTTTTCCATTACAGTGCTTTATTATAATAAAGCGTAAGATACAGGGAAGTACAATCTTGTCTTTCATACGGGAGTCATTCTACACGCATACACACCCAAAGACTGTGGACAATGTAACATACACTCATACACTCATCATTCATATGAAGGGAAAGGGGGCTTTCACTCAAACAACATAGAGATTTCCACATTTTAACATAGTGAATATAGCTAGCTAAACATTTATAGTTTTAACCGGCCGCAAGGGCCCCTGGGACATACGATAGCTTTGTCAATGGAGGGGCTGGGGAAGGGTTAATACTAGCAGCATCATTTGCGCTAGCAGCAGCAGGTTGTTCATTACTAACACTTGGGCTAGCAATATTAGGGCACTTTTCCATTGCACAAAAAAACAAGAACCAGAACTTTTGGTATTTTTTTGGCACTAGAAAGCTGGAAACCTTGGGTTTTCCATTTGCCAAAGTTCCAGTTCCACATAGTTCTCGTTGTTGATTTTTGGTGCCTGTTTAAGATGTGGTACTTACCGTACCAAACAGGACATTGGGGGCAGGACTAACACCACTGTTTATCGTTGATTGCTGATTTCTCGCAGTTTAAGTGACTGAACATGAGGGGGAAGAAGCATTGTTGTTAGCGTTGGTTGAAGAAGGAATATCAGCATAATGTAGAAAACCATGGAGAAAGCCACGGGACCATAGAACAAGTGCAGTTCTCATTCAAAATAAAGTGTAGCCTGATGTTGTTACAGAAGCGCAGTGTCTGTTTTTATGCGATTATGTTCCAGTTAAACTACGCTATATGAGGGCAGTTCTGGCAAGTACATTTCAGGTTGGCCAAGAGAGGAAAAAACTTTAACGTATAATCCTGCTATAGCTTGCTATCAAGCGATACGTTTTTTCATATGGCAGCTTAATGCATACGATACGATAAGATACGATATACTTTATTTGTCCCCGTGCAGAAACTTGTCTTGGACTCTTAGTGTGTCTTTTACAGTGATTACACATATAATAAAAATAGAAAAATGGTGCCTCAAAATAACAGTTTCTGTACAACAACACAGTAGCTACATATTCTCATCAACACAATACATCTGTACATGTTGCATGTACAGTATCAAGTGATACGTTTTTTTATATGGCAGCTTAACCAAAATTAAGCGAAAAATAATTCCTTTGCATTGCTGATGTTTGCTCTGAATTAGTGCAAACCGTAACTGTTTCCCTGAAGTCGATGGAAACAAGAATGGTAACTAGAACCAGCGCTAGTTCCCATTAGATCTGGTTCTTGTTTTTTTGTGCAATGGAAAAGGGCCTTTAGTTTCAGGCACAGAGAAAAAAGACGTTACCTTTGGGAGTTTGTAAGTAAAAAGGTAAGGTCCTCCGTCTTTTTTCTTTTCTCTGCCCCACTGGGGTAGCTTAGTTTCATCGTGTTTTATTGTACGTTACCGTGTTTTCTCCGTGCTGTGTGTTGTTTAGTGTTTAAACTTTAGACTTCCTGATATGGCTCACTCACAGCTGCGCAATGGCAATGGAATAGTCCACTGTAGTCTGGAGTGAGGGGGTTGGGCATATTGACATATTAAATAAGCGCTCTCAGGGCATTTTTGTGTATGATTTTTTGGAGGGTATGAGTTTGAATGAAAACATCAGTTCATATCTAATTGATATGTGCTATGGCTGCTGGGGGCCCCAGGCGGTTGCTTACCTTCCCTAATGGTAAAGTCCGCCCCTGTGTAACATGTTATATTTTCTGATCTGCAGTGTGTCTCCATGGCTGTGATGCCATTGGATGATGTGTCTATATACAGGTCAAGTTTTTTGCTCTGCACCTGATGAAGACATTGTATATATTGCAATTAATAAATTATCTTTAGGAGTATTAAACTGTGTGTGGGATATTTCTCTTTTTAGGGTTTTTTTCACCCCCTTGCCTCAAGTAAGGCAGCACATTCTTGAGTCAGTGTATATCCTTGCGTAGTAATGAGTTGATTTCATTGTTTTTCTTATTATATCATGGCAGGTCATGCTTTTCTTTATTTTAAATGCTTATGGTTGGAAATATTACAAGACCGTTCACAGAATGTTTAATGAGTTGATTGGTCAGCACAATGCAGACTGACGTATGTATGGCCAATCAGAGTGGGACGAGAGAAGGCACTGCTCACATTTTGTGTTACTTCAGAGGGTTCATTTATCACAGAAACAGTGAATTCCCACACATCCCCACATGGTTGGGAGCATGCCATGCCTGACAGATATATGAGGTGTGAAAATACCTGCAATTTATCTTTATTTCACAGAAAAATATGAATGCAAAACATGCGGAAGCATAAAAGTAGAAGTAGGAGCCATACTAGCGATGTTACCATGCAAGCGTTTAGACTAGCGATATTATATGGATGACTCTCAGAGAAGATGGGTGGGAGGATGCTGCAGTGCATTATGGGGCTTGTCTCCTGAGTAGACTTAAACATGGGTTATTATGAAGAGAGCAGATGCTGCTTGTATATCATAAATGTTGAGAGGAAGAGGGGCTTCTCGAGTGCCAACAGATTGAGGCACTCATTCTTAGCACAGCCAATCAAATACGGACCACACCAGTGCCAACTATGGCCATGGGTTCATGCATAATTGGCCATAGCATCACCCAGAGAGGGAGGGTGTCATGCCACAGGGAATACCCTGCCTCATCAATCAATAGTGACTCTCCTGGTTGAACGGAGGCCTGCAGTAACTGGACTGCAAAGTGAAAAGGAGCAGAAGCTGACTGCATGTGTTTTCAGGTAGTGCAGGAAAATTGCGCTACCATGTGCCCTCTCGTATGGACAGAAGACGTTGCGGTGATATAGTCACTTTTGGCACTGAAGTAGAGTATTGGAAATGTGCAGAAAAAAACACGTACTTGGCATTAACATTCTTTTTAGAATGTATTGATTGCTTCGTCATACTGTTCATAGCTCTTGGGAAGAGGCGAGGAAGACAGATGAGAGTCAATGGGATGAGTGACTTTCTTTCAAAGCGATGGGATCTACAAATACTTTTTCTTTCTCTGCAGTATGTGTGAATGAAGATGAACTCACTCATTCATGAACAAAGTGAATTATTTACGAATAAAGTCATGAGTCAGAGCCACAGCTCCAATGTTCTGAATATTGCACATTTCAGTAGCAGTGTATTTTTGTGTCAATAAATTGATTGAACTGCAGTCCAGAAGTAATAATTATTAAACAGACTGATATATGCTGCTTCTATGAACTCTTTTGATATATCATATATTGTTTGTTAAAATCATATCTGTTTACTTTTGAATTCATAAGTAATATCTAACTCTTCAGTAGGTCCGTTTACATATACCCAGGGTAAGCCTGTACATAGTATGCATGTTATGTGCGTATGCATATATAGTATGTATATGCATATATTCATACATACCTTATATACACATATATACATACATAAAAACATACACACCAACACTGAAAGTTGATGAGAAAATATATGAAAAAACACAATTTCTGTCTGACTTGTGGATCTCAGTTCCTGCCATCCATTAGACCGTGGTCAGTGCCTCACCACCTTATTACTGATCATTGGTGATTCTCCTAAACTACAATATGCTGTGAGCCAGCCAACTGCTGCATACTTGCCATCTACATGTATTGTATATGGATTGATAGAAGGTTCTAATTTTCATGTTTTATATAAAGGCACTGATGAGGAACTGAAACTAGAAACATTTCTTCTGCTTCTGTGAATCTGCTTCATGTGTATGTCTCTGTGGATGAATTAAAAAAACTATATATTTTGCCTTAAGTCTGCTTTTTATTGAACATCGAGTTTCCAAGTATCCAAACACCGACATGCTAAATACTTGATAAAAATGAGCCAGCTGGCTAACCGCTAAATCTGTTAGCCAGCACGATTGCCTGCTACTGCAATCACATTCCTGTTTGTGGAACATTTTATTGAATTCACATCATCACATCACACAGGTCTGCAAGATTTTTTTGTGGATGAAGATATGATTCACAAGACATGAAATCCATCTTTTCATCATTCAAGACTGTACAGCACAACATGCAGTGAATTCTGTGTATCCAACTAGCAAGCAGGGATAAATCAACCTGAGGCTTCACTGAGGATCAGCATTTGATTTTATAATCAGTTCTCTGGGGTTACAAGGCTGTTAATAAAATGCTTGAAAGTGAAAGTGATTGGTTAACACTTTATTGAAGACGTTATACCATTGCTATAGTACTTTTAGAAAAAAGTGTGTAACAACACATTGGTACTTAACAACCACATCAAAACCAATAGGGAACAGCGCTGTGAGGTTTCTGCAATTACATCACTTTATATCCATGTAACAATGCTGTTATTACTTTAGAAATCAGTGTGTACCAATGCATTGTTACATAGCAAAACACATACACAGCAACTAATATGGGACAGAGTCATTTTGTTTGTATGTAACCATGCAAACTTCTAGCCAATTATTATGTGGTTGTTACATGATAGACATGTGTTCCTAAAGTAATGCTAAGTTGGTATAAGGACAAAATAAATATTCACTGTTACCTAGGATTTTCCCCTCTGCCTTGGATTTTGTGTGTTCAGCCTGCCCTTTTCAAAGCCTATTTTGTCCAAGCATCCACAGCCACCTATACTAAGACAGGTAAAGATTTATGCACAGGTGGGGGGACTGGAGGCATGTGAAGCCATGTGTGAAGAAGGTAGCTCAGCTCATGACTCACTGTAACAGAAACAAGGATTCCATTTTCTTGTCATTTGTACTGCAGTAAACTACCACTGTGCCTACTGCTCCCCAGTGGCTGCTCGCTCAGTGGGACTGAATGTGGAGAGTGTTGTCCCTCCTGGGAAAAACAGGTTGTTGCTGGAAATGGCATTTGTGACCAGTAGGGGACAGTCCTCTCTTTGGTCCAAGCAGAAAACAGCAGTGTTCCAGTTCAATAACGGATGTCATCTTTTGAATGAGACATTAAATGAGAAGCTTGTACTTACGGTGGTCATTTGTCCCATGACATTTATTGCAGCATAGGCAGGGGGTTGATATCCTGGCCAAATTCCCAACCAAGCTGTCTTAATCTGGCCAGCTAATCTTCCCCCAGTCTAAACACATCCTTAACCACTTAAATCGAAGTGTGGGGTGCTTTCATGTATAGAATGGCTGTTCATCCCACAGGTTGGCTCTACATATTGTTGCTTGAGGTGAGTCACAACACCGCTCTCCCCCACACACCTCCTTCTCGGCGTGATTAAACACATTCCCTGTTTTTTTCTGTGCCGTTTAACCACCACACAAAAGGATGAGAGGGGTTTTAGTTTCAGCTGGCAGCTAGACCTCTGGTAAATTTTAAACTTAATTAGTTTCACAACCACTTAATTCTTGGTGGGGGCAACTCTTAATCCTAAAAAGCAAACTCTAAATAAGTCCCAGACACACACACACACACACAGACATTTGAGACAGCTCAATCAATTATAATTATGATGACCACAGGCACAGCTATGAACTGAGGAATGCCCTCTCTTTGCTGTCCCATCACTTCTACATAAGGACTGAATCAGACCGCAGGGACATAGACTCTGTGAACTCCCGATAACATGTAACATTCTTACATTGACACCATGTTGCGCCACTGCAGTGTGTCAGCTTGGCCACAAAATTACATAAATGCTTCGAGAATGTTGTGTGTGATGGATAAGGGTGCAATTTTAGCATGGAATGTTAGGATTTTCTGTTCGGGCAAGAAAGCACATCACGGAAGTCCATGTTCCCCATAAAGTCATGGAAATATACAGATTCAATTAAATTTACATGACATCAAAACAAACATTTTTAAATTGGCCATGATCCCTAGAATGTAAATCCTGCTGCATAAAGTCTAATGCTGTACTTCTGTACCTCTGCAATTCATTTATGGATATCCACAGTAACTGCTCCTTTGACCCAGACACATAGGCTCTGCTAATACTATAGGAAACAAGGAGAGAGAGAGTGACATGTGTGACAATGAGGATAAAGGTGGTTTGGGCACGGAAAACTAAGCTAGTTTGGGTTGTCATGGGACGTGCTGCCTCCCAGGAGGCCGTAGGTAAAGAATGTGCTTTTAAGGACACTTCTGCCAACCCTGCTTCCCTCCAGGTCTTCCCCTGACCGTGCCAGACAGAGGTCAGGAGTGACCCCTCAGCACTGCTACCAGGAACAGTGTCAACTGACGCACACGCCTCCACCACAACACTAACTTTTATGGTAGGGTTTTTTACACTCACAATCTACTCCCCCCACCCATATCATATTAGATAAGCAGTCCTGCATGAATCACATGTACTGCCCACTTAAAATACAAGCAATTCCTGTTTTCTTTTTTCCTGTTCAAATATTAGGCTTCTCGTCAGTCTTAGATTTTTCATGGAATCTCTTAATTTCATGCAATCCATGGCCATTTGCTTCCAATTTTAGGCACATTTGGAATGTCCCATTGTGCTGTGCTCTCGCAGCACAGCTGTGCCGCACACACACTCACAGGAAATAATACAGCTGAATCTTATGCACTCCTCTGACAAACTTACCCACATACTGATTATATTCCACACTGCAAGACACACACTTTGCTACAAGAGGGCTAGCAGCAATCAGATGATCAGCGTTTCTCTCACTGACGTCAGCTGGTGATGTGTAGCCACCTGTTGATTAGCTAGGGGGCACTGATGCTGCAGTAACCCAACTTAAGCCACCTTACCCAGGTGAGACAAAGCCAACTGTGTCCTACCAGGTCACAATTGGACTTGAACTGGCAATATTACAGCTATAGGCAACAGCCTACTCTTGTGGGAAGCACCTTTACCGACTGAGCTACAAGGGGCCCCCCAGTTTATGGCCTTTATGTCAAAATTGTAGCCTTAGGTATTAACACATTCACTACGGATTTTAAAGTTTGTTTGACATGAACGCTGGCATTTTGTAGGTAATGACATGCACTAATAGCTGTTGATTACCCACATTCCAAAAATGTCTTGTTAAACACGAATCTGGTAGTTGTGATGTTTTGATTTGCGGGGTTTAAGTAATGGGCCTTCAGGGAATATCCACTGCATGTGAACTAGTCCTGCCTTCATGTGCTTCACCTACTTTCCAATATACATACAGCATAAATCACTCTTAGGTTCCGCTTTGATAACATATCTGTGGCAGGAAGGCTGTGAGCCCACGGCTGGCTCGAAAGCCTGCCTCCTGGGTTTAGTTTCTGACCAGATAACATCTAGGAATTTCACATTTCTCTGACCATTTTAAATGGCATGTTCCCTCAGAGACTTTGGCAGGCGGTGGAGATGGGGTTGGGTAGAGGGGGTCTAGGAGACAAGGTGAACAGATTTAGGCCAGCATCTCTGTCTGCATGCAGCACGTCAAAGGGTGTGTGTGTGGCAGTTCCTGGAGAAACCAATAATCTGTTAACACGTCCCGCGTAAGTCTGGTGTTTATTCTCCTTTTGTGCACAGACTCACTGGGCACAGAGAGTTCTTTGTACCTCCACACACCACAGAACCCTCGCTCCCCAGGGCTCCCTGCACTTTTGTACATTTAAGAGACTAATTATGGGCTGAATATCTGATCAAGATACTGGTTGTGTGATAGGTCCAATGATTGGCTGTTACATGTCCAAATGAAAATGACATGATCTATATCACCTATCCTATCTGTAGCTGATCTAGGCAGATTGCAGGTCCCCAGTAGAACAGAGGAGGTGCTATTTAGCGCTGGAGCAGGGGAAACTTGGACAACTCAAACCCTCCTTCCCTGGTTGATACAGTGACCAAATTTGTGTCTTACCACAGGACTTCCAGCTGTGATATTCAATGCATCATTGCAAGAAATAGTGCCTCATATGGATATACCTCTCAGGGGTCCAATAATAACTTATTAAACCATTTATTAAATGTTAGAAATACTGTAGTTATACTGTATGCTGCACAGCATGTATGATGTGAGGTAGTGTTGCATTTCCTGTCAAAGTGTCACAAACTTTGTAAAGATAAAGTGAGCAACTCAACTAATTTACTGTGACCGCTCAAGTTTAAAAGGGGCAACCCATTACAGCCTATCAATATCGCAGAACATAATGATTTGTGCTTTTAGGAAAGGGATCACATACACTTTTTGTGTTTTGTGCTCAATGTTTATTAATTAATCTGTTATTACTTCCCAGCTCTTCCCAGCGTATCTTGCATGACTCCGTTTAAAGCAGATTGCAATTACTTATGTGTTATGGGCACCTATCCAAATAATGAATTAAAAATATCTACCAACCAGTCTATTGTGGTAGGTTCAATGTTTAATGAGAAACCATTCATTATTCATTATTAATCCTACCATGCTTATGTTGACTGGTGCTTCGGTTACTGTGTGGATCTTCATTGTCTAGGACCAAAGTCCAGAAGCCTCATAGACCAATTATTCACTTTTCTGTCATATTATCAATGAAACCTTAAAAAGCCACTCATACCCCCTTATTACAAAGGAGTGTATGCAAGCATACTTTATTTTAAAATGCAGTCAAAAAAGTTATCTGCTAGCATTAACAAGATTCAAACATCAAACTTATCAAATTACAAATTAACACGCAGCAGACACAAAGTGAACCAAATTGAAACAAAACACTATAAAAAGTCCACACATTTATTTTCTGTTGTGAAACCTACCTTTGACCTACGCAGCAATTGGTCCATTCTGTGATGTATACTGTGTGTCAGAAGTCTCCCTCCATAACATCCGGAGGATCCGACCGTTCCTCACCCAAGAGGCCCTCGTGATCTCATGTCTGGACTACTGCAATTCCTTGCTGGCAGGCCTACCAGCCTGTGCCATCAAGTCACTGCATCTAGTCCAGAATGCTGCCGCACATCTGGTGTTCAATCAACCTAAGCTCACCCATGTGACCCCTCTACTCTCCTCTCTGCACTGGCTCCCCATCGCAGCACGCATCAGATTCAAATCACTGGTGCTGGTGCTTGTCACTCATTACACCCCAGCCAGACCCCTCCGCTCTGCCTCCTCTGGCAAATTGACTGCCCCATCCCTCCGGGTGCCTGGCAGCCGCTCCTTGCGGTCTCACTCGCCTCTTCTCTGTGGACGCGGACTCACTGGCCATCTTCCGCAAGAGACTCAAAACCCACCTTGTCACTCTCTTAGTGCCACTACCACTGAATTATGTACATCTATCCAATTGTCATCACCACTGCCTACTTGTTCAATACTTTTTGTATATGTATCCCTGCTTACTCCTCAAAAAAAAGATTTTTTACTAACCTTTTCCTTCCCAGTGTTACAGGTATGGTATGCAGCTGCCTACAATGATGTCTATTGCTGTATTACTGTACTGATCTCTTGCGCAAACTATGATTGTTCTTACCATGTATTAATGCACATCTTGTAAGTCGCTCTGGATAAGAGCGTCTGCTAAATGCTTAAAATGTAAAGATGTAAAAATGTACAGTAAGTCACGAGTTGTCTAACTAGATGTAATATAATATCAATTAATGTAAATGAATGGTAAAAGCAATACTAAAGTGTGTAAATTGGCCTTAAGCATTTTTTAAGTAAAACCTATCAACCTTTTGATATTATTTTGCTGTATACTGTTTACATACTGTTTGACCTGGTATAATGTAACCTTGTTTGTTGCTGCGAGGAGAAAGGGAGATTCACTGAACAAGCTGACTGTGATGTGTTATGTCCTTTTCAATACTACACATTTTTTGAAGATGACCCAAAAAAAGTTCATGATTTAAATCTAAAACGCGAATCAAAAAACTTCACAAAACCCATTATAATATCCGTTGTTTCATTCATTATGTAAACATTACAGCACATTGTTTACTCTAGTTTCTAATATCAATAAACTAACTCCTCTTTGTATGTACATTGGTGATATCCCTGGTGTAGTTACAAGGCATGTTTGTTTAACTGAAACAACATTCCACTGGAATCTACCATAAATATTTAAAGTGTGGACAATAGACCATGATAATAAACATACTGTTTATCCAAATCACTGCATCTTAAAATACTGTAATGGAATCCTACGTAGTTTATCAAGACTTTCATTATAAATTATGTAACATTCAGCAAATGTTTATGAGCAAACTACTGATTATTTCATTATGTGTAAACGTTATGAAATATCGACTGTTATTATTCACTTTGAACTGTAATGGATTTCAGACAGTTACTAGGTATGTAAAATACCCGCAAAACCATTCAATGTAAATATACATTTACGCCTACAGTGCTGTCTGCGGTAGCTAGAAACATCCTTTTTTCTGTGATTTCAAATCACTAACACTGCCCACTGCTGCAGTGCTGAACTAGCCAGATGACACTACTCAATGAGGGCCATTAATTCTGACTTCTGTGTCTGTGGGTAGAATGTTTATTTAAATGTCAGACTTCAACTATATTTATCCCTGGATTCAAACAAATCCACCAAGTTGTCTTAAAGGAAATTCAGTGCTATTAAAAAAAAACTAAATAAACAAAAAAAACCTCCCAAATAAACCTGGCACCAAATTATCATAAAGTGACCCCTGGATTCAAGGAAAACTGCCAAGCCATATTAAAAGAAAAAGTCGCTTTGTCTAATTTATTGGGAAGATTTTTGTTCTTAAGAGAACTTTCTCTTAAAATGACTTTGATCATTTAGATTTAATCCACAGTTTACTCTCCGGACAGAGTCTTTGCCCTTGAATGAATAAAATCTCGGAACTGCGGTGGTATCTCTAAAAACAATGTGCACATTCAAAAGTATTGTTTGCTTTAAACCCAACAATTGTATAAACATCCATATCGATGGATCAGCCATTTCTGACATTTTCCACAAACCAACCCATCTCCCCCCTTCTAATAAAATCATGGCATCCCTTAACGTTGGCAGGACTGGACATATTTCCTCTCAGTGACCGCCATCAAACTAGGCAAGCGGAATGAAGAAGGCCATATTGCATTATGGGTAACCCTCGTGTCACCATACTCAGTTCCACAGAGAAGCTCTCTGCCAGACCAATAGACTTGCCAGGATGTTGACTTCTTGGCTTGAACAGTGTGCACTGCACAGACTCTGCAGCCAAAAGAGGCATAGTTCTTCCCCTGCTGGAACCCTTTAGAGCAGTGCCTGTCTGATTCTTGGTGCTGAAATTTGTGACAGTCAGAAGGGTCACGCTCATGTAAACTGCATTGGGTTAACTAAGGTAAATACCTGGTGCATGGGTAGGGTATTTGTTAACTTTTGCAAAGCATGCTGTATGAGGTTGATACAGTAATGGATGCCATACAGTAATGAATGCCATTTTGTATGGCTTGGGATGGGGTGTCAGTACTTTTGTTGTACAGTTTTTTGTTCTTAGCAACTGATGTATACTATGTGACTCATAATCCAAATTGTACATTAAAATGGTTGGGGTTAGGATTGAGGCTATGAATGCTGATCTGTGACCCCTCCAGGTACTCCGGTTTCCTCCCACAGTCCAAAGACATGCAAGTTAGACTAATTGGAGAGTCCAAATTGCAGGTAGGTATGAGTGTGTGTGTGAATGGTGTATGTGCCTGCAATGGATTGGCGACCTGTCCATCCAGGGTGTATGCCTGCCTCTTGGCCAATGCATGCTGGGATAGGCTCCAGCCCCCGCCCCCCGCAACCCTGATCAGGAATAAGCAGGTTAGATAATGAACTAATGAAGAGATCTCACCTGGCCGTCAGACAAGGTTGCTGAAGACGTTACCGACTCCCTAGTAGATAACCGAACAAGATTAGTGGGGTAGAGATGGGGGGAAGAGGGATGTCAGATGGGAGGAGCCTGCAGCAGGTATGTATCACTTATACAATTGTGGAAGAAAAAACGGTTAATTGCGTCGGGATCGTCTAAAAAAATAACTTGGTTTAATAAACCAAATCATCTGATAAAGTGTAAGAGTTGCTATAATATAAAATATTATGCAAGAATATAATTTTCCTTTCATTACCTGTATTGTTTGTTTTATACAGCCTTCTTTGCTCATCTTAATCAAGGGTGTGAATCATTTTGGAGGGTACTGTAGTTTATTATGAAAAAATATGCAGAGTTAGTATTGAATGTTTTCACTGGTCGCAGATGTTAAATCATCATGAGACAAAAAATAGATATTTAAAGAGTTTGGTAGAGGCTAATGTAAAGAGATTATCCATTTTAAATGGGGTTTTTATGTAGAGGACAAGCACATAATTGAAAATGCTGCCTTTTTGTCTCAAGAAAATTCTGTATAGGCAGAACCCTTTAAATGCTTTCAAGTATGTTATCCAAAGGAAGGTGTTCTCCTGATTGTTCAATTTCCCAGGGCTTGTCAGTCCCTGTAGCACATCTCTGACAGAGGAGCAGGCCAGGAACACGTTATTTACAGTAGGAGTGGGCCAGGTGATCGGCGGCCTATGTCACCACGCAGTATTCAGTATTCAGAGAGGCAAAAAAGAAAAACAACCCTATTGAATCTCTTTCAAATCCAGTGGTGTAACTTAACATTATGCATGCTAACCAGGTCATTAGATTAGCATAATGTTCAAAGCGGCCAGTTTCTGAACGGGGCTCTTTACCTGAGCGATGAGAGGAGCTCTCAAAATCATCCACACAATGAAGATAAGGCTGTCTTCCATTTTCCTTCTCCTGGAGGCCACTTCTGCCCTCATTTCAAATTCACCCCCTCCCCCCGATTGCTCAATGCTCTGCTCACATCCTGTGTTGGTCGGTGTTGCTGAGTCAATGCACATTTGGCGTTTGGTAAGAACATGTTCAGTGCTGTGGATGGTTACATCAAGCCTGGGTGTTAGGTGTCCCCTATAGTCATAAGGCAAACTATATAAATAGGATTGTGTAATTATTCATGTTTAATGTGATGCACTTCTTTAACCCGACTGTTAATTGAGTTTGTGTCAGTGTACCAACAAGGACTCCAAAAACTGAAACTTCTGATTAGTGCTTCAGTTAATAATTCAGTTTCCCACTCCTGGCCCCTGATTCATTTACGGCATTTAGCAGATGCTCTTATCCAGAGTGAGTTACAAAAGTGCATTTAAACATGGTAAGATTAATCAAAGTTAGTAAGAGATCAGTGTAGTAACAGTGCAACAGAAATCATTGTTGGCAACTGCACATCATACCTATAACACAGGGAAAGAAAAGTTAGCCTTTTTTCTTCTTCACATTTCTAAACATGTAAACAGTAGTGATGGCAGTAATGAATGTATAGAATCGGTGGTAGAGTCTGAAGAGGTAGATTTTCAGTCTGATTGGGTGTGGAAGATCATTCCATCACCGGGGGGTCAGGACAGAGAAGAGATGAGACCGCGAGGAACGGTGTGCAGCAGCATTCTGTACTAGCTGCAGTGGCCTGATGGCACAGGCCGGTAAGCCTGCCAGCAAGGTATTGCAGTAGTCCAGACATGAGATTACCAAAGTCTGGACCAGAAGTTGTGTGACCTCTTGGGTGAGGAACGGCAGATTTCTCCTGATGTTGTGGAGGGAGAATCGGCAGGTCCGGTTGATCGATGCGATGTGCCCCGTGAAGCACAGCTGGTTGTCCAGAGTCACACCAAGGTTCCTGGTAGACCGGGATGGAGACACTATGGAGCCTTCCACAGTGATTGAGGCATCAATCATTGGGGAGCCCTTCACTGGGAAGAAGAGAAGCTTAGTCTTCCCCAGGTTAAGCTTCAGGTGGTGGGTGGACATCCAAGCAGAGATGTCTGCCAGGCATGGAGAGATATGCACCGAAACCTAGGTTTCAGAAGGAAAGAAAGAGTTGAGTGTAATCTGCATAACAGTGATAAGAAAAACCATGAGCAGAGATAACTGAACCAAGTAACTTAGTACACAGGGAGAACAAGAGGGGGCTTAGCACCAAATCCTGTGAGACACCAGTTGAGAGGGTGTGGGAAGAGGAGAGGGATACTCTCCAGACCACATGGTAGGACCGGTCAGCCAGGTATGACTTGAACCATGCCAGTGCAGATCCTGAGATTCCCATCTCAGCGAGAGATAGGAGCAGAATCTGGTGGTCAACGGTGCCAAATGCAACCGATAGGTTGAGCAGGAGGAGTACGGAGCTGAGTGATTTAGTCTTTGCCGAGTGGAGTGCCTCAGTGACCGTGAGCATATTGGACCAAAGTGGAGAATGTCCATAGAGATGGATTGGAAGATAGGGGAGGGAATGTGATTGAGAGGACAGGTGGTAGGACGGTGGAAGTGAATAAGTTGTGAGATGGGTCAGAGGGTTGGAGGAGGATAGGGATGCAAGTGGCTTGGGTTGTGAGATGGGTGAGGGAGGGATAGATGCAAGAGGGGTTGGGGAGATGGAGTTGCAAATGTTGTTGACCTTTTTATGAAAGAAGGATGCAAAGTCATCTGCAATTTGAGAGGAGGGGGGTGGGGGAGTAGGAGGAGTGAGGAGAGAGGAAAATGTAGAGAAGAGCTTGCATGAGTTAGATGCAGAGGACAGAATTTTAGAGAAGGGAAGAGGTTAAAGGAAAAGGTAGCCAGGAGAGTGTGGAAGGCTGCCAGGGGATTTGGATTTCCTCCATTTCCCTTCTGCTGCTCATAGTTTGACTCACTGGGAGGTAGGAGACGAGCTGGTTTAGTGGAGATATGACAGAGTGAATCAAAGGAGGACGAGAGAGAGGATAGCAGAGTGGATGAGGCTTCCTCAACAGGTAGTTGAGAGAAGGTATCAGTAGGGGAGAGATGATAGAACAGTAGATGACAGGGCTGTGGGGGAGAGAGAGCAGAGGTTGCGATGGACAGTGACAGTGGGGGTAAGTGAAGAGGGTTTGGGCACAGAGGGGAGGGGGAGGGAAAAAGACAGAAGTGGTCAGTCACATGAAGTGGAGATACCGTAAGGTTAGGCGAGGTGCAGTTCCTGGTGAAGACAAGGTCCAGTTGGTTGCCGGCCTTGTGCGTGGATGGGGATTCTGCCATGGTGAAGTCAAAGGACTGGAGGAGGGGGAGAATGCCGGAGGACTGAGGGGTGTCCAGCTGTAGGTTGAAGTCACAGAGGAGTAGGACGAGAGTGCCATTCCCAAGGAAGGACGGAGTAGGGCATCCTCCTCGTCTAGAAAGCTCCCCAGTGGACCTGGTGGATGATACAGAACAATAATATGCAGTTTACATGGGACAGTGACAGTGACAGCATGAAATTCAAAAGAGGCGGGTGAGAAATGAGGAAGTACTAGTAGAAGAGTCAAGAAATTATGATACTTACAGTGCAGCATAGACTCCGTAGCTGACCTCCCTCGGTGGATTCCTGCAAGTAGACTTCCAAGTCTTTGTACACTGAGTCTTCATACGGTGAGGCACGGAATGTCAGGCTCCCACAGACACCTGCTGCTTTAGCAGAACTGGAGGTGCTAAAATACCTATACGAGGGTAATTACGTTGTGCCGACTACCAGGTGCAGACAATGTCCCGAAACCACTTAGTTATGGGTACCACTCACTACTCCAGAAGCACGCAACTAATGCAGAAAAAAACAACTAATGACATTGCCAAACTAACAATGGATAGAAACTACCACAGAGCAGCTTCAACAGATTATAATAAAGGCAAAATCTGAATTGCACAACCTGAGACTAACGCTTAACACTTGTGTAACTGATAACAATTAAATAAAACGAAACAGCTTGAAGCAATTATAACAACACAAATCAGAATTACCCAAGTGGCAACTGACAAGAAACATTTGTGTAACTAAGTTTGTGTAAGTTTTCAAACTAATTACAGCTACTGCAATGAAGTCATTGACCTGTTTACTTACTGATTCTAGATTATACTAACCAGAATAGAATGCATACATTCAGACCCTTCCCATGATGCTGTACTCTTTCTCACTTTTTTTTTAGATTTCCGCCTTATCATTCTGGGAGAGCTACATGATTTTGAGGCCTCAAAGCTTATCGCCATCCTCAGACAGGCTTTCCAGTCTGGTCCTCCAACTGCCCGATCCATCCTGTGTGAGTGAATGATGTCACCGGCTAACACCACATGATAATTTGTGACAATGGCAAATTATTGGTAATGACAGCATGTGAGGCAAAGGCAGAGGCAGAGGCTTTTGGTCTGGTTCTTGAGTGCTCATTTTTGTATTACTATTAGGCTACTCCATCTTAATGATTCCATTTGTTTTAACAGCCACAGAGGTGGGTGATGGGTTTTAAAAATCTGTAATTAAAACAATAAGTTACTGCAGTCATAATTGTGTTGCTTCTGAAGTTACAGACGTGCATGAGTTCACATCAAAAAATATCAGAAAAAGAGTCCTGTCTGTGGTTTCTGTGATTACAGTGAGTGAAGATATTGAAAACAAATGCAGGCTAGGTTCTGTAGTCATAGGTTGAGGCCTGGGCTTTGTCATTAGCCAACCATAACCAGGAGTCCGCAGCTGCATGACATAGTTGGCCTCATCCCACTGGGGGTAGGAGTAGATTTAGGTCTGCAAGCATTCCTTGGGTTACCATTGCATTACTCCCTCCTGAAAATGTGCAAAGCTCCCACAGGCTACCAGTTGTCCTCAGTGCGAGATCGTAGCACTCCTCCAATCGACACTACATCTCCCATAGTACTGCATGGTTTGAAAAGTGGAAAATGGGCACTGGCTCATGGGTATGTGTCCGCTGCAGTGCTCCTTGTGCAAGTGTCAAAGAGCAAAGACTCAAGAGGCACAATTGGCAATCCCAAAATGACAAACAGCGAATATGAGCAGTGTTAATGAACTGTACTCTGTGATCTCCCCCGTGATCTCCCCGTTTTGTCTGCGTCTGCGTTCTCCAGAACGTGCTCTGTGATCTCCCCGTTTCGTCTGCGTCCATGTTCTACAGAACATGCTCTGTGATCTCCCCATTTCGTCTGCATATGTGCTCTACAGAACGTGCTCTGTGATCTCCCTGTTTTGACTGTGTCCATGTTCTACAGAACAAAACCATAATCAGGATCAGCCACATTTCTCCTCTTATCTCATCACAGCCGGATCACTCCTGTGAAATGTCATTTTTAGCTGTTTTCAAATTATCTTGTTTCATGTCTGCTATTCTATTTTGTTGCTATTATGCTGTATGACTTATAGAGTTCAATATCACACATACTTGTATCTAGATTCATAGCTGGTGAGAGGTGACTTCTCTGTCACAAATTTAAATATCATACATTCTGTTAGCTTATTTTAGTATAAGGTTGCACTTTACAGCTTGGGATGAAGTTGTAATAATACAGAAAAAGAAATATGATTACAAGGGGCAACTACCTCTCTTCAGAGAGTTTACTCTATATACTCTATATACTTACACAGAGACAAAGAGCAAAAGTAACAGTTACAATGAAGTGGTATCAGAGCGATAAAAGTAAGTGATACAAAATGCAGTGTAGTGTGTATTCCTTTTTGATGGGGTTATATTGTGGTGTTCGAATGTCTACGTGTGGTGGCAGGGGCATGACCTTTCTATTTCAGCGCAATCCTTATTTTCTCACACAGCCAAGGGCCATGAGCATTTTTGGTTATTAGATCTGTTTCACAACCGTGTTAATTGTTGTGGGATTAGCAGTGACGTAAATATAAACCCCATTCAGTGCTATTTAGCTCATGCTGTTCCGTCTCTCATTATGTAGTAAATTCTATCTTTCATGAAGAATAAATATATGCCATTTTTATTTCTTCATTTCAAAGCACTAGAGGTCACATACAGAATTTTAAATGTAAGGTGTGTATGTCAACAGGCTGTCAACATTGAAACCGGAAAAATAAATATAGAAATAAATGCTAATCCTGACATTTCCGATGCGATCTTCTCTTCAGGAGGGCAAGCATGTCTAAACCCCCCTTTCCATAGTCCTTTGCCATATACAGTAGTCCTACAGGTACTGAATAAAAAAATGTAAACACAACAGTGTTCCAACAGTGAAGGGTTCTGGTGTTTCTGCAATGGTGTGGGACAAACTTCCTGGCACTCATACCCTTAGAAGACAGGGTCGATGTCAACCATTATTTAATGGTACTGAGTGATCATCTTCACCCCTTGCTAAAGATTTTCTTTCCTGCAGAGAGGGGTGTTAAAGATCATAATCAACCAGTGCATAGAGCATGAGTAGAGCATGACATTGATGTTATCCATATGTCATGGCCCTCTCAGTCACCAGACATGAACCCAATCAAGCATTTATGGCATATTCTGGAATGACGCCTGATACAGCGTTTTCCACTTCCATAAACTAAGTGTGAGTTGATTGACTTTCTCATGGAAGTGCCGGGTCGTATTTCTACAAACAGAATTCAAGATGCTGGTAGACACTGTCCCATGGTGCATACAGGCTCTAGTGACCACATGTGGCGGCCCAACACTTTAATAACGTTACATTGGTGTTTCCATTTATTGTTCACTACTTGCATGTTAGTGGCGATTACAGAGCCAGAAACATTAATAGGGGGAAATTCTGGGAGTCAGGCTGCGTATTGAATCAGTCACAGGTGCTGGGCACTGGAGTCCGATGGTGATTGAGAACCCAGCCTGGTGGTCTTAAAGTGTCAGAACCAGTGTTACCCTTCATGGAAAGTGTCACAACCCAGTTCAATCAGCCAGCGGCCTCACTCCCATTAAGCCACTACATTAAATTCTCCCCTGTCTCAGGCCTCAGTAAGGGTCTGTCAGAGTTGATTTATTCTCTAACAAAAAGGCACAAGTGCCCCAATTAATCTTAATTAGCTCTTTGTTATCCAAAAGCAACTCTTTTTAAAAGGGAAATGGTCAAACCAACAGCTGGTTTGCTGGAGGCTTTAATCCTGTTGTGCTGGACTGGTCATCTCTGTCTGACACCATTTGTGTTTGTTTCAATGAGTCTTTTATTTTTTTATCCTCACCCCTATTTGTATAATCTAATCTCGGTTTGCATTGGCATGTCTAGAAAGCTAGTAGGTTACTTTGCATAGGATCACATATGACGACAATTGCGCAGTAACCGAAAGCTCTCCTCACATTCCTGCACAACTATTTGTTTTGTCATTGAATTAGAACTGTTATGTAATAGTTGTAGAGATACACTTATGTCATTCATTTAATCAGAAAAACTGCAGTGGGATAAAAAATAAAAGTGTTCATTTATATTTCTTAAATATCTCTGCAATCATTTTTATACAAGACAAACAGCCTCAGCCTGTGGCCTACAAGAGCAGCTCAGAAAGTGTGAAGTCCTATATTGTGTTTTCTCAGTCTTCTTATTTAAATCTCTTGGAATAATAAGGCTAAACTAAACAGCATTGCTTTCCTCATCTGCAGGGTGCTGGATAAATATTCTGTGCTCAGACTAGTTGCCTTGTAAAATCGCTGTAGCACGATGGTGGACCTGCATGGGAAGTGTTGTTGTGCAAACAAACTGAGCTCCTGGCCTGTCACACACACACACACACACACACACACAAAGAGCTTCTGCAGTTTCATATGTATACACGCATATATATACACATACACACGGACACACGGACACACACACAGCTCCTAAGTAAAACACACAGTTACTGAGTCACACACACACAAACTGGGTGTCAGTGTGGTGCAGATAGGTACGCGGAAGCCCAGGAGGAATATCTCTCTGCTCTCTCTGCTCACCTTCGCCTGCAACCTGTGGCGTAGCTGACCTTTCTGGTGGATCATATACACACATACACACTCGCACACACGTACTCCAACACACATAGGTACACATCCATATATACACACATACACACTCGCACATACATTCTCCAACACACATAGGTACACAACCATATATTCACAGATACACACAGCCACATGTGCACACCCAACCACCCAGACACACAAACAAGCAACAAATGCTAACACACATACCAGCACACAGCCACTCAACACACACATACACAAACCCACATTTAAATGCAAACACGCCCATACTGCACACACAAATACAAGTAACTGCCAAAATAAAGGAAACGCTTGAGTAAAGGAAGGGTTCTGGCGGCAGTGTTATCATGTGGGGTACATTTTCCAGGCATGGTTTAGGTCCGCTAAACCCCTATAGAGGGTAAGGTAAACGCCAATAAATACAAAGCCATTCCTTTATTTTGGCAGTTACCTGTATATATCCACACACACACACACACTCACACACACACACATGCTCTCTTCAGATTACAGTTCTGGCTCAGACACATTTCCAGCAGTGTCCCTCTCACCTGACCAGGAGCAGGATGCAGGGAGTGGTGACTGGACCGCAATCAGCTCCAGATAAAAATGGCTTTCATCCCCCAGATTCCTGAAGGGTTACCGACAGTCTGTTATCAGCACAATGACGCAAGAGTAAGTCTGTGCGATGGAAAGTATGGGGATTTTTTTCTATAAAGACGTCAGGAGTAACGTGGGCTCGTTGGATTTTCTGGGCTGCAGATTAGATCCAGGGTCCGATTGACATGTCTGAAAGCTGAGAAGTCTTTAGCCTTTTTCTGTCACAGTGCGTGGAAGCCTCCTCTCCAGGGAATCTCACATCCGACAGGCCTGACAGGGGGAAAGGCTCTTCATTAACAGATACAGTGCCACCAAGAAACCCAACAGGAAGTAAGGAACAACTCTGAAATTAATGTAGGCAATGTAATACTTCTACTACTACTAATTATAATAATAACAATAACAATAAATGCAGTAGTGGTAATTAGTATTATTATTATCAGTAGTAGTAACAGTAGTAGTAGTAGTAGTAGTATTTCAGGTTATTTGTTGTATTTTCTGTCATCTCACAAAACAAATATAATGTGATAATGAAAGAAGGAAGACCTCAAATGAATCCCGATGCATTATGGGGGAATTAAGAAACAGCTAGAGCTCCATTTTTTATTTCAATTGAAATGAGCGATGTGCTAGTGTTAAATATAATGTGCTTTTGAATCACATAGCTGGTAAAATTATGATAATAACCACAAATGATACATTGCAACTTAGAGATATAGATATTCCAAATTTCCAAGAGCAATGTATTGTATAACAAAATAAATACAATATAACTGTAGTAATGATAATAAAACATTTTGGACATTCGAACCCCACAGTCTAGAACTGAATCCTGTTTATGTCCATGCTGACTATAGTCAAGAGTCCTATAGGGTGGAAAATAATTATCCCAGGTATGGTTGTCCAGGGCAGCGTTGCCTAGTCTGCGGTTTTCCCATGGAACTGGGTTACTTTTGAAATATTGCCGTGGGTTTATTTCTTTGTCCGCGGGTTGAATTTTGAATAATAAATGAATCATTAAAAAAATAATTACACTCTTCATTGTACGTCAGCCAGCGTCGCTTTCTCCCCAAGCGAAGGTCAGCAAGTGGACTCCAGTGGGTTTCAGCTGATGCACTCTTCCAGATTGATGCAAGATAAAGCAGGCCTACAGATTATATTGGGAATTCTACATTTTGAAAAAAGGGGATACAGAAATGTTTGAAAGATCACCATCATCATTTTCATTCTCATCATCTTCAGCAACGTAAAGACCATCATCATCTAGGTCATAGCTATATATCGTTGTCATCATCATCATCATAGTTGTTTATGATTATCATCATCAGCACTATCATAATAGTGAAATTCATATACTGCATTTCATCCCATGATCTAAAAGCAATTTGATTGTTATTGTTGTCTCTCTCTGTCAGGGGCCTCTCTGTTTCCCCAGGAAATAGTTCAGTGCTCCAGCTGTGCAGCTGATGTATTTAAATTTTAAAGCTTTGCCATTTTAGTAGCTTAATTATTGAAAGGCCTCATCAAGCCATGAGTGACTTGTGCATAATGCAAACCTTAGGAAATGTTGCGCTACCACATTTTCTTCAGCATTTAGTCTCCCCTCCCCCAACCCCTCCTTTAGTTAATTTTTTATTTTTTATAAAAGCATTGAAGTGCACACAGCACACAGTTCATATGCCTGTGTAATAATCATAAATGAAGAGTGTTTTTCCAAAACTCACTCTAGTCCCTTGACCAAAAGTGGAGTGAGTGATTTTTGGAAAAACACTCTACAAATGTCCCTTTATCAGGCAAGGAGAACAGTTACAGTGGAGGAACCAGGTTCAAACTGAGAGCATTTTTTATCAGGATGCTATTTTATTGATTTTGTTAAGTTCTGTGATTGGTAGTGACTGGTGTGATTGATGCTATCCACCCTTTAAATGATAGATCATGAGGGCCAATACTCTGAATGCCAAGGCAACTGGTCCCCCATGTCTGGCTGAAGGGGAAGAGTCCCACATCCCTAAGATCCCTTCCACAAGGCCAATCTGAGTTTGAAATAACATTGTTTTTTTATCTGCCTTCCATTGTAGACGTGTATTCATTGTGAGATTACCTTTGATTTATTTATTTTTGATTGATTATTGTCACATCGCTTGATGATTTCTATCATGCAGGTCTATGGTAATCCATAGACCTATCTAACCCTGCTACACAATTGAGTTTGAGAACATCAAATAGAAGATATAGGGAGAGTTGGCTTAGCAGTAGTGTTTCCAACATTTCCTCCAAAAGTCTCTTTTGGTAAACCGGTCTCTAGGTGTAAAGCTGAAGGGTAGTTCAGAGTGTTCCCTCCATTCTGAGGCACTCGTACTGGTACAATAGGAAAAAACATTGATCTCAAATAAAATGTATTTTAATTATATGACTATATGATTACACGGCAAAAGGTAAAGAAAATAAAAAATCATGTTTGCCTGTATATGCATTTGCCTGTAAATATCACTAGGGGGCTGTGAACATTTCCAAAACTGGTGACAAAACCAACCAGTTGCTGGGCATCTTTGAGAAAGCTCCCAGAGATGGCTGGCTGGCAGTACTGAAGTCGAGAGGTTCAGAAAAGCAGGGCCAGAGCAAAGGGCAGCCTCTGCAGAGGCACAAAAATCACCAGAATCCAATATGGTGGAAAGTTCAGCGTTCGGTGTGTGTGTGCTACCACAGAGCTGCAAGAGAGAGGATGTGCCCTGCACGTTGAACACTGTAGCTGAACTCCCACTGTCACGGTGGGGCAACGGCTGTTTGAGTCCAACGCCCACACGTCCATTTGCTGCTGTTTAATCAAGAGGAGGCCATGCGCAAAATCCCTGTCACACTTTATCATTATTTCAATAAGCCCTGGAATTTCAACCTCTCAGACACAGAAATGCAAAGCTTCTCAGAGGGCATAGCGGTGGACACCCCTGCGGTCAGCTTAGTTTTTCACGATTTTTTTAGTTCCTGGCCTATGTCTGTGTCTAGTTGACTGTCAAGCATCTGCCTGCGAGGTCTCTTCTGTGCTCAGAGATCTGGGGCTTGTCAGAGTTTAGTCCCCTCTCTGGGACCACAGAGCTGACAGGAGCCTGTTCTTCAGATGTAGAACACAAGTCGCAGAGTGCAGGAACACGTACAAAGGCGTAGGTTAACCCACAAAGGACTGCAGCACTGGTGTCTGTGTGTGTGTGTGTGTGTGTGTGTGTGTGTGTGTGCGTGTGTGTGTGTGCTTGTGTGCGCATGTATGGCTGTGCATGTATATGGCTAAATCTGCATGCACAAGTGTGCGTATGTCATAGGTGTAAGGAGTGAAGGGGGACGGGGACATGTCCCCCCCAATATTCAAAACAGCCATATCTGTCCCCCCTAATAATTTGTATATATAAAACATTCCCTTTCATTATGTCCCCCCAAATATTTAATATGTGGTTACACCCCTGGCTCATGTGTGTGTTTGTCTGTGCTGACAGGAGCAGGTTCTTCAGATGTTGAACACAAGTCAGAGAGAGCAGAAATGCATAGGAAGATGGAGGTTAGCCAACAAAAGCACATATGTGTGCACACATGCTTCTGTGTATGTTTCGTGGCCATGTATGCATGTACACGTGTGTGTGTGCGTGTGTGTGAGTGTGTGCTCATGGTTTAACCTGCCTGGAGACTACAGATGAAAATGTGCTGTGTAGCTAACTCTATTTGTTTTCATCTTACACATTGGTCAAATAAATGAATCGATAATGTTATTCACATCATAAATGTGTATATGGTCTGGGAAGGTGTCGAAAAACCATGATATAGTCACTCTTTATCCTTATCCTTAAGCCCAGCTCTCTTGTGGAGACGCCTGGGAAATGCTTGACAGCATTTTAACGTGCATGAAAAAACAGTTTGAAATCAGATGTAAATCCTTTACTTTGCTCTTTCAGGGAAACCTGTGCTGCTTAAATCTCTGAGGCTTGTGTTTCTCTTGAAGTCAGTCCACAGGATTGAATTTTATGCCGTACAGTGGTTATGTTATGTTGAGCAGTATTAGGACCGCTGTCGTTATGCCGGGCTTTGTTTTTTCAGACCTCTTTTATTTTCCATTTCTTTTTTTCCAAAACTGGGAAAAGAAGAAGCCGATTAGCACAGTGAGTAACGTCGATAGCATAGGGCTGTACTGCTGCAATAGCGAGACAAACTGAGAGACAGATAGGATGGCAGACAGACAGCATTCTGGAACAGAAAAGTGATGAAAAAAACATGGGAACAGATGATAAGGACAAAGATTCAAGAAAAGGCACTTGGTGTTTCATGGGCACAAGAGAAAAGGAAAAATTAGGAAGACCTGTATCTTCTTCCTGTCAAAAGGAGCAGATTATGTAGGGCTAACACCTGGATCTCACCTCAGAATGCACACAGGCCCACCCTGCCGGGAGCAGGTGAGAATCAGAGGCTGTGCCACTCGGCAAACCACCCCTCCCCCTCACCCACACTCCTCGAAGAACACAGAGGAAAACATGTGACAGGGAAGGAGAGCGTGGCAGAAGGGAGGTGCTAGAGAAGTTGCAGTGTTTCTGGGTCATGTGTTGCCATGTCCTTGAGCTCGGTGACACTGATCCATTGGAGCAGTCAGGCAGGTCCTGCCGCATTGACGTCCCAGCAGCAGCGCAGCGGCGCAACCCCCAAGACTACACCACTGCCATCATGTTCCCACACCCCTCATCGCAACACTGTACAGTAATTCTCACAGGAAGCTGAGAAAAAACAAAAATGCAATGTGTGCCCTGGAGATGCGACCTCCCACCACCTTGCTTTGGAAACTAGCCTTGTGGCATGTAAGGAGGAATGGGAACAATATCTGATTGATAGTACCTATGCGCAAGGATCTGTTTTAAGTGGTGGAAGGTGAAGGTTAGCATCTGTAACAAGCTTACAACTTTTTTCTTCATGTTTTTCTGCTAAAAGGTATAGTTCAGGTACAGGCAGTCCCCGGGTTACGAACATCCGGCTTACGGACAACTCGTACTTACGAACGGACTGCCATAAAGCCTATTATGAAAAAAAAAAAGTTCAATACAATGGTTCGTAATAACGAACGCACGCAATACTTTGTGATGTTCATGAAAACATTACGCGGTTTCAGAGGTTTGTCGGCTCAAGGACCAGAGATCACCGTCCGTTATTTTAAGTCAGATCACGGTCCCGTTTTTCTCTTTCTCTTACCCTTACAACGATGCCTCCAAAGCATAAATCCGATGCAAGTGCTGGTGATGCATCAAAGAAAAGGAAAACAATCACCATGGAAAGTAAAGTTGAAATAATAAAGAGATCGGAGAGAGGTGAAACGACATCAGCCATTGGGAAAGCATTAGGCTACAGCCGGTCAACGATCGAAATTTTTAAAAAGACAAACAGAGAATGTGAAAGGCCATGCCCCGATGAATACCACGATTATTACCAAGCAACGCAGTGGTTTAATTATTGAGATGGAAAGGCTATTGTTAATTTGGATAGAAGACCAAAATCAGCGTAATTAGCCTTTCTTTAGTGCAAGAAAAGGCTTGAAGCCTTTCTTTAATGTTTTTTTTTACAGTACAGTACTGCATGTGCATAGTTACTTTTATTATTACTGTATTATTATTAATATTACAGTATTATTATTATTACAGTATTATGATGTACTGAATGTTATGTTTAAGATGTTTTATTGTATTTGGAAGTTTTTCTTAAGTGTTTTATATGCACAGAAAGGTAAAATAAATACTATACTAAGACAAACATTTGACTAAGAGATGATTAATAAGAACTGTATGTACCTGTTCCGACTTACATACAAATTCGACTTAAAGACAAGCTTAAGAACGGATCTTGTTCGTAACCCGGGGACTGCCTGTATACTGTATATATATGCTTATATAGCCATATGGTCCAATATATCTGCTTTTTGTTAGGAACAAAAGAACCGTTAGAGTAACGTGGTTAAACTGGAATTTTCAATTTCAAATTCTGACTGTTATTGTTCAGGCAATCCTCGAGATGTCAGTGTATTTCAGGAGAAGAAGTTTCAAAGGTCACCTTGTTTTTATTTTTTGGATTCATCAAAAGCAGAGGGAGCTTTTGCTGGTTCATTATCTTGTGGTTCACAACTTAGATTGACAAACAAGATTCAGGCTTAATGTTTCAAAGTTCATCTAGGTTTTAGAAATTTGTTGTGGGAGCTAAAAAATGTTTTTGATGGGGTGGGTGCACATTATCTCAGTCATCTCATTAATATGTTATTTTCTGTTACTATGGATCTTTGCTGATCTTGGTAGTTGTTGGATGATTTGGTTAGCACTGGCAATGGTGTGCATTGTTTTTTAAATTTTAAGTTACTTAAACTTAAATCTCAAGAAAAATATATATTATAGATTGCATATTAGCAAAATAGCCATGTGAAAGGCATTTTGATGTTAATCCAAACAAGTGATGAAGGTTTTTGAACATTGCTTGAGTGATGATCTTAGTTTCACTTCCGTTTCCATAGCGATTGTGTAAATATTTTCACCCTGAAAACAGGGCCCATTTAATTATTTCACTGTACACGTGAGTGAAAAGAAAACAACACAAAAATAAACCGGAATAGTTTTGCAAAGCAAGTGCAACATTTTATTTGTCCCTCCTTATATGTTAGTGTAAGGCTTGGATTATATTTTAATTATTGAACAAATATTTTGGCACATGTGAATTTTAATGAAGATTTTTCATTATTTTATTCATGCAGTTTTTTTGGTTTTGCTTGTATTTTATATTAATTCTAAAACAGCGTATTCCATATATACATTTTGCCAGTGGTCTGGCTTCACTGGCTTCTATTGACAGGAAATGGGGCTGGGTTGTAAACACTGCATTTTTAATCGAACCTAGATTGCTAGAACACACAAAAAAAGTTAATAAATAAATCTAATAAAACACTATGCCAGACATATCTGTTAGACTTACTGCATACTTTATTTTTATTTCCATAAAACACGTTCACAAAAGAGTAAAACCATTTTAAAAGGCACTATAATAAATATTCTGCTTTTGAAAATCCACTTACCATGTGAGTACTGTAAAACTATTGAAAACGTGTGTTTGTACAGGCTGCAGTCTGCTAATCATTCCATGCTTTAATAGCTGTCAGAGGTGCATCATAGCAGTTGGATGTTAACCACAGTAATAAAACTGTGACCATCAAAATGCTGAGCAGCGTGACGCATGTATAACAGAGTAGCATTGCCCTGGATCCAGGTAAATTTAGTACATGCAAATGTACAAACACATTTTCCCCATTAAAGTGTGTCTGGAGGAAAAATAAGCATTTAATTGTCCGCGTTAGAGTAAAATGTTGATTAAATCCAAGATATTTTTCGTGTGCCAGGACATGCCAGCTTAGGAATGAGAAAAATGACAGGGAATCTGTTCTACTGATGAGGCCATTATACTGAACTAAAAGAATTTATGGGTCAGAACCAGGTGATAAAATATCCTAAAGGCAAGAGTGTGGAATTATGATAAGGGGACAACCGCAGGTGCAACCCCTGAGGGTCACTGACACATATCCTGAACTGGGCCTTTTAGTTTTACCCTAGAGGTACAAGGTGAGCAATCTGTGCAATTGCTCCAATAAAGATACTGCCATAAAAACAGTCAATATAGGGGAAGGAAATGTGAGACATTTTGTAAAATGCAAGCAATGTCATTTTCTCTCAATGAACAGTGTCTGATATAATGGTGAAAAAGTAATAAAGAGTAGCCATACAGAAAAAACTGGTTTACAACTAAGATACTATCTGGTCCACTCTATTCTGGTACAAAATGTATGTTAAGAGAAGAGCTTAGATATACTGTGAAGTAATTTGGCAGTTTAGATTTTAAGATGCTCCTCTGAATTACATTTTCATCTGTAATGCAATTGTTCACTGGAGTATAACTGAATCTTTGTTGAAAGGTATAATTTGGCAAAGAAAGGCTTAGAGCTGGGCAGTTTATGGGAATGTGAGAGCAATGAGTGAGGAAGAACTGCAGGGACTGGGGCCATGTTCATGCTAGTATATTAATTGTTCTCACTACTTTAACCTCTTAATAAGTTGTAACATTTATAAATGATTGAATTTGTTCAATCTGCTAAAAGCTGAATATTTTCTTTAACCTGTTTTACAGGAGTTAGCAGCTGTTTGTGTTCTGTGAAAAGACTGAAACCTACCATGAGTCGTTCCTCAGGCTTCTAGTTTACAAATGTTGGGCTTAGCAAAATGGCAAGTGTGAGCTGTTAGAGGTTTAAGGTTTTAGCCAGTTTACTTAAGACAGTCTTTTCCTGTCTTAAATGACGTCAAAAGGCCATTGCGAAGACTAAATACGGCCTTTTTGTGTGTCTTGCAGTCTGCAAATTGTCTTCACACTGTACTTAATGGGGTATTTTTAGACAGGCACATCGATGAATAAGAGCATGGGGAGGGGGGAGTTAAAAAAATAACTGCTTTATATTCTCTATTAAAGACAGATTTTTGTTGCCTTAAAAGTCCTTGTTTAAAATATCTGCGACGTAGGTGTTTCTCTTGAAAAGTTATGGATGGAACAGAGACATGGGACCCAGCAGTCAGGCCTTTTAAGTGAGCTGAGCTCTACACTTCCTCCACTGAGTCAGTGCCTCATACGGAACGGATCACTTCCCCCGTCACCCTAGCAACAGCCTGACATGCGCTGGCTCCACGGGTTTGTGGTGGCAACTGGGACAGGGGATGCAGAGGGGGGATGTACAACTTAAAAAGCCTTCCTGTCCAATAAAAGCTTGAGTAAAGAGCTGTCAGCACACAGAATAAGGAGCAGTCCACAGTTCCAAAGGTTCTGTTACTGGATGGTCTGATTAAGACTTTGGATCGAGCCCGGGCCTGTTCCGGTGCTATCCCATGATCTCACCTGAGGCGTCTCCCTGAATTGCGGTGGTCTGATCAACTCCTTGATTCCGTTTTTTAATGGGGTACATTCAGCACATGTAAATCAACTTTTAGTACATGTAAGTCCAGTTATTACATGAGTTATTTTAGCTAAACGAGTGCTGGGCCTTGCAACAGAGAGGCCTCCAAATCCTGTTTCAACAGCCGAATGCTGTTGCTACGCGTTAACAATTGTATCAAAATGGTTCAGTATGCAAAACAATCCTTTCACGATGAAGAGCATGTTTGGTGTATTAGAAATTGTGCACATGGCCCCTCTGGGTACAGTGGTGGTGGGGAGTAGGGGGGATTGGTTTGCAGGATATGAAACAGGCAAATGGTTTGAAGAGATAAAGATGACAAAAAGTCTGTGACTTGGAAACTAAAATGCCTCATGGATTGTTATTGAGGGGGGGGGGGCTGATGATGTTCCAGCTGGATATCCTTATCGATGTACTGTACATCCGATTATGTAACGCGGTGACCCTTGACCTTTAGAGCAGAGACTACCATTCATGCTCTGTTTCGGACAGACAGGTCTGCCTCTATATAGGTCATCCTCTCCTTCCAGGGAGACTTCAGCATGTGTGCTCCTGTCATGGTCATGGTTAGTCTGTTCCCCCCGTCACTGGCTTCATTAGCTGATAAGAGGAGAGAGGCCAGAGCCCCCAAGTTCCACAGCGGGGCCACCAAGTTCCACAGGGGGCCGCCGAGCTAGTCCCACCACTCAAAATGTATACAAATACACACACACACACACACACACACACACACACACACACACACACACACACATTTTTCACATTTTATTTTCTCACTTCATGGAATCTAAATGGATTTAATTGGGATTCCTTGCCACTGATCCACACAAAGTACTGAATAATATATAAAACCAAAGTGAAAAAAATACTTCAAATCTTTTTCTAAATGACTTACCAATAAAAAACAGACAATTGATTCCATTCCAAGTATTCACCCCCTTAATTTAACACTTAGTAGAAACTAAACCTTTTGCTGCAATTACAGTCTATTTGGGTAGCTCTGGACACTGCAATTTTTGACCATTCTTCTTTACAAAATTGCACAAGTTCAATCAGATTTGGATGCGGAGCAGGGGCCTCCGATAGGGTAGCAGTCTAACGCACCCATATTGGCTGGTCCTTTACGGGTGTGAGCTGCCTATCACAGTTGCGGTTCGAAACCCGACTGTACCACACTGGCAGGGGAGCATTGGTGAACAGCAACTTGAGGTCTGGGCTTTGACTGGGCCACTCCAGGACAGTGATGATTTTGCCTTTAAACCACCAGTGTGGTTTTTGTTGTGTGCTTTGGGTCATTGTGGAATATAAATCTTTTCCCAAGTCGCAGGTCTCTTGCAGACTGCAGCAGGTTTTCCTCCAAGATTTGTCTATATCTTGCGACATCCATTTTGTCCTCTATTTTGACTAAGTTCTACGTTTTCCAGTTCCTGAAACAGAGAAGCATTCCCATAGCATTAGGCTCCTGCCACCACGTTTCACTGTAGGGATAGTGTTCTTGGGATGATACACAGTGTGTTAGGCTTGCACCAAACATAGTGCCTAACGTTGAGGCCAAAAAGTTGATCGGACCATCAGACCATAGAATCTTCCTCCACTTGGTTTGAGAGTCTCCCACATGCCTTCTGGCAAACTCTAGGTGAAATTTCATATGAGTTTTCTCCAAAAATGTTTTTCTTTTTGCCACCCTCCCATAGTGCAGATTTATGAAGCACCTGGGCTATTGTTGTCCCATGAACAGTTTCTCCCACCTCTGCCATGGAAAACTGTAATTCTGTCAGAATTGCCATAGGCCTCTTGGTGGCCTTCCTAACAAGTGCTCTTCTTGCACTGATGCACAGTTTTGGAGGACAACCTGTTCTAGGCAAATTCACAGGTGTGCTATATTCTCTCCATTTCTTTATGATGGACTTAACAGTGCTCTGGGGGATATTCAATGTTTTTCTCTGATTTGCTTTGAATGTTTTGCTTTGAATGCTTTGCTTTTGAATGCTTTGCTTTGATTTGAATTTGCTATGGAAGGCTCCATAGTGTCTCCGTCCCAGTCTGCCAATAGCCTTGGAGTGACCCTCGATGACCAGCTATGCTTCTCAGGTCACATTGCAGCGATCACCTGGACCTGCTGATTCTCCCTCCACAACATCTGGAGAATTTGTCCATTCCTCATCACTCCTGGTCCAGGCCTTGGTGATCTCACATCTGGACAATTGCAATTCCCTGCTGGCAGGCTTACCGGCCTGTGCCAGCAAGCCACTGCAACTAATGCAGAATTCTGCTGCACGTTTAGTCTTCAACCAACCCAAATTCATACATGTCACCCAACTACTCACCTCTCTGCACTGGGTCGCTATTGCAGCACACAAGTTTAAATCACTGGTGCTTGTGTATCAAGCTGCTAGGGGAAATGCTCTCTCCTACCTCCAGACACTCATCATACCCTACACCCCAGCCAGACCCCTCCGCTCTTCCTCCTCTGGCCAACTGACTGTTCTGGACCCAGGCAGCCACTCCTTGCAGTCTCGCCTCTTCTCTGTCCTCCCCGGTGGTGGAATGATCTTCCGTACTCTGTCAGGACAGCAGAATCACTGGCCATCTCCCGCAAGAGATTCAAAACCCACCTCTTCACACTCCACCACCACTGACTATGCATATTAACTAATTGTCATCACCACTGTCATGTTTAATATTGTATTTCATATTTCTATTTATGTTTGATACTATAAAAAATAAAACATTCTACTAACCTTTTCTCTCCCTGAGTTACAGGCATGGTATGCAGCTACCAACAATTAATGTCTATTGCTGTATTACTGATCTCTTGCGTGAACAATGATTGATCTTACCATGTATAAATGCACATCTTGTAAGTCACCCTGGATAAGAGCATCTGCTAAATGCCAAAAATTTAAAAATGTTAAGTTCTTTGGTCTTTATGATGAAGCGCTTGTTTGGAAATGCACTAACCAACTGTGGGACCTCTGTATTTACAGGTGAAATAATTTGAAACCCCTTAATTGTATACAGATGGACTCCAATCAAAAAATTATGTGACATCTGCAGACAATTTATTGCAGATTATTTAGCTGTATTTTAGCAAAGGGGTGAATGCATTTGTAAACAATATTTTTATTGGTAAATAATTCATTCATAAAAATGGAAAATTATGGAGTATTTTGTGTTGATCAGTGGCAAGAAATCCCAATTAAATTAAATTTGATACCACATTGTAACAAAATGTGGAAAAGGGGGTGAATAATTGTTATACTCAGTATATATATATATATAATTCACCAAAATAATTCACATACTTGATTAATATGAGGAAAGAAGGCTGTATAAAATAAACAATACTGGTAATGAGCTAGGTATACTCAGAGTAAAAGATTTTGTTTAACAAGTAATATTTTTTTCCCCAACAGGGTATAATCAAGGTTGTGAATAATTTTGGAGGGTACTGTATATCTGTTCTTTCTATGCAGTCTGAAAACCCACCTCTTCAGACTGCACCTTGACTCCTCCACTCCCATCCCTCCCCTAGCACCTCCCCAACATGGACCACATAGGAAATGACCTATCTCTTTGAAATAAAAAATAAAACAACAAAAACATTCTCCTTTTTCCCTAGTACCCATGTGTATGCTTCAAGCATCTGTTTTGGTAAAGAAGTTGTACTGACTATTTATGTGATATGCTGTCTCACCCCACTTAGTGGAATGCACTTGTTGTAAGTCGCTCTCGATAAGAGCATCTGCTAAATTAAGTAATTTTTGCTATTTTCCTCTTTAGTTACAGGTTAGTGTGGAGTAGTGGTTTGCTGGTACGATTAGAGTTGCAGTTTCCAATCCTGGACCCTGTTGTTGGAAACTCAAGAAAGATACTTAACCTAACTTAAATGTCGGTGAGCAAATGATTATTATTATTATTAATAATGATACACCATGGTGTGTCTCACCTTCTCTCTACCAAGTTGCATGTGATTTGTTGTGCCCTGGTATAAAGAATATGATATTCCCTATTCCCAATATTTCCATGACTCCCTGTTTACAAGGGGACACATACTTTCTCAAAACATTTCTGTAGTCCAGGTGCAAGATTGTCACCTTGTTGCAACGTTACAGCAACATTGCCAGAATGCGCTGTGTCAGCTGGGGGCCTATGCTGGTTGGCGAACAGGTGACATTTCTGGACATCTGCTCCTCTCCATTAATGTTGCAAGATTGCTCTGTGTGTTCCCAGCATCAGCGTGGAAGCGAACAGGTTTAAACCCACTCATAAAGAAGGCTGGTGCACTGTTTGATCGCCTGGGTAAGGGGCGTCGGAGGTTTGCAAGCAGCTCCACATACATGCCAGTGGGATTTCCCAACTGATCAACACAATAACTGCTGTTCTTGGAATGGCATTGTGTCTGGCCTTCCCTGAACCCTGTCTTGTGCAATCCATTCTTGTCAGTAATGCTCACAACGGGAACAAGTGAGGAATGGCTGAGGGTTATCTCAGGCCCCGTCTGGTTGGCGGAGGTGACGGATCTCTGTAAAGCTTTGAGGCCGTTGCATTATTCACAAATGTCGTGAGTCTGACCTGTCGTTTGTTCGCAAACTGAGAATGGGACATATGGCTTTTACTCAACAAAGAGTCGTGTGGAGGATGTCTGACTCCGAAACGTGCAACATCGCCTGTCCACAGCTGTTTTGGTGACTGAAAACAGAAGGAACTTACAATAAAGGCATATTTAAGAGAAATGCTGAGGATGGTGGTGGTGGTGGGTGGGGTGTGTTTGTGTGTGTGTGTGTGTGTGTGTGTGTGTGTGTGGTCTTGGTCCCACCTCTTTGGGACTTCATAACCCCCCCCAACCATCACCACCACCCCTGAAATGTTGGTTTGCACTATACTACAACATCCAACATTTTTCATCCAACATTTGCAAACAGTTCCTGCAGCCTTGCTAATTTGAAATGATGCTGTCCAACAACAGTGGCTGTCGGAGAGCCATCTTCAGGGTTTCCTGTAGATGCAGGCATGCAGTTTGCTTAGCTTCCCTGGGGAGTATCCGATGCAGAGGACACTGTTGATCTTCAGAAAGCCAAAAGGATTCTCGCAGGGAGATATCTGAGTTCAAGGGGTTCAGTGGTAACCACAAAATGCTGCTGCGCATGGCGATGTTGGAGTAGATTTTTCCAATGCTGCTTTAATGCAATCCAACTAATGTGAACCAGGCATGTGACCTGTGACCTGTGACAAGCTTTTTTCAGTTTCTTACTAAACATTTGCATATCTGGTGAAAACACAAATCTCTGGCAAAAATAAGGAAGTGCTTGTATGTAAATCACACAATGCTGTTAAAGCCCTCTTTGTTCCCGTCACCTATACGCCCTGTTGAGAGCATGAAACCAAGCACAGGAGCATGCTCTCGTCCACTGTAAAAATAGACTGAATGTTTAGTCTCTGATGATAATGGCTGAATAAAAGGTTTAGTGACTGGTGCAGTACTCCTGTCAGGTGGTGAATTGGTTTAGGCTAGGTTATGGCTGCTTTCTGAGGTACTACCTTGATTGCAAAAGGTATAGTGCTAAAATGCTTTGGTTCCAGCTGTGCGCAATGCAATCAGCACCATTACCATGCAGAGAGAGAAAGAGAGAGATATGGGGGGTAAACATCATTCATACTTTTTTTTTTTTTTTTTTTAAACGATCTGTTAATGTGTTATTCTGTTATTCTGTTATTGCTACATAATTTATGCTTTGGCATAGACAGCATGAGAGAGAAGAAAAAAAAACTATCCTCTGAGTGCTGTCCACTGTCAACCTGCCCTGCAGTCATTTTCCTTCCGCAGTTTGCCGAGTGTGAAATCAGCCCTGCAGTCTGCGTCCATGGGCAGCCTGATGAGAAGGCACACTCTGGCCCCGGTCTACAATATTGTGGCCAGAGTCTGGCACACTCTAGCCCAAGTGCGGAACACTATTCTGCCCCCTGTCTGCAATTCTCTGGCCCAAGTCCAGGACATTTGAGTCACAGGGGGACAGGAAGAACTCCAGGGACCCTCGGATGACCACAGGGTATGGAATGCATGCAGTGACTTAGCACGCTGGAGATTAAAGTAGTGTTGGTTTTCTTGTGGTCGTGATGTTTGTGACAGGATAATTTGAGGAGTGGTGCCACACAAAAGGACCATTCCCTGTTCTGGGCTACTTAACCTGTTACAACACTGGGCAGGGCACGGATTGTATCACTGTGACATGTTACACTATCTCACTGCGTTTGAAACCACCAGTGAATAATTCCCATTCCATCACATTGATTCAACAGGATGTTCCACCTGTCTGAGCTGAGAGTGAAGTCCCTGCCAAAAAAGTATACTGAAGACGGGGAAAAGCAATGTGTGAGCGAGACTCACACGTGGATATAAAAAAGACGTTAATCACAAATCTCACAACCGCATAGCAGACCAGATCATGATGTCACAGAATGCTGTTTATTTCACAGTCTTGAATATCCATCTTCGTCTCGACATCCTACTTTTGCGTGCGTGCGTGCACGTGTATGTTTTGTACTGCCATAGACTAATTCCTGAGTGTTAGCACACAGTTCATCCATTTTAATGGCAATTTTACACAGCTTGGGCACCATATCCTCACAGCCTGGTCCTGTTCATTTAGGCAGAGACACAGCTAACTCATTATGTTCTCATACCATATTCATAATGTTGAGGCAGCTTTAAGAGAGCATTACTGAATGTGTTGGCTGGGGAGTGATCAAAAGGCCTGCACGCCCCCCTTGAAACGTGTGACATCACCCTGCTAAGCCTGCAGTGTTGGGGGGTTAATTTAATTTGCCAGTGCCAGTCCTAACAGATGCCAACCCATCTCGAGAGTGATGTTCACAGCCGCTATATCCGTATCTTTTTGAATAGGATCACCGCCCTCCAGCTGATATCCAATAGCCTCTAATTACTGCGGAAATTATTACGGCTGATAGATTAAAGCTATGATGATTACTGAATCGTGTTTCATTAAAAATGGACCTGATGTAAAAAATGAACATTTGGACAGTCGCACCACATCACATGTGATACTGTCAGTGTGATCTGCATAACGGAGGTCTGCTGTCTTAATCTTATATACCGTATATATTAGATACTGTCTGTGTATGCAGAGAGACAGGTGTGAGGGAGAGGTATCATATCACAATTGAAATACTGAAATATTTGTGCCCACTATTGATAATAAATTAGTGCAGCAGATGGATGTAGTGGAACATCATTAACTCACTGTAATCAGGGTGACCACAATAATGAAGAAAGTTACAGGCAGATGTGCAGTGCATGCTTCAATTTCACCTCAGCGCAGTAGGAATTCCAGACGTTTCCCAAAGTTAGTCTGGCCTAATCCTTCCTGGATGTTGTAGATCGCACCTCTGCGAGTCGTTTAATCAGCTCAACAAACAAGAAGCTGGAACCCGGCATACTTCGCTTCATGTTTTTTTTAATTCTCTGTTTATTTCACTAAATAGAACTCGGCGGGCCTTTCTTCCTCCTCCCTTTGAAAAGGTGCGGCGTGCGACTTTAAACGTGGGCCTCGCGAACCCCAGAACTGAATGGGTCCTCGGACAAGTATCGGAGTTGCACCTATAACGACATTCCTAGTGCTTATAAAAACATGTAAAGTGACGTGCAGAGACTGAAAGTGAACAGTCAGCTCTCTTGGCTCTTATCCCGCCCTCCAAGTGCCATATGAAAGCTGACTTTTGTGCACCACTGCTGCTCGCTTATGAGGTGGACGCTGTCTGTTTTTCCTGGCAACCCTTAAACAAATATAGACCAATTACACTGCACTGCCCGGTGTGTCAAAATATGATATACAGTTTTATTTTGCATTCTTTGAGAAGCCGGAGGAAATAAATGTGCATTCTCAGAACAAGAAAAGCAGAATCATATAGTTCCATTGGTATAAATCTTGTTATGGAGGCTGTATCTGGCAGTGCAGAAAAATGCATGCAGTGTTCAGCCTCACTGTATTCAAACTGAAACTGGCATACTGTACATTTCATATTTGTTTGCCCTCCCGCAAGCTAATAGCCTGATCTTAAAAGATAAAACGTCACCATACTTTCGTTTTGAATTCCAATACAAGTACATGTTGCTACGACCAATATAAACTCAAATAATTGCATTGAAGCAACCACAAAAAAATAATTAATTAATTAATGAACGGTGTTCAAATTCAGAATAGATAGCCTTTAGTACTGATATCAAGCCAAACCACTCAGGTGGTTATATTTTATCCATTGTAAACAGTAATAGCATTTAAAAATCAAATATAACAAAACAGAACAAAACTTACCTAAATAGTTACCAATTTCATCGTTCAGATGTATGTTGTACCTTGTTTACAGTCTTTGTGTTTGTTCTAATGCTGCGGCTAGCACAAGTGGGCTGCATCTCTCAGGATGTGCTGCTTAATGTAACGGACATGAATTAAACACTAATTGATTTGAATTCATAACGACGGAAGGATGTGATTACACTTTAACATAAGGTTAATTTATCAGATTGGCTCATTACCTTTTCAGAGCGCTAGATCAATAGGTGAGTCTTTTCATGTTTAAACAGACAGTGTCGGTGTTTTGATTGTAGATTGTGTGAGATTATCTCTTTTTCTCTGTAACATTGGGTTTAAAATCGGTGCCCTTAAATATGCAGGTGTAGGCTATTGGAGATACAGCCTTTTGCCCCTTCTGGATATATGCACCCAACTGGAGTCTCCTCTCAAAGCTTGGGGGAGGACATACATCATTAATCTGAGAAGGTGTTTTACTGTACCTCCCACGCGGCCGACGGCCCTTTCTCTCTTAAAATCGTATCATTTAGCCCTTTGAAATCCCCTTCAATATATTTTTTCTTCGTCGAGGCCGTGAGTGCGATAGATTCGACCCGAATTTAAGAGCCGTTGCGAACACACAGCACCGTGTGTGGGTTGGGGAATGTGAGTGGCTCAGGGACAATTACGGAGCAAGAATCACAACACAGATTTTAATTAAGTAAGCTAGTACACGCGAGTTTCTGCAGCTTCTAAAAACACGACGAGAAAACATTCCTTTGTAGTGAGCATGGGGGCAGCATCCACGAACGATCAGCGGTCCATCAAGGAACGCGGGGGTTCCAGCTGCAGAGCACAGCGCAAACATTCATTAACCTGGTTCACTGCCAGAGGTAAATACTGCGCCAATGGTTTCAGTAACGTGCGATAGGTGAATTATAGGTCGATTTACAACGAACGGTGGGCTATACATCTTTTAATTTTTTCAACATTTGCCTAAAGATATGCAGTAAAGTTGTTATCTTGTGATTTATTGATTTCTGAGACACACTTACCCCAGAAAACCTGTACTGTTTACTTAATACATGTGGTCTGTTAAGCGTTCATACAGCTGGATATTGACTGAAGCCATTCAGATAAAGCACTGCACTGCAGGCCACTGTAGTGTCCCACCCATTTCTTGAACCCCTGACTCCTTGGAAAAGTTCTGAGTCCGGTGCCCCAACCAATGTGCTATACTGTGCAAATGAAGCAAACTCATTTCGTACTCTTAATTAAACAATGTTATGATACAGAATTACTATAATTTAGAAAAGCTAAAAATTGACCGGTTATGTTTTGAAAACCTGGGACGTTTTAAGCCAAACTGTCGGCGTCTTTTCCAAGGGTTGTGATCTTTCCAGAAACGTGGTGTATGTTGTCCAGTTGAGGCCATTTTTGGATATTACTTATTTATTTATCTTCTTTTTTTGGACACATCTGGACACATTTTGAGAGTCTAATTAGATAAAGAGAGCTGCTACGTGCACCACAGCACACAGGCCGTTTTATAGTCTTCTTTGCCTCTTGTTGTTGTTTGTATTTGGTATTTGTTCAAAGACTGTTGAATAAACTAATTAAATGAACTAATTGTAAATGCCCCTGTGAATATTGTTACCAAATTACTGTGGTCTGGGGGAAATGTCACTATATTGTGTCAGTGAAAAAAGCTGGCACAAAGCCATGCCATACCATCATGTACAATAACAATATTGTATATGCTGTGAATTCAGGTATGAGAGCTAAGGATGTGCTTTCACACTCATTGTTTTGGTCCTCATTTTATTTTTTTCCAACTGTCTTCCAAACTCCAGGCTTACTGTCCAGGGAGGCGTATATCTTCCTTCTTAAACTTCATGATTCTTTAATATAGTGATATCATTTTGTATTTTTCCCTCTTCTTCTAGTCAGATGCAATTTTAAAGTTGGTGAGTAAACATGACTCATTCGGTCTCTTGGAATATAACCAAGTGGATCTGAAATTTTTCACACTATCACTTGAGGTTTAACCAGAAAGAAGGATTAATTTAGGATTTAGAAGTTGAGGATAAAGTGCCATAGCAGTGTCACCTCAAAACTACTGTTAAAAAAAGTGGATGGCTTTTCCATGAAACAGTCCCCTCTCTGTCCAAACACACACCGGTAAGTGACTTTGTGAGTTCTTAAAGATGCTGGTCAGGGATATTTTCTGCTGTTCCTGAAACACTGCATCATCTTGGGTGTTTTCCTGTCCCAGGTTGTGGTAAGTAAAAGGTGGGTCAGGTGACGGACACAGAATGAGAACAACACCAGGTGTCTGATGGCCACTGATTTACAATCTAAAAACTATCGCCAAAAAGGGGGAAGAGAGGGGTTGTATGCATTCCACAGAGCTGCAATTAAAATGATCTTGTGTGAGTTTGAACAGCCTCCAGACATTGTCAAGGAGTCACCTGTACCATTTTCACTGCACTGCCTTTCAGACTGCCCCTTTGAACAATCCTAGCTTAGGTTCACCATGTGAAAATGATGCAATTCAAGCAGATCTTTGCATGGGATGCTAAAGGCTTACAGCGTACTCGTTATTCCCACAATAATTGAAATGGCCAATGCAGTCACTCCTGCTGTCGAACGATAGATTTAATCAGCAGTTGGCTGTCAGATATCAATGGTGTAAATAACATCGCTTTTCGAGAGGAGTGCTGATGTAAATCGGTTGTGCTTGTTGTCCGCATCTCCTTCACTCATGCGATAGTAAGTGCCTTACAGAAGGTGATTATGGGGGATTTGACATGATGAATGATGTTTCAGCTGAAAGCTGGGGAATGGCTGTAGCTGGGCTGAAAGCATGTTTCTGCTTTGTCATATGGGTAACAGAGTAAAATACCTCTACACATAAGGAAGAGGGGCTGTGCTGTGACAAGCACACACACACACACACACATACACTCTGTGGTTGTGGTGTCTATTTGTATGGTGTTCTTTTGCCTCCCTATAGCTGAATTTGAGTGTATAGCTGATGGAGATTGTCGATTAAAATTATTTATGGGCTCCCATATGCCACTGTGGTCCAGCTAAAGGGCCACAGCATTATGTTATGCTGGAGCTCAGCGCTACGCGCCTGACACACTGCAATTTATCTCTTCCAGGGGAACGGTCACCTCGTTCCTGACTCGATTTCACCGCAAAGTCTCGGAGGAGAGGCCAGCCCATGGGTTCTGCAAGGGGGCATGTTTTGGTTTTTCAAAACCAGCCCTCCAGTCACTCCGCATCCTCTGTGGCATGGACCCTTCTCTCCTCGCCGCTTTCTGCATTTCATAATCACCCGTTATCGTTTGAGAGGCTCAGAGTCGGAGTGAGCTCTTGGAAATGTATATACAAGGTGTTTATTTTACATGGGGTTCGCTTGTGTGTCAGGGAGGCCATGGCAGGGTGCAGGCCTTGTTTCCACTTTACTTTACATGACATTTTAATAAGATACTGTTAGCTCTCCTTAAATCCTCTCAGGGCCCTTGTTAATGTTCCCTTTGCACGTTCCAGCACGCTGGCAAATTGCTTCTGAATTGATTGTCAGTATCTTCAACAGCATCGGCCTTGACTCTACCACCCCAAGCCTTTTACATCACTTTTTAACAGAAAGTTAAATAAATTTGACACTGGGTGGTTACTAAAATAATATAAGTCAGGGGGCATGTAGTAATTTATATACAGATGTGTAGCTTGAAAAGGGTGACTTGAATATGGGCAGATAACAGGAAAGTACTGTAGAGTGAGGGATACATCATCCTCACAGGTACTGGTCTTTAGAGTAAAAACGTCCTCAAATTTGTTTCCTTCCAATTCAAATCACAGTGGAGTTCCTGGAAATCAAAGCTAAGATATTGGGGAAGAGGTTATAGCAAGCTATTATCTACCTCGTCTTTAGCCCAGACAGGATTTATGCTTCCACTGATAGCCTCTCAGTGAGAATTGAATTCTGTCACCAATTTAATTCTGCCTGAGCCCCCTGTGAAGTGATATGGAGTCACACACTCAGTGTTGATGTGCATCTACAGTAAAAGCTACTATGTGTTTGGGTTCTTTCCCCAGTCAATCTGGGGGTCGTTGTGCTAGGAAGAGGCATATTTTCCGATAGTCTCAAAACCAGTTCAGAGACATTTTTGCTCACCAAAACATGTTGCTTGAAAAATGAGATTTTGGAGGCCAGAGCACCAATCATTAGCTGGGATTATTTCTCTGCCCAGTCAACGTGCTTCTGTTGTTCTCTGGAAATGGACACCACTGTACCCAGGCTCTAGCTGCGGACAGGGGCCTGCTACTCAGGCAGTGGCTCTGTGTACAGTGAGACTTGCACGTCTAAACACTGAGAAACTCAGGAACTGTGGCTTGAAGACTTGAGTCTATTTTTCTCCTGGGAGAAGGGGATTTTGCGGTCTCTGGGCATTTCAGGGTCTGATGGATGGGCATCTGTCTTTTCCCCTCTCTCTCACACACATCTCTTTCTCTCATGCGCTCTCTCTCCCTCTCTGAGGGGATACGTCACAGTTTCCTACACTGTCACAGAGTAACCAGCATGACTTTGGAGATGCCAAATAGGAAGGAAGCCATAATACACAAAACAAGGGATATACAGGAGAACCTTGTCTCTCCACATGTTCAATTGCAAGGTTTATCGAGAACAGATTTTTCATTTTGCGATTCATGGTAAATATATGTGACAAGCTGGCAGTACTTGTCAATTGTAATCCTTCTTTTTGGTTCCCCGCACAGGAAAAGGGGTGTCACTGCACATTTGGGGTGTTTTCAATGATACCCCAGTGTCCTCGGGCAAAGACCTGCTCATGCATGACCATTATTACATATGATGGGTTTTTTTAGGCATTTTAGGCATTTTAGCAGCTGCTCTTATCCAGAGCTACTTACACAGTTTACATTTCTTTACATACAATCCATTTATACAGCTGGATATTTTTACTGAAGCAATTCAGGTTAAGTACCTTGCTCAAGGGTACAACGGCAGTGCTCCACGTGGGAATTGAACCAGACACTTCTGAGTTACAAGTCCAGTTCCCTAACCATTACACTACACTGCTGCCTATGTGTTGTCTATATGCATATACAAGTATCAAGTGTTAGGAACTCTATTGGAAGGAAAGTATGTTCATCAAACCATTCAGTGATCACTTGTGCCCTGTTGATGGGGGCATTGTCATCCTGGAAGAGACCACTCCTACCAGGATAGAAATGCTTCACCATAGGTTAAAGATGATCACTCAGAATGACTTTGTATTTATTGGCATTTACCTAGACAAACTAATGGAACCACCAATGGAAAAAGGACTCATATTTTGAAGTAACTAAATTGAAATTGAAAAGGAAAATTAATTACCAATATATTTCTGCTGAAGATTTTTTAAATCAATACTTTAATATGCAAGATTCTAAAGCAACATGAAAGATCTAACAGATTTTGCAGGTGGGTCAGTCACAGAAACGGCAAAATGATTTTATGTGCCAAAGGGAACAGCACTGAACAAGGAAAAACTGCATGAGGGAAGAGGAACAGAGGTTGGAAGTTGAAGCTTACTGAAAGAGATAGATGGACACTTAACAGGATAGTTTCTAAAAAACAAAAAACCACGACCTCAAAAATGACCACAGAACTGAATCTAGACCCAGTCTCAACAAAAACTGTATGTTGTGAGCTTCAAAAAGCTGATATTTAAGGTAGGGATGCCATTCAGAAACTGCTTGTAACCAAGGCTAATGTGCAACAAGGTATGACCTGGTGTAATGAGCACAAAACCTGGACTTCTGAGCAGTGTAATAAAATAATATGGTCTGATGAGTCGTCTTTTACTCTTTTTCCTACATCTGGAAGGGTTTATGTTTGGAGAAAGCCAAAGTAAGCCTTCAACCCACATTGCCTGTTCCAAACTGTTAAACATGGTGGTGGATCTGTTATGGTATGGGCAGCCATCTTGTGGGAGTCATTGGATCTGATTATTAGTCTGCATGGTAGAGCTACGGCCAAGGAACATGAAGCCATTTTAGATGGCCAGGGGCACCCAATGATGGAAATATTGTTTCCTCAAGATGTTCCCAAATTCCAAGATGATAACCCCCATACCCACTGCTAAATGGATTCAAGAGTGGTTTCATGAACACCAGGATGAAGTCAACCCCCTTCCATGGCCTCCCTAATCAACAGATCTAAACATCATTTAACTTTTATGGGATTGTTCTGGAACATACACATACACCTTCATCTCTCAAAGACCTGGAGGCTTTCCTTCTTGAAGAATGGTCCAATACCCTACTAAAAACTGTTAAAAACCTATAGAACAACATTCCAACAAGGATTGAAGCTGCTATGAAGGCAAAGGGCAACCAAACTCCTTATTAGTTCATAAATGTTCATATATTGTTTGGTGTTTCTATTATTTTGTCTACCCCCTGTATACATATAAGGGTTTCTTCTAATCAGGTTCAGGTTTGATCTTTTTTTAAACAAAGGTTGTACAAAGTGGATGAATGGTATTTATTCACTTAGTTATTTATTTATTTGCAGGGATGAAACACTGTTGTGTGGTGCATTGGCATGGAAGGGTATCACATGAGAGACACTGAGATAGACAGGTTGCATTCACTGCACCTGCACCATGCTTGACTGTACTGTACTGCATGGTATTGTAATGTACTGTATGCACCTGATAAAACATTGATGGCATTTCCACCAGCTGTCCTGCAGGCATCGTCACTGTGACATATTTGTGATGAATATTTATATAACTCCACCCATCACTTGAAAATAAACCCCAAACATTTCAGTTTAAAGGCTGTTTCTTATTCGTCATTGCATTCTAAGAATATTCCTTTATGCAAATAATCAGTGTAAGGAAGATCGTGTAACAAAATGGAATGGAGCATACATTTTTACTTCAGTGGATTCCCATAGTTTTACACTGCAGTGTATGAGAAATGACCCTTCTGTAAGGTGGTAGTTTATGTTCTGGTGCTTTAAATTGAGCATTTAAACCATTAGAATGCAGACACCTTTTAAAGAGTATTGATTGAGAAAGTGGGTGTCTGTGCTGTCTGTCTCAACTAGACATGGTGACAGGTCAGTGAGCACCTTCCTGTTTACCCTGTCCTAATGAGAGTAATATTCTGTTCCAGGAGCCACTATTAGTTGAGGCTCATTCAGAAACAGCAGTTAAGAAACAATGGGTGGCAGTGTAGCAAAGGCTTGTAATCATAGGGTTGTTGGTTTGAATCCTGCATGAGACAATTGTCATTCCTGGAGGTAATTCCTGGATAAGTGCAACTGCCAAGCAAATAAACAAAAATCTAACAATTACAGTGAGCATAAAATACAGGAACGAAAGAGACAGCCTTTATTTGTGGGAGGCGGGAAGGGGCTGGTCATGATATGGCCATGTAATTTATAAAGTTATCACTATCAAAACTCTCAAAATTGGTTTCTATGTCGTTTTATGTCTAATGCTCTAACCAGCAGGGCCATTCTGTGAGCACAACTGGAGAGCCTGTACAGGTTCGCACAGGTTTATAAAAACTCAGTGGCAGGTTGACAGATCTTTTCTGGAACCCCCTTTACACAACTCTTCCTTTGTGAGTTATCTGCTCCTGTATACATGGAACATCTGAGAGCACAGGGACATAGGTACACCCCCCTTGTTCTGCGCAATCAGCCTTCTAACAAGATTAGCCTTTTTAACAAGGCACCGTCCCCCACCACCACCACCAATATGTCCTGGCATGTACTCACGCACCAATACAATGTACAGTGAATCCCACATCCTACAGAAAGAGAGACTGAGAGAGTGTGAGAGACTGAGAGAGATGCCCATCCATCAGGTCCTAAAATGCATAGAGACTGCCATCATCTCCTCCCTGGAGAGGAATAGAATTGAATCTTCAACCTGCAGTTCCTGCTATAAAGATATACTCTCCGACATTCTCCCCTCTGTGAATGACAATTTGACGCACATTGCACATGAACTGCACTGCACTGCACTGCACTGTAAAAACGATACCTTTAAAAGGCGACTGTTGCACACACAGTCAAGCTCATTGCGTTTGTGCTAAAAGGATAGTGTATCCTGAAAAGACGACCGATTTATGGACACAATGCTCTTGCAGAGAGTATATCTTTTTTTAAATTCGTTTTAGCAAATTTGTCAACATTTCCGTCTCACGACTTTAGCTTGAAGGAAGTAGTCTGCAACATCTAGATTAGTACAGTATACTCCTGAACCGAAGTAAAGGAACATGGACACAAACATTTATCAAGCATTTTGTGAAATATTTTGTTAACCGTAAATTAAACATTTGACTAAATGAACCCTTACCGCTTGGATACCAGACAGAACAACACATAATTACAATTGAGAAACGTACGGACCAGAAAATGCATAACGGAATAAGTTAGACAACACAGCGTAAAAGGCCAGTGAAACTATTGTTTTTCAAATAGTAAGTTGGCTGTCTGCGTGGACAGGTTGCGTCTAAGCTCTCCAACAGGTTTACCTGACGGGGAAGCGAATTCACTGTATGCTACCAAAAAAACAAATAAAGATGTGTCCTCTTTCGATCTCGATTAAAACACATTAGTCTATTTTTATCATGTGTTTTCACGAATAATAATAATGGTACCGAGTCAACACAAATCCCATAAGGGCGGGAGGTGAGAAAGGATTTGAGTGCATTCAAGTAGGCTATGCACGAATAAAGCTGGCTCATCTGACACCGCCTGTAGCACTGGGTAGTTAATGGTTTCAGCGGTGTTGTTGCTGCGTTGCGTAGCCCCTTTCCGTATGTGTGGACTGTGCTCGAAGATTTAAATAATAATAATAAAAGAAGCCACACTACTATACTGTACCCTTGTGCATTGGCAGTTACAGGGAACTGATGGCAAATAACCAGACCACGTCGTTTCCATTTCTCTCCGTTCGCATCCTCAACCACCTCGACTTAAATGCATCAGTGCTGGATTCTTAGTTTTGCTTCGCAGGCAAAAGGGGCAACTCGGGCTAATTCAACCTCAGAAGAGAGAAAGAACAGCTAGAATATGACCAGAGTGCACGCGTCCGCGTTTCCATGCGATCGGGAATGGCGCTCGTATTTTTTCAAGAAGAAAGAATGCTTGGATGAGTAGGGAAAAGCTGAAACGTGTGGGGAAGGAACGCTGCTTAGACGGCTCAGAAACGGAGCACCACAAAGGAGGACAGGACAGAAGAGTGGGTCGGTCGGTGATGTGAGGAAAAGCAATGGCCTAGATCAGTAAATCGTCAAGAGTTGGTCTGTCATTCTGGTTCACTGGGCACTGTTCAGGACCTTTATTTCATTACGCGAATGCAGGAAAAGAAAGGGAATAATTTTCAAATAAGGTTTGTTACAATGCAACATTGGAACCTCCGAGGTTGCTGTAAAACTTTGTATGTCTTTTGTTTTAATTTTAACATTTCCCCCTAAACATTACACGTGTTTCTTGTGTCTGGGGTTTTGAATATTTTGTCCCTTTAATAGTGGATCCTCTTTGTCCTAATTACTCATTCAATGGCTCATAACCTGGAGTTGCCCGATGCGTTCATTTTTTTATATTGACATTACCCTCTAAGATATTAACCGTTTGAATGATGACGACTGTAGAATCTGACAGTGACAAGGGAATATCGGGCAGCACTTGTGAAAAAAGCCCCAGGGTTCCTGATCGCAATGGTTATGTGAAAACATGTGTTACTACTCTGTCCCAGGACCCGAACTGCGGACCGTGGGTGAAACTGATGTTCACTAAAATACGGAGTTCCAAAAGACTCTCGTCTGCGGTATGCGTGGGGTCGCTTTCGGTTTTTCTCGCTCTGGTGGTTAAATTTGTAGACTGGGAAATCGAGCACAACCGCAGCAGCATTAGTAGTAGCAGCAGCAATAACAGACGGTCCGGGTCGCCGAATCATTTCTCTTCAGGCTGCGCGGGGGAGCTATTGCTAACTTGGTGGCATCTGGTTTCTCCGATCTTCACCCTCTTATGTGCCTTCTTCTGGGTCGGCTTGTATCTGATCCGCTGTGGAGTCCTTATTAAAACAGCCCTTTTCCTTTTAACCGCGTGCCATTTGGGCGAAACGGCGGCGCAGTCGCTCTTGCACGGGGCGGATGATCAGTTGCTCTCCTTCACTGCGACCGTCGTGGTGCTCGCGTGTCTGGCAAGCGGGGCACTCATGGTGGTGAGACTCAAGCAGGGAATCTCAGTCATCGTCTTCATCAGCATCGTCAGGACAATCTCGCTCATTTCTTTGAACAAAGTAAGGGCCAGCTGGAGACCTTACTTGGCCTACGTGGTCGGAGTACTGGGCATTTTACTGGCGAGGTATGCAGACAAGCTCCTGCCGCACCAAGGAATACACAAGGAGGGTTGTGCCTCCGTGACTGGAGCGAAGGAAGAGATCCCGGTATTTAAAAGGCGAAGGAGGTCCAGCTCCGTAATATCCTCAGACATGGCACACAGTCAGTCCAACAGCAAGTCTCATCGGCGGACCTCGCTGCCGTGCATTCAAAGAGACCAGGTAAGTTTTTTTTCCGGTGTCTTTTCTGATGAACATGTACGACTTCATGGATTGCAGTGGCAGAATTTTTGATTTTCTGTGGATGAGAACTGAGGGGCAATTGAACATCCGGCCTCAGCAATGAAGTATGGATTTGTCCACGCTTTTAAGAGACACAATTATTATTATTATTATTATTATTATTTTACATCTTAATTAAAATGAACATCAAAGTTAATACTGTAGATTTTCAAGAGCACTTGGTGTTGGATTTGGACACCTTAAATTATAGGCTGCACTGTCATATCTTGTAATCCTGTAGTCCTTGCAGTTTGACTGTAGTAGCGGCATTCATATTTAATCTCTGAATTTAACTACAATTCACGGGTTGCTCGGTATTTTTCGCACCTATTTGGAATTTCCTAAGTGAAGCATGTATTTTCCATCAGTGCTGGCAAACAATATTCTCCCAAAAGGCAAAAGTGCCATTGGAATTTACTGTATGTTGCTGTAAACAAGATATTTGCTGTTAGTTCATTGACATTTAATAGCATGGTTCTTTACTTAGAGTAAGACGCTGAAGTACTCGACTGTTAACCACTTCAAGAAAAGTAAGCCCTTTAAGGCAGTCGCAAACTGCGACAGGTCACTGTATATGCTGAAGTCCAGCTGATAAATGGTATTGTGAACTGAAAGAAAAGTTTATTTTACCTGGCATCGAAAGACTTAGAATTCAGCTCAGATTCCAAAAGGTCGTTATTAGTCAGTGGCTGTGGATTGATACCGTTGGATAAACATCCAAACATAACACATTGCGCAAGGCGCTGAATGCTATTCTGTATCCCCTTGCGCGCTACCGTTTCAGATTGCTCTATTGGATACATTCGGGTGACAATTCACACGTAGTTAATTATAAAGGCATTTCTTTATTATTTATGTTTGGATAAATTGTAATATACCTTTATACAAGACGATGATATTACATTTTTTGTCAGATAGACGAATTTCGTAGGTTGAATCGAGTTTGCTTAATTGATGCTTTACTTGATATAAAGTATTCTGAAAGAAACATGAATTCTACATTTTATGAAAAACTATACACAGATTACGCACAAAGCAATAAGTTAATGTGCTGATTTCCAAAGTCACTTTCAGCCCTTAATTATCATTTCATATTTGTTGAATGAATTTCATGTTCCTGATATTGTTTATTTATATTTTAAAAACTTATTCGACCCCCTAAATCAGTTTTGTGGGATATGCATTTGCATGTGTAACTTCAGTGTAAAATGAAAATAGAAAATACAAATTAATCAAAATAGTTTGCAGTGCTGATACATTTAACACCCCTTTCTCCCTGCGATTTAAGTTTTTTTACTTCCATTTTTTGGTTCTTTGCTTCATGGGTAATATTTGTGTCCAATAATTTGCTTTAAATGTAACTACCTTTTCGGTGTATGTTTACCATTAAGATTGAATAAGATTGCTGTTAACTGTTGGGCGTTGTTTTGGTTTTTAAGAAGACCTTACAATCATAAGACACACGGGCATACCCTATTTCTTTGTAGTTCTGCCCTAAACATCAGGTTATCCATTGACACATACCTGCACTCAGTTAAAGTCCAGAATGATCTTTCTTACTAACTTAATGTGAAGTCCAACAATGTAGATTTACTGCACCCCAATGTGAAATCAATCGCCACGGTGAGCCTCTCAATGAAAAACAGATTTTCTGGCGGATCAAAGACTTCATTGTGACTCGCTTGGGCTCAGAAGCTTAGGGATATGTAAGGTTGCAGAGTCTGCTCAGCCATTTAAGATATACTGTTGTCTTTTTTATGGATACTTAATGCTGGACTGCAGAGATGTATTTTTCTGTCAGTATCCCCATTCCTATGTTATTTGAACAGAATTGTAGAGCTTAAATATGAGGACAAAACAAAGTTGCCTGATTTTTTGGAAAAGAAAGAAACAAAATCTAGTTGTTTGTCAAGGCTTTTTAAAGGTTGGATTAATTTAAAAAAACTTGACTGGTAAGGTATGGTGAAACTGCTTGTACTTAGCAGTAGGCAAATCTCATGTATTACATTAGAACACCATCAGACCATTAATGTAAGAAAGGTTCATGCAATTCATTGTTTTTAATGGAGTACTGTAGAACATCACTGGTGGCAATTGCAATATGCCACCAATAGTTGCCACCGGAAAATGAATTGAAAAAGTGTGATGTATACCAAAATGTGGCTACCAGACCTGAGATATGAAATAGCTGATGCACTCTTTGGACAAGCTTGGTGAAAAGTTGCATAAGATACAGTCATAACTTTGGAAATTCTCCATTTGATAGAATTGGCAAGGGCTGTCATAAGTGATAATATTTTTTTTAAATCTGGAGAAATAAAACATTTATATTTGGTTGTTTTACTGTGATGTTTTTATTGCAGGGAAATATTAATCACTGAAACATATTATTTTAATTAAAAAATAGTGTTCAAAATTCTAATTAAATGTGAAATTCAAAAATTCACTATGACATGTTTATTTATTTTGTTCTTAATTTTACGCACATGATAGGATTGGTATAATTACCATAGCAACACTGGAAATGTGACACACTGTATTGTACAGTTTTTATCAAGTAAGTGATACATTTCAAATAAAAAAAAAATAAAGTATTTTCATAAACAAAACCATTGATTAAATTATCGTAATGTATAACCCTTTGGCTAATAATATAATACCTACGATGGAGTATGGCTGGTGATGATATGATACATTTTTTCCATTTAAAATTCTACATTTGCACTTAGAAGGCTGCAATAAATACATATTTTATTATCGTACAGTCAGGAAATAACAATTAATTGGTTTCATATGATGATAACGTATACTATGTATTATCATACATAATGCATTTATGTCATATATAAAATACATATTTGTAATACATATTATTACTTATATAGCCTAACATACGATGTGCAAGGTGCTGAATACTATTTGGTCTCTCCTTGCATCCTACTGTTTATATCTCTCATAAACACACCTGCTTATATTAAGTCAAGCAGAGATCATTTTCATTAGCGTTTTCCTGAACTTCCAACAATAATAGCAGCAGCAGCAGCAATAACAACAACAACAACAACAACAAACACATTACACACAGGCATCTCCTAGATTCAAGCTGCTCCACTGCCTTTCCCCCTCTTGTGAACAAGAGCCCTCTAGTGACAGACAGACAAAACTACAAAAACCGTGAACTGAAGATGCAACCATTCATAAATCCTGTCTCCAGATTTATGAATCCGGAGACAGGATTGAATATATTTTGCACTTGAATATTAACCCTGCGATTTTGCATCTAGTGTAACATTCTTGTAAAACAAACAAAAGCTAAAGAGTTGCTAATATAATTAGTTTAGTCTTGCAGGACTGATGTAGCTTGAACATGTGATGTGGGCTGTTTATTATTTGTGTGTACTGTACACACAACTGGCGGCTCTACATGTGTTCTTGTTACATGACTTTTGTGTGTCTTATGGGCAGGAGCCTGCCTGGGCCTTGTCATGTCTGTGTCGTCTTGGAGTGTAAACAAGTCAGACCATCACCTTTAGCAGTGATTCGTTAGTGGTTCTCACCTCATTAATCAGCTGTACTTGCTTACTAATGAAGTATCGGGGAAGGACTATAATTGTTATGCTTTATTGGTGTAATATATACCAGGGAGGGATAATTAAAGTTTGCCCTGAGATCCGTTTGTAGAATCCCTGACACTGCAGCCTTATGCTTTCATTCATGAAATGGAGCACACGGCTCACAGCCCAGCCTACCTTGCCGTATATGTGTGTCATAAATAAGGGCCAATATTTCTATATTTTGACCTTGGAATGAGGGATGTTATGGATGTTATGGACAGACCCTGTGATGCGGGGCATGAGTGGTAAAGTTAGCTAATACAGTGCTATGGGGGAGTGATTTTGTTCCAGAGTGAGACTCATATTCCGGAGTGTTTGAGAATGAGAGACGTGTTCCGGGGTGTTCCAGAGTGAGACTCGTGTTCCGGAGGGAAACGTGTAATGTCACTTCTCATATCAGTGGACAGGAGTATGGCTGTAGTGTGGATTATGAGCTCTGGAGACCCTGTGGGGTCAGGTTCTCTCTTTGGGGGTCGGATTTGCTTGTGGGTATTGCCAATCAATGCCATAATCCCTTATCTTTTAATTTCCCACAGCAGAGAGCGGTGCTTATGAATGGATATAAAGAATGAATGCATACCATATTTGGAATTGTTATTTTTCAGAATCTCTTGCAATTTTGACCACAGTTGAGTTTTATTACGCTCATAAATAGCGATTTCTATGAATCTGAATTAAATTAAAGCATAATAAAAGTTTGTTGAGATCGGGGCACGGAACAGGACGAGCAGCGCTGCAGGCGTGGACTCTGTTTCGCGCTGAAGCACTGGGGTGTTTTTATGGCAGCAGTATGTGGTACATTGTTGCTCAAATACAGGTCATTTGACAAGTTTCCCTCTCAGCATGATAACTCAAATGAATGACCTTGTTCGCTGCTCTTGCTCTGCCATTACATTCCTATATCATTAGAACGTCGTTCAGTAGAATAGCTCTGTCAGTTTGGACACAGATCCTGCTTGGTCCGAGCAGACCTTCTCCTCGAGGTGGAGTGCGTTACACAAGGTACTTCAGATTTATACGTTGTGTATGAAAATAGTTTATGTGAAAGAACTGAAGAGAGCACAGTGGATCTGAATCTTTGTGTGCATGTGTGTGTGTGTGTCTCTTGCTGCAACCTTTTGAAACCCAGAGGATTTTCTCTCCATCCACTGCTTCTTAACATTGTCTTCCTCGGGAGATGGGGGTTGGGGGGCGCTTTCCTTAGGAGAAGTTGAGATTTAATAAACCCATATTTTTCCGTTTAAGACTGCGGACCGCCTGCCAGCGCCAGACGGCACTCGGAGCTGCAGCGTTTCACAATGTGCCGTGGCCCTCCAGATATCGGCATACTGAAAGAAAGTCATTATTAGTTTATATAATGCCAGCGAATGTGACTCCTCCCGGACCGGGGCTTTCATTGAGTTTATACAAAACGACAGCCTAATCTTTGGTGCTCTAGTCAGACTGATTGAACTCTGGGGAAGAAGTTTGAAGTTTTTGGACAGCTTTTCACAGCTTGCAAGTGTATCTGGGGGAAGAGATGGAGTTTCATGAGTTCTGTTCCAAATGTCAACGCTGTTGCACGTATTCCCGTAATAAAGGGCCACGTTAGAGAGAGAGAAATTACATATTTTATAGGCCGTGTAGCGGGCGTTAAAAAAAACCTTTTCTAAAAAGCTGATCTTAACAAATATGAATACTAATTTTAACATAAAGCTTTAATTTAGTTTCTCCTATGAATAAAGTAGTAGAAGAACCTCCCTTCTGGTTAGATTTGGTAGATATATACAGACCTCAATTTGTGTTATGTTACATAAATGTGTGATGTTATAGTAAGAAATGGATGATTTTGATATCCTCAGTATCTTAAACACGTGAACTCCGTAATGGCTGCGAAATGATCGATGGCATTTTGTCAAATTAATGTTGATTGAGAGAGTTTGCGTTTACTTTTGGTGCTGGTGAGAGTTGCCAATTCATAGAGAGAGATGTCTGTCACAGACAGCAAATCTGTGCGTGGGCGGTGCCCGCGGCAGCAGCTGTGAGGAGGTTTTGTGGAGTTGCTGATGTGACAGTAATCTCTTCGATTTGACTGACAGCTTCTGTCAGAATGGCACTCTCCCCTCTTGATCTTCATATCACACAGCACAGAGGAGGGGCTGCTTGCTGTCCTCACGAGCACTAACCCAAATATTATCCTGGCTTACAAGGGAAATTCTTTCTTAACTCGGATGATAAAGGTAATTTAAACCTATGGTAATAACATCCTGTTGAACTAGATCCAAATAAAATCACTGGTATCATTTGAAATACATTGTTTTGAATGACTTATAGTGGTGATTATGGTAAATTATTATTTTTAGATTATTTATGCCACAGACATTTTTCTGAGAGCCACTATCTGTGGGGAATATTTTTAATATTTTGCGTAAATGGCAAGAGACTGAGAAATGTTAAGGAGGGAGCTGGTTCACAGCACCCGACAGAACTTGTTTATAATTTAGGTGGAGGACCTCATGGAACATGAGTTTTGGGAAAATCCGTTCTTGTGGTTTTGGCCTGGATTCAACAAAATTTAGCTGCTTCTGAAATTCCAACAGCTAATCAGTGTTGAATTATTCATTTGTGATTGGCCCACATAAGTCATGGCATTTTCATTTCGGCCCAGTGTTGCTTTGGAAAAGTAGGTCATTGGAGGTTTCGTTTATTGGCCAGGGAAAACAACAAGCATACACTCCCCCCCCTATAAATTCTGGTAGCGATTTGTGTTTTAAGTGCAGTGTGGAGCACCGGAGCATGCCTTCCTCCTGGACTCAAAACCCAGTGGGTCACCACAAGGGCCGCCACATGAGAGGAGTGTGTTAACAGCGTGAACACAAACTGACTGGCCTGTGCTCCTCTGTTACACCAGAAAAACAGGCTAAGGTGTCAAGGTAACACTGGGTCGGCCAAAACCAGAGCTCCGCTGTCACTTTGCACCGAGGCGGCCCTTGGGGTCGCTGACAGAACTGGGGCTCAACCCACTTCCTGGTCCCGCCGGCACCACCAGAACCACAATGCCTTCACTGTCACACTCCCAGAAACCACACTGCAGCACAGCACAAAAGGGCCATCCTCGGGCCTGGCATGTGCATCGTTTTCTCTAAGCGGAGCGCACTGAACGGGCCCGAGCCTCCTTAACATATATGGGGCTGGCAGTGTAGTGTAATGGTTAGGGAGCTGGGCTTGTAACTCAGAGGTTGCAGGTTCAATTCCCAGGTGGGGCACTGCTGTTGTACCCTTGAGCAAGGTACTTAACCTGAATTGCTTCAGTAAAATATCCAGCTGTATAAATGGATTGTATGTAAAGAAATGTAAACTGTGTAAGTCACTCTGGATAAGAGCGTCTGCTAAATGGCTAAAAAATAAAAAAATATAAAAAATAAAAATATAATATATGCCATTTAGCAGACGCTTTTATCCAAAGCGACTTACAGTGGTGAATGCATACATTTTTCAGTATATGTGGCCCCAGTGGGAAATGAACCCACAACCGAAGCTTTGCTAACGCCATACTCTACCAACTGAGCCACAAGGAACGCCTCCTCCTCGCTCTGGGATTAGGCATCGGAGCTTATGCTCCCATGGGAGATGGGTGTGATATGGGGTGAGGTGGTAGAGTGGAGGGGCTACCCAGCAGCAGCAGCAGCAGCAGCAGCTTCACAGCGGTCTTGCTTCTGGCTGTCTGCTGCACAGCCTCACAGTGAGCAGAGTGTAGAGTCATCTGCGCTGCGATAAAGATCTGAGACTCAGCACTGGAGCTTCAGCTTGGCGTGACGTACTCAGACATGGGAGTGGGCTCCATCTGAGAACCTTCCCTTAATGCCGGAACCGCCTGATCGTTTTAACCGGCCTCGGAGTTCCAGTCACGCCACCGCAGCATGCCATACTACGCTCCGTTTACTGCACTCACACACACAGACGCATGCACAAAGACACACACTGACACGCGCATGCATGCACTCACACAGAGGGACACATACTCACTCACACATGAAGGCATTTACATACACATGCATGCATGCAGTCACACATCCACTCACAAACGCAAGACATACACTCGCACGCACATAAATGCATGCACTCACACACAAAGGCATATACACAAACACTTTCACAAACGCAAGACATACACTGACAAATGCATGCATGTACTCGCACACACACACACACACACACACACACATATGAATGCACACACACACAAAGGCATACATACACCCACACACATCCATGCACTCACAAAGAGACACACACATACACACAAATGCACTGACACACAAACACATGCTTGTACTCACACACAATGATACACTCGCATACATGCACTCAGACATAAAGGTGCACACTCACACATGCATGGACCCAAATGCATCCATTCACACACACACACACACACACACACACACACACACACACACACACACCACACACAAAAGGCATATGCATGGGCTCACACAGTCTCTGGATAAGAGCAGCTGCTTAATGGATGTAATGTAATGTAACATAAGCACACAAATGCACTCTCACACACATGCATTCACACAAGTATGCAGGCAATTACACACAAAAACAAACACACACAACCACGCATCCACTCACACACAAAGGCGCACGCGCACACATCCTCACACACACGCATAAGGATAGGAGCATGCATGAAAATAGGGCACAGCATAAAAATTTGCACAATTGTAAAATATGTGGCATGTCTATATATAATTGACACATCCAGTTAATTTTCGGTTGGTTTCACTTTTACTTCGGTCTTGGTAATTATGTCTTGCAGGTTTCTGTCTCTCCCTAGACATAGGAAGGGTAATATTTTTGGTTTTGAAGGTTAGCAGAGCATACCAGGAATTATGGGATGGGGAAAAAACCTCATTCTCTCATTGACGTAAATGAATCTCCGGAGAGATTTCCTGTGAGCGCCTGTGCCATGGTTTTGGCAACATTGTTAGAATGCTTTCACAAGCTCTCAGATTGCTGGGCGCATAGACGGGGCTGCATACTGCACTCTGCCACAGATGATTAGATTGGTCTTAAAGAAAACCTTGGCTTTGCCTCACATGTTTGAATGTGATTAAAAGTGAGACGTATTCTTTCCTTGCCGCCTCAGCTGCAAGAACTTGGTTTTTCAAGCTCTTACCCTCAAACTTGAAGACCTTATTTCATACTTGTTTTTTATTCTCTCTTTCTTTTTTCATTTATTTCTTCATTTATTTTTGACACCAACTTTTCATTTGTTTTTAAAAAGAAGAAACAATTAGTCACTTGGACATTTGGATGTTTCAAGAACTGTTACAAAGCTGATACAATTTGCAGGATACAGTCTATAAACAGAATTACACCACTATAGTAGCTCCTCCCACTCTCCCCATTCCACCCTCTTGGCATGAGATAGAAAGTTGAAGAGTGTTTAGCAGAGAAGATAAAAAATATAAATAGATGGTAAAATAACAAGCATTTGTTACAGTATCAGGACTCTGTTTTCATTCGCTGTCTCTTTAACCACAAATAAAATAAAGCAGATTTCGGTCCATTGGTTGTTGCTGAGGACAATCAAAATATACAGTACCTAAAACAATGTAGCCAGTGTTGTGACCTAAAATTCCATTGTTCAATAGATTTAATTTAATTTAAAAATTATTATTATTATTATTGTTATTATTTCTTGCAGCAGCAAGTATATCCGGCAGCAAAACATTTAATTCTCCTTCTTTTAAAAACAAAGTTGCAGCAAGACAGAGAGACAGAAAGATCTTTTACGTTCAGGAGAGAGAGGCCTGGCTCTCCTTATTTTGGTACTAAATGGCCTGCGCCCGGCCCTGGAATGTGTAGGTTCAGCTGTCTGGCAGTGCGGAGGCCTGCCAGAGCTCATTCATTTAAAGCCTGGTGCGCTGACCCTCTCCAAACACTGCTGGGAATACATTTCAGACCAGGGCTGATAGAGCCATTCTGCCGTGCTACCAGGTGTCCAGCTACACTGCTAATGAATGGACTCTTACAACTGAGAGCTCAGGGAGGGAGGGGGTGAGAGAGAGAGAGAGAGAGAGAGAGAGAGAGAGAGAGAGAGAGAGAGAGAGACAGAGAGAGAGAGAGAGAGAGCAAGAGCGAGAGAGAGAGAGCAAGAGTGAGAGGGATGGAGGTAGGGGGTGCGAAAAACGTTTCAGGCCAAGTACAACAAATATGCCTTACTAACAGAACAGCAATCAGATTTCTTTTCCACAAATCCCACTTTGGTTTTTTGTTTTTTTTACACGCTGACCAGAAAAAATAAAATAGCTTGAGTCGGTAGGCATCCCTGTTTTTTTTAAACAAAGTGAAAGGCAGGATAAAGAAACACCCACCCCACTCCGTTGTCCTTCTACTACTGTCGACTCCATAAAGCAGGAAGCCCAGTACCATAGTGATAGAGCCCGGCTGTCAACGTCCTCCATCAGGGAATAAGGGGCGGTAGTGTGGCAAAAACTTCATTTGATTTGATTTGATTTGATAATTCAACATTCACGTACCTCCAGAGCATCACGCCACTTACTCATAGATTGTATAAATGTACACACGTCAAAAACAAATTGTAAAAAGTCACAAAATGTTTCAGTGCACACGGCATATCAAAAAACAAATCAGTTTATTTGGGTCACAAAAAGTCTTAACAGAGGGGGACTTTATTTCCTAGGTAGGGAGTGTTTCAGTGCAGCAAAAAGAAAGTCAAAGGTTAGTTAGGTAGTCAGCATACGCGGTTATGACTATTCACATTGAATCCTCCTGGTTCAAATGATGAATTAAATACCACTGGTTCAAATCCCAAGTGGGGCTGTGCTGTTGTATCTCTGGGCAAGGTTTTAACAAACTTAACCTGAATTTCTTCAGTCCACATCCAGCTGGGGACATGGACAGTATGCGAAAAATGCAAGCTGTGGAAATCACATTGAAGTGTTGTCTGCCTAACAAATGAATAATGGAGTTTTTATTGATTCATTTATGTATTTATTTTACCTTAATTTGGAATGCCCAGTTGCAACTTGTAGGCCCTTGAATGTCCATTGTTGCAACATCCATCGTCGTAAGATCCAATGTTGGAGACTGGCATGTGCATTTCTCCAAACCACAGTAAACCAACAGCTTCTTTTCCATACTGCAACTGTCCACCTGCGCTACCACAGCTACTGTTGTCAGAGATCTGCGCAGCTGACGCAGACAGATTGCAGGTGTCCATTGACATTGACCAGAGGAGTTGCTGGAGGTGCGGATTACCCTGCGGAGTCAAGCCCTCCCTCCCTGGGGTCAGTTGTGCCCGATGGAACTCCCGGCCACTGTCTGCACTGACGCTGTCCAGAAACGGGGCATAGGACACCTCACTGCTCTATGCACAAGTGCATTCGCCACTTAGGCACCCCAAAAATGATGTCATTTATTAATAAAGGGAGATTGCACTGGTGTCATTGGAGGAGCACTGGTGTCTACTGTCTAGGAGACATCCCAGATTCACAACCACAGTTCTGCACACAGACACTGTGACAGTGTGTCATGGTTTGGAAATCCTTTGGTGAAAGCTTTGGGATTCATACTCGTGCTACTTGTGGCAATTAGTTCATACGAGTTAGCCATTTGAAGCAGAGGACAAAGGTGTTTTCTTTGAGTTTGAAACAGTCAGACTCACTCTGGTCCAAGCCCAGCGGTCTGTTGCAGTTTTGCCTGTAGTAAAACTAACAGCTGCAGTGCTGTAGGAAAAAGAGTTGAGAGAGAGTGTGTGGACGTATGCTGCATCATATTTCTCACATTACCATTCACCTCCTGCGTCGGCCCGTTTGGCATAGACCTGGAGGCTATATTTTATTTGGAGCAGTTTGTGGTGTGTGTGTGTGTGTGTGTGTGTGTGTGTGTGTGTGTGTTTGTGTGTGAGTGTGTGTGTGCATATGTGTATGTTTACAGTGCGTGCGTGTGTGCGTGCACATATGTGTGCATTTGTTTGTGTGTGGTGTATGTGTGAGTGCATATGTGTGTGTGTGTGTGTGTGAGTGTGCACATGTGTGTGTGTGTGTGCGTGCATGTGAGTATGTATGTGTGCATGCATATGTGTTTGTGTGCGCATGTGTGTGTATGTGTGCGAGTGCGCACGTGTGTGTTTGGTGTGTGTGTGAGTGCGCACATGTGTGTGTGTGTGTGTGTGCATGTGCGTGTGTCTCTCTGCAGAGAGGGAGCTTGTTATTTTAACCTGTGCTGGCTGCTGCCCAGTGCTCAGCACACAGAGAGGCTTCCCTGCTGGCCGTCCATATGAGCTGTGCTCTCCAAACAAGGCCTGTGCTGTTACTCACTCAATGGTGTGTTTTAGTTTTAAAATATGCCAGGCAGATGGGGGAGGGGTGTGGGGGGAACACAAACCTCTAAAAAACTGTCTGAGCATCTGTATGTCTGTCAGTCTTTCTGCCCGTTGCACCTTTTGCAGGGAAAAGGTTTAAGGTTTTGGTTTAGGGTTTGTTTTTTCAGAGTCTATTTCAATTAGCGAGACATTAAGTGTGCAATATATAGCGGCGGTTTGCCATATTTGCGTATTGCTTTTTTAGCGTTTAGTTGACGCATGCTGCAAAATAGAGGCACTTGCTGGTGGAATTTTCACTCTGTTTTTTCTTGATTCAAAAAATTACGGTTTTAAGTTCCCAGTCGCTCTATACGTGGACAGTCCTATTGCAAGAGTACCATACAACGTTAACAAATGTGACTGACGATCCTCCACATGCTCATTAAGCTGTCAGGTCCCACTGCAGGCAGGGTTGGAACCATATAATAATGATGGATTGCATTCATATAGGGCCTGCCAAAGCATATTACTGTGAAGGCAGGGGACTCATATTAACCACCAATGTGTAGGGCCCGCTTGGGTGATGCATGGCAGCCATTTTGAACCAGAGCATTTGTCGCACAGAAGATGAGGTTGAGATATAGGGATATAGGGATATAGGGATATGAAGGATCCAGCCGGTGCGGTCAGAGCACAGGCTGCCCGATAGACATGAGGAGTCGCTATTGAGGAATTGTGGGGGAAGCCCTGCTCAAGGGGGCAATAGGAAATCCTCCCTCCCTGGGTGCCACTATGGTCATATGTGTAGGCCTGTGGGAGTCCCAGCAATGGGCTCAATTATTTTGGGACCATAGGGCACACCTTTGCACTAAGACAATACAATACAATACAATCATTTAGCAGACACTTTTATCCAAAGCGACTTACAGCAAGACAACGTGCCTCAATGAAATGCATCAGGAGGCCTCTGTTATTCTGGTCTTTTGAAACATGCTGCTCAGATTTCTAATAGGCATAGTATTAAACCCACAGTACCTTGATTGGAGGACTGGAGTCCCAGTGCACGGTGGTCGGAAAGCTATGGGACCAAAGTCCATCAGGGACGGCGTGGGGCGAGAGTGCAATCAAAGGAGTAGACAGCCACATGCCACAGGGTTTATTTGGAGCTGTAATCAACCCAAATGGATCTAGTGAATACCCTTTCAATATGTGCATTGAAATCAGTGCCTTGGGGGGGAAAAACTCTGATATTCCTTATGTGTATGCTTAGCTTTTTTATTACTGGGTTGCATTGTATTGTATGAGATTTTTATTAACATTTTATCCATTTTATTTTTTTGTTACACCCCAATTTTGAGTTGCCAGTCTTATTTGCATGCATTGCTGCAACATCCTCAGTCAGTTCGGGAGGGTGCACATGAGCACACTGAGCTTGCAGCCAATCACCACTTTGTCGCACAGCCCCCCCCCCGAGCCGGGCAGCCATTGCGCTGGAGGATGGCACACATGTTACCCAGCTGCCACATCATTGCATTGAGAACCAGTGCTTTTTTGGAGGGGGGGTGCTAATTGGGCCAGGGGTACATTTTCCGTTGCCAGTGCTTTCGCATTGTTAGCAGTCTGATGGATTTTCTCTCGATTGTTTGATCCCAGCATATTTGCATATCAGTTAATCACTTGTGTAATTGCATTGTATGCAGCTGGTAGTGTTTTTTGACTTTGTTATGATCTTTGGTTGTGTAACGCTGTAGAAACGTGCACGGGCTAAGTGTGTAATTCAGTTAATTGCATGAAGCAGCTAATTCCCCAAGCCAAACGCTCGTTGCCTCTTCATATTTGGTTAATTGCGTTTGAGATGTGCCCTCGCTTGTTAGTACAGTACAATGCCTCACATCAGGTACTCTGATAGAATGCAAGTATGCAATTTGAGACAGCCACACAGACTCCGAGTAGTCCTATGCTCTGCACTGTTCTGACGTTATGCATTTAACCACAGCATGCATGTAATATCAAATGACCGGGTGTCAAACTCATTCCATCGAGGGCTGAGTGTATACAGGTTTCCGTTGCAACCAATGCACTACACAAGGTGATTTAAATTAGTTTCCCTCCTTGGCTGACGAAACTAATCAAGAGATTTATTTGTGAAATCACCTGGTGTAGTGCATTGTTCGCACACTCGGTCCTCCATGGAGGATTACAGGTCTACCATCTACTGTAAATCAAATATATATTACTACAATGATCTACTATCTACAGTAAAGTGCAGTTATCAGATACAAAACTAAAGGTAGCTGGCTGCATAATAGAGGGGAGAGTGCCAGACAGTCACATCATCTCAGAGTATGTGAAGTATATTAGCTAGCAGGGAGAGACTGAAATTTGTCAGCACAGGTATCTTACCATGAAGGGCTTGCTGTAAAACGCTCTAGATAAGTAAATAATACATTTATATAAATACATTGGAAATAATCATCATGATAATAACATTAACACCATCAGTCAAGGCGATGACCCCCTCCGAATGTGTCCTAAATATCTTGTACAGTATTTTGCTAAGGGCTGAGTTTCGGCTGCTTCGTAATAAGAGTGAGCAATTTCTTGATGCTGTTTGATGAAGACTTCCTACTTGCCACTTCCCTTCTCTCAACACAAGGAGTCACCGCAAACACCGTTTCTGTGTGGTAAAGCCCGGAATCACTTTGCCAGGTGTTTGTGTTAGAGATGAATGACATTAATGTGTCCTGAGTATTGCCTTTGAGACCATATGTTCAAGTTATGGATCAGTGGGCACAGAAGTGACCCAAACTTACAAAATGAGTACACAGCTGTATGCATTCTGGACCATGCCAGGCATTCTTCAGCTCAACACCAGCTCCTATCGTGAGGACAAACAGTCAGAATGCCACTTTGAAAAACAGGATACAGGAACCATTCATGGAACCAAAAGATTCAGGAAAGGTTCAGATCAGAATCAGAATCAGAATCAGAAAAACTTTTATTGCCAAGTACACAAGTATACAAGGAATTTGCCTTGGTGAGGTTGGTGCATAAAAACACTGAACAAGACAATAAAGAAACCAACAAGACATTCACAGGATAAAAACACTACAAGGCACAGCAATAATAAATAAATATTTAAAAGTATACATGGTAGTACACAATTGGAAACAAGTGTTGGGTAAGAGCTATATGTGTGCATGTCTGTATGAATGAATGAGTGCCTCCAGCATGATGAGGGAAAGGCTGAGGGGGGGTGAGTGATAGTCCCTGAGTCAGTGAGAGGCAGGGGGCATGTTTGTGAGCCCCACTGCCTTAGGGAAAAAACTGTTCAGATGGCGCGAGGTTTTGGTTTTGATAGACCGTAGCCTTCTGCCGGATGGAAGACTTTGGAAGAGGTGGTGACCGGGATGAGAAGGATCAGCGATGATCTTTCCTGCTCTCTTCCTGGTCCTGGAGTGGTACAGATATATACCAAAGTAGAGTAATGAATACTCCTTAACACAGACAGCCATATTGAAATGAAAATGAGGCTTATACTACAAGCAACATTCTTTTTCTTGCAAGGGTACAATTATGTTCTTCTGACTGAAGGTACAATTCAGTACCCTACAGGGATACTGCTACAGTGACAAGTATTTGTACTAGGTACAACATGGAAAACAAATTCTGAGAGTGTAATAATAATAAACGGATAACAAAGTCTTCAATCATTTATAGTATATTACATTTTTAAAAACTCCATCAGTGCTGAAATTATCATGGCTCACACATGGTGGCTGAATCTGCCTTGTCCCTGGGTCCCATTGATCTCTGTGACCAGTTTTTCTCTCTTTCTCCCTCGCGTTGCTTGGAGAAGGGCGAGTCATGGCCAACATCACCGGGGCGCAATCAATCGCAGCGAGCGGCAAATGGGCCTGGTGCCTCAGGGAGACCCTTGCTCACACCTCTCTGTCTTCTAAAAACAGCTAGTCAAAATACCCTGAAGCCTGCAGAATATCAGCCCAAACCATGTGAGAAATTGTCTTTGTATTTTTGTGGTGCCAGAGGGCTCTTTGTGACGCCCTTTGTGGAATTGAGCATTATTTGTTTTAGTTTTTCGGCTGGCGCTTTTGTATGCAGTGGGCATGTAGAAGGCAGTCACATTGGACAGTCAGATTGATTGACCTTCTCCAGCAGCACATGGCCTCAAATCACAGAGTGAAGTGTACCATTGTGTGTGTGTGTGCGTGTGCTTGTGTGGAGAGAATTAGTTGCTATAATTGTTCGTTTGTTTGCCAACATCCTGTTTTAATTTTTAATTGCCTTTCCTGTTGTATGTTCAAACCAGGTTAAAATATTAGTACTGTAATAATTAAGGAGGGTGATTATTATTATTATTATTATTATTATTATTATTATTATAGCCTGCAGTTCCAGTGCTGGAGTGCAAATGTGGAGTATGGGTCGTACCCTGGACCAGAGCAGAGTGCCTCTTCTGGGCAGGACAGGTGTGAGTCCCAGGGGTTTCTGCTGTGTGGAGACCCCTGAGTTTGCTGATGTCTGCGGTTGAAAGCCCAGGCCAGATTCAGTGTTAAAGGTGGTTTGTTCCTCACAGGCTGCTATTCAGCACATGCTTGTGCAGCACATTAAGGAGGGAGACTGATGGTTGTTGCGGTCGTTGGGGTGGGAGGTTTCCCATTTAAAAACCAAAACAAATAAGACATGTGAATCGGTTAGATAAGCTGTAGCCCATTGTTGTATGTGGAGAACCGTTTTACAGGCCTAGTTGGGTGCTCTCTTTCCAGATTTATACATGGTTTGTGTGGATGTGTTGCTCTGTGTGTGTGTGTGTGTGCACGTACATGTGTGTTTCACCCTGTATGTGAGGCGGTGGGTTGTGAAACAGCAGTGACAGTCTGACATTTTGTGAAAGGAGGTGTCATTGAGTCCCTGAGCCGTGAGGAGAGTTGGCCTTCAGTGGAAGACGTGGGAGATGAGAACCCCCCTGTCCTCCCCCTCCCCCAAAAACCCCCAACAGATCCCACCCCATGGGGCGGTGGGGTGTGGGTGCGGGTTTCCTTTGTGTGTGCTTAGAATACGTTGGCCTTGTGTTGATGGTGACACACAGCGACATGTTCATAACAGCGGGGAGAAAGCAGTCCTGTCTGGAAAAGGGGTTAATTTATTTTATATCCACGAGGGTTTCAGTCCAATTCAATATTAATGCAAGGGGAAAAAACTAGGGAGATTGGGTGTTTCAGTTAAACTCTTTCTGACGCTTTCCTTTCCTCCCTTCAAAATGTCATATCATCCCTTTGTGCTTTCACATCCCCCTCCCCATCCCCAATCCCCAACTCTCCCTTTCTCTCCTCTCACATGCACACACACCAGGACACATATGTGCACACACAGAAACAAGCGTGCACGCACACACACACACACACACACACACACACAGCTGTGAGAAAAGCTGTGACACGGATTCATGAGTCACGCAGACTGAGAGATAAAATGGATTATACGTCATCTGAAATATTAATAATACATGTAATACTATATTTTAAGCTGTGCTTTGGAGAATATCATAGATGGTTAATGGTCTCATTTTAAAGTATATCAAAGGAGCGATCATAGTTTACAGTGCACTGAAGTAGCATATCGGCTATACATTTTTTCTGAAAGTTGAAAAAGAGCTCTCCATTACATGTTCGAGGATTAGTGCTTGGAAAACTAAAATGGTTGGTCATTTTGAAATTACACACAGCCTAATGTTTATTTTTGATATTTTTTGGTAAGTTAAGACAGCCTCCTCGAACTTTAGAATTTTACATTTTAGATGAGCTGACTTTAATAAAATGAGAGAGAATTTAAGTAATATAGATTGGGTAAAACTTCTAGATTGCAGAACTGTGAATGAAAAATTTACTATATTTAAAAGGGTTATTGTAGATGTACAGTGTAAATTCATCCCAAAAGTAAGGAAAAATAGGATGAAAAAACTGTCTCCGCAGTGGATGACTAAATCTTTACGGGAGATTTTGAGTATATAAAAAGGATAACACAGAGAGAAACAAGTTAGATTATTGTAATATGCGGGCTAAGGCTAAAAAGGAAATAAGATCAGCTAAAAGGCGGTTTGAAATTAAAATTTCCCAAGAGATGGAAAAAGTTTTTTCAATATTGTAGTAGAAAAAGGAAAGTTAAGGATGAGGTTAAGTGCATTAAGAATAAGGAAGGAACTTTGGTTTATAATAATAAGGATATTGCTAACACACTAAACAGTTACTTTGTTGAGAGCTTTACTAGAGAAGAGGTTATAAATATCCCTAAATGTATAGACAAGGTACAGAATGTTTTGGAGGACTTTGAGATAAGGGACGTAGAAGTACTACAAAAACTACAAAAACTTAAGACAAATAAGGTAGCAGGCACGGATGGCATATATCCCAGAGTACTCAAAGAACTTGGGGAAATTATATATAAACCATTGACAGATATTTTCATTCAATCCATAATCACTGGAGAAATACCAGATGACTGGAAGCAGGGTAGTACGTATAATTCCAATATATAAGAAGGGGGACCGTACTGACATTGGGAACTATAGGCCTGTCAGTTTAACTTGCATCGCATGTAAAATTCTGGAATGCATTATTAGGGATAAGTTGGAATCATTCTTGAAAAATAATTGTATTTTAAGGGAGAGCCAACATGGTTTTCTCAAAGGGAGGTCATGTCTAACAAACCTCCTGGACTTTTTGAAGAGGCTACAAAGTGTGTTGACCTGAACCAGGCTTATGATATTATATATTTGGACTTTCAGAAAGCATTTGACAAGGTATAAAATGAGAGGCTCATTGCTAAAATGAATTCAGTAGGAATTGCAGGAGTAGTTTCAGAGTGGGTTCATAATTGGCTGCAAGGGCGAATACAAAGTGTAACAGTAGGTGGGGCCGCATCTGACCTCGGTGCTGTGGGCAGTGGTGTCCCGCAGGGATCGGTGCTGGGACCTCTGCTCATTACATAAATGATCTTGATATGGACGTTAGTAGCAAAATAGTAACATTTGCAGATGATACTAAACTTGGGGGTTTGGCAAACAGTTTGGAATTGACTAAAGTAATCCAAGATGATTTAAACAAAATCCAAAAATGGGCAGATACATGGCAGATGACATTCAATATTGCTAAATTTAGCATGTGTTATGCATGCGGGAAATAAAAACATTAGACAGGAGTATTTTATGGGAGGAGAAAAGTTAGTAGGTGTTCAATTTGAAAAAGACTTAGGAATTGTAGTTGTATCTGCATCAAAGCAGTGGTGGGATACATAGAATTCTCACTTAGAATTCTGTGTGCAGTTCTGGGCACCACACTACAAGAAAGATATAGAAGCTCTTGAAAAAGTCCAAAGAAGGGCAACTAAACTGATACCTGGTATGAAAGGTAAAAGTTATGATGATAGACTTAAGGCACTCAATATATTTAAGCTTAGCAAACGGAGACTTAGGGGGGATTTGATTTAGGTTTTTAAATTCCTAAAAGGGATTAACAAAGTGAAATACCAAAGATTTTTTAAGATGAGTGGGGTCAGCAGAACAAGAGGCCACAGGTGGAAATTAGTTAAAGGCAAATTCCGCACAGATATTAGGACGTTTTTCTTTACACAGAGAGTTGTCAATGCCTGGAACAGCTTGCCAGGTCAGGTAGTAGAGGCAGAAACACTTGGGCTATTCAAGTCCAGGGTAGATGTAGTACTAGATACTCTTTAGATTAGGACATGACAAGCCTAGATGGGCCGAATGGCCCGTTCTCGTCATTATGTATTCTTATGTTCTTATGTTCTTATGTTTAAGATTTTGGGTCCTTATAATTATGTGAAAATTATTTTTCATATGTGTGCGCAGGGGAAAATAAACAACAAATCCTGCTTTGTAACAATAAGACATGCAACTGACCAGGGCCATGCGAGACTGAAAACTTTTTTAGCACAGTAAGGAAAAGACAGAAAGCATTATTTTAGCTCAGTTAGGGAAAGAGTGAAGATATTTTTTCTTGTTCAGTCAGGTCCTCCTCGTCTCTCCGGCGGTGTAATATATTCCATTAGGCTGCTGCTCCTTGTGAGGTGTGCCTCTCCTCCCGACACGCTCATCTCTAATTGAATCTCCAGACGAGTTTGGGTACCTTGCCGCTGCCTCTCTCCCCCTCCAGTCCCGTTTCCCCACAGCTGGCCCCCGCTGTTGTTTCCCCTGGAGATGGGGGGGGCTGGCAGCATCAGTGACACAAGCCTCAGGTACAAAGTCTAAACGTGGTCTCTGCCCCTCATGCCAGCAGGGGGCCTCCAGCTCTCTGTCTCCACTACTAAAGAACAGAGGAGGATTCATCTCTCTCTCTCTCTCACACACACACACACACACACACACACACACACACACACTTACTTACACACACAAAAGGAAAGATGCATTAAAGTTGCACTCTTGTATAAATTAGCAGATGGTCTGGCTAAGCTTTCATGTATGAATTTTCTTTTTAACTACGTTTTCCCCCTCCTTCCTCCATCTCTTTCCCAAAGTTGGTCACACTTTTGGAGACCTCTAACCATGAGCTCTAACCATGAGTCAACCCGAGACATGCCAACAAAGCAGTGGTTTTACACATACTGTACATTATCTGTCCAGATAACACATGAGTATCGCCTGTCACACAATTTCCCTTGCTTATATTATTCTGTTGAATGTCCTCCACTTAGTGCTAGATCACACCTCAATGAAGTACCATCTTTGCTTGTGTGTAAGAGAGAGACTTATTAATCAAGTATAATCACCACAAATCTTGTGCATACATTTGGTCATTGATTAAGGCATAGTTATTAAATGTCTCTCTTATACATACTATATGTGTACCTGAACATGTCTTCTATTTATGTGTATGTATATATATGGAGGCAACACAAATTCTACAAATTTGTACAATTTATTTGGTTTATGATTTATCTGGTTTAGTAGAACCAGATCTCCTTTGCTCAAAGCAAACTTTTCACCAAAAGACAAAATATCCAACTGACCAACGATCAGAATAACTTGGTGCAGTCTTCAAATCATTCGATACGTTTTTAAATATATATATTTAAATAATTATTACATTTTTGTGAGTTTTTGTGTTTTCCCCACCAACTGGAAATGACTGGGCCATGCCAGTATGTTTTGCAAGCCCTGCATTCCCGGACAGGAAGCTTGAAAACCTCTGGGCCAGTTGAACAGATGAGGTGTTAAAATTTGCAGCTGTTCCACCCTTCACCTGTCATGACGCTCTGTGCATCCGAGGGACTAGAGCCCTCAAAGGTGGGCTGTTGGAGAGGAATTTTACAGTGCTAACTAGGGCTCCCACGGCAGGTAAAGCGCACAGCACAGTACGCTTCCTCTTCCTCTAGCGCCATACCGGGAAATCAAACGGTCGGGTCAACGGGGAACCCAATCCATCCACCTCACTGGTTCCGTTACATAAAACCGGATCCAAACGAGCCCGGAGAGCCCGCGCTCCTTTTCCGACTGGTTTCACTTCCCCTCTTTTTGTGACAGTCGCCAGCAGCAATATCATAACCTCTTCTGCCATCACGCTAATGGGTCTGAGAGTTACATAAGGCTGTTATTTTTTTATTATTTTGCCTTTTTGCCTTTGTTGGCTGCTGGGAGCATCGGGACCTACAAGCCCTGCTTGCTTTGGGACAGCCTGTCATTGGATAGATTTGTCAGCTGGTTACCCCTCATATCGACCTCAAGACGGAGGCCTGCCGCTCACGCTTGGCCTCACTACCACTCCCAAGGGGGAAGGGGGTCTTTCAAAGCTCAGAAACTGTTTAAGATATTAGTAGGCTGCTCCAGTGCAGATCTGAACCCAGTGTAATAACACTCTTGCAGTTTTAATGAACAAATTGCCCACTATAGCAGTTTTTTTTGTTAGTCTTTTAGGGGGTAGAGGTGGATATATTACATGCCCTTGAACAGAATCCACAGCCCACCCCCTTCCTTATGTCCTCGTACCTCCAGATTAAAGTTTCATGCTTTTGTGACCTGTGACCTTGTCAACGAGGAGCCTAATGTTCCATCCCTGTTCCACATATCGAGAGTGTGTGGGTGACGTTGATAGCATGACTGTTTGACAGACTATACAGCAGGGCCCCTAAATATTTAGCTGATAATATTCTCAGTCTCTAAAACATAGCCCAGAATTTGTCATCACACACTGAATCATGAACTGTTAATATCAATAACAGACTGGCGTGTCTTTAGATCGGGCTTTGTATCCATAGAGTTATTTCCATAACACTTGGCTCTTATTGGAAGGAGTATTTGGTGCTTTTTAATATTATTACACATGCCATTGCTTATTGGACGATCCAGTCATTGATAAGTTAATAAACCTTTGGCTTCATTTACAGTGGATTGTTGGCTTTATTATGTCTATGGTATGAATGGGAAAATGTTCCCAGTCCACTCAAATTAAGAAAATATTTACTTTTTATCACATTAAATAGTTTTTTAAACTTTTGTTTGTCTCTATTTCTGGAAGTGTGTTGTTTTCCTTCCTTTGAATGAATTACACATCTCTAAATAATGCAAGGCTAACTAAGACGACGGCTTTCAAAATGGACAGATTTAACTGTTCTGAAGTCAAATAAAAGTATATAGGCATATTGCGAATGGGTTGATAGATTTTTGTTTTATATCCAAGTTTGAAAAAGTAGTATACTATCGAGGCACATCTGACATTTAGAGTGAACACAGAGAAATGCATGCCACACAAGTGCAGGCCTAATGGAAGGTGAATCTGGTTCAATTCAAACATGTTTTTGTACAGTGAGTGCCCCAGTCTCAAACTGCTGACGGTTTGATAGATGAAAACATTGCTCAGTGGTCGAGACACTTTGGGTTGTTTCTTTTACTGTTCGCCGGAGATAAACAGTGTTTTTCTAAGTAAACCCTTTTTTGTCCTGGTGATTGATGACTGAAGTAATTCTTGTGCAAAGACAAATGTGTCTCCTGTGCAGTGGTACATATAATCCTGTGTCTCAGACAAGCACCGAATGAGTTTTATAGTTTATTAATGTATCCCCCCCTCTAATTTTGCCATAAACTTTTGCGGCGGTGTATTTTACATCGCTGACGCTCGCCACTGCACCGGGTTCTCTCTCCTCTGCAGTGTTAATTGTACTTTGACACTTTGACACCAGATTTACAGACTTTAACAGTGTCCTAAATTCATTTTTATACATTTAAGTCACTATAATTTATTTTCCTTTACCAAGTAAAAAAAGAAAAAGAATAAACTGCCTTGTTTTCAAAAAAAGCTACTTTTGGGGGGAAATCTTGCGATTTTTGGCATTGAAGAGCAATACTAGTCTGTTGCAGTTGCAGCGGACTAACGTTCAGTTGCTTGTATGGCTCTTGTAATTCACACCAGAGGATCTTACTTTCCATGAATGATCAATTTTTTGTTTAAACAAACCAGAGATAAAAGGTCCTCGGATTTTTACCAGGAGCTGTGTTTTCTGGAATAAACCATTTTAACCATTTTAAGTAACTGCCTGTGAGCCGAAAAGCAACAGCGCAAACCGTTCTCTCTGCAGGAAAAACCAGGACATAAACCGTTTCACTCGTAAAATGCTACGAAAAAAGCACCATATAATGAAATCATCTGTAAGCAAACATCAAGAAAGAAGAGAACCTTTTGTTTAGTTTTTTGTCACTTTTTACATTTGCTGCTGCTACCTCACGTGTCACATGTTTGTTTTGCAGTTCTGCTGAGGGTAATATATTAGTACTGCCTCCAGAGTCAGGTTTAGGGGTAGGCTATAGGTTATGCATGAAAAGCAGTACAGAAAACCAGCTAAGGGATCATAAGGCATAATGTATTTGCATGTATAACCCTATAATATATTTATTTGTATAACATATTTATATAAGCCTATAACATATTTGAATCACTGATTTACATTGTGATGGCGCTTGCTAAGCTGAAAAATATTTGTTAGTCATCGGTTCCTTCCTCAAACAAACCTCAAGCACCTAGCCCTAAGGAAAGGCAGACATTAGATTTTCTTTGGCATAAAGCAATTGACATTTGATATCATTTTTCAAACTCAACATAACATTTAAACTTTTTTCTACATTGGGCTCTTGCTGCAAGCATGGAGGCAGTTGTATTTGATTACTGTTTTGTGGGGGGGGGCGGGGATTTTAGGTTATTTTGTGCATTTAAGTGTTTCTTTTTCTAAAAAATATGAAACTGCATTGTGCCTGGCGAGTGGCAACGGGCAATGTTTACGACGAGCTCATTACGCTGAGAACATTAGTGGTAACGAAGAGCGGTCACTTCCAGGAATTTGCTCAATTTAGTGTAACTGAACGCTTCGTGATTGGACGCTTCAAATCTCTCGAGTCATTATTTTCCATTTTATCGAACGGTGCAATCAGGACACTCCAGCCCCGTTCTGTCTTTAGTGCTTCTAGTAGTACATGGAGTTGGTATGCAACTTATTTACCCTTTATGGAACTTCCATTAAATTGGCTTTTCCCATTGCCCACGAATAACTGTATTCAAATCTCAAATGAACTGGAAGTGCATTGCTACACATATACAAACCTGCCGAGCCATGCGATTGCCTGTGATGCTCATGTTGATGTCATAGAAATTTTATTTTGATGCCATGACAGATGGTAAATATTCACTCCTGACTTTCTAGATTCTAATGAAATCAGACTTGTTTTTAATGAGAGTCAAAGCCCAGTGGGGCCAGCCAAGCAACACAAATTCAGACTCTATTGAGATTTGAGATCTCACCATAAAGGAAATAATAGGAAATCAAATTGGCGTCCTGCCAGATAACCTCCCTCCCTCACTGACCTCAAACCCACAGTTACTGACGGTCAACATCCTGCTCTGCGTTCATCCCCTCTTTCAATCTTTTCTTCCTTCTCTCTTGTCTTTTCCTACATTTTTTTCCTAGCTTTCCTCCCCCCCTCTACTCCTGTCTTTATTTAATGTCAGCTGGCTGTGGTAAAAACACACAGTGAAATAAATGGCCCTGTTAGTGTTTGTCTGGGAGACAGACGCAGGGGGGGGAGCGGATGGTTCAGGGGTTGTGACGTCAGTGCAGGCCATTAAGAGGGGAAACTGCTGGGCTGTGCTGTGGGGGGGGGGGGAGACGCTGCATATGGCTGTCAGATGCAGGAGGCCGAAACACGGCTGGGCTGGGGAGAGCCCCTACGGGCACGAGGAAGGGCACACACGTCTCCCTGGGCACTGATCTGGGATCATTTCATTACCGGGGCTGTTTGTCTCCATTCGGGTCTCGCTTAATGTCAGAGCAGGCCGCGAGGTGCAGGCCCGGCCTCCCCATTCTCTCCTTCTCTCCGCAGGCCTTCTTTCTGAATGCGCCTCTGTGCTCGCCGCCTTCCCATTCAAGGCTCATTCAAGATGTTTGCTGTTTGTTATTGGATTTTTTGTTGTTGTTGTTGCCGGGTTTTTTTTCTTTTTGAGTGGGGGCACATACAGAAGCAGTGGACTTTTTTTTATACGTTATTCCAGGAAAATTAGCTTTAGGCTTTGTTTTTTGTTTTTTGTTTCTTTCTTTCCTCTGAGATTATTTTTAACATTGACGTGTTTTACGTCCCTACTCCCTATCTTTATTTGTGGTTGTTCCCTTTACATGACATTGAAACTGTCGGGATTAGGCTTTTGTTTATTCTCTTTTTTTTTACATTGCCTTTAGTTGGCAACATGCTACACTATGCTACAATTTACCTGTGGTTTTGTCATTTTAAGTAAGCTTTTGGAAGACTTGGTGGAAATGTATGCCCTCTGCACTGTATTACAAAAACACTTTGAGCCAGCCAATGTACTTCACTTTGTGCATTTGGCTGTTCTGTTGTAAAGGGAGGACTGCGGTCCTCTTGTTCTACCTACAGTCTGTATGTGTACAGCGTCATATTTAGAATGATACAGCGTGTTAGAAAAACAAATGTGCATTAGTCACATGCATAATGGCCGTACGCCTGCACATTATCAATATAATTAACATTTTGCTGACATTTGCTGAGTGTTTGGTTATCAAAAAGGACCATACAAACACCTGATAAATGTATTAGAAAACCGCTAATGGTTTGGCTATTACATGTTCATTTTGTGACTCATAAATTACTACTGTAGATTGAGAGGGGAAATACTGCAGAGACCTTATTAAGATGAGATATTCTCCGGTAATAAATTCGCAGCCCAGCCCTTCCCAGTGTTTTTCCCACATAAATAAATAAAAAATCCTTGACAGCCATGGCATTTCTACCTCTGCAAGGTTGATGGACTCTTGCATGTCACTGACTTACCTGCGGTTTTTTTCCTTTATTTTTTCCCCATGAGAACCGCGCACCGGGGCCAAAATCAAGGCCGCGCATCGTAAACCAAACGGAACGTGCTCCTGGAGCTGTGGTGCCGCATCAGTGGGAGCTGTCTGTGGTCACATGGAATGTCCATTAGATTCCATTAGATTCCATTAGATTCTTCCCTGCTGTGGACATGGTCTCATTGAGTTTTGTGAGGGGTAAGATATGCAAGGCGGGGGGTGGTCAGGTTGGATATCGGAGTTGCATGAAGCTATTTGGCTGTGTGGCTACACCTAAAGAGACAGGCCGATTCTGCGGTTGTTTAGCGCTGATTAACTCATCTGTCATTCCACCACCACATGCCCAAGAGCACACAAAAACGAGATGAGAGATGTTAAATGCTTTTTTCCCTCCTTTCAGTCTTGCTAATGGATCCTGACACTCTCCGTAGAGAGATGGGATGAAATCCTCTGCCTTTGGCTCATCATTGGCTGCCCTCTGATCATTGGAAGTTGTCACAGTGGAACAGCATACAGCATAACACAGAAACAGTATTGTCCTTCAATTCAGGAGGTTTTCTAGATGGAAAAAACTCTCCCTGGTATTCTGAAGAAATTATTTGGTCCCGTGTTACTTTTTGGAAATGAAAAGGGTCGTTCTGTATTGCTTGACCTTAGACGGCGGGACCATGTCTATGTGAAGGTCCTGCTGCCTGAGGAAAGGCTCCAGGACCTTCACTACACGAAATCCAGACACGAGTGGGTTGCACGTAGTAATGTGGTGGTCCTTTCGGAGTACAGATGTGAACTGCACCTCTGCCTCCGCCCTCCGACCCCCCCACCACGCTGCCGTGAGAGCGTGTCGTTAATTCCGGGAAAACGCCGTGTTCACGCTACAGAACGCTGCACCTGTTTTCCAAACCTCCCGGGACAGAGGAAAGCTGTTTTTCCCCGAAGGTCCGGGCACGGTTTCTGACCCGCAGCATCTTCTGTAACAGCAGAAAAAAAGTGAGATTAGCCAAACTCTTACTCAGACACCTTTCTTTCTTTTTGATTTGTTCCCTTTCACTGGAGGTTTAACAATATTTGGTGCTCTGATCTCCTTCAAGAAACCACACACGATTAATGTAGGATTGATCAACAAACAAGCACCATTCTTCCTAAGTCTAAAGGCCAACAGGATGCTGGGATACATAGCAAAAAGTATTGAGTATAAATCAAAGGAGGTTATATTAATGTTATATAATGCCTTTGTTAGACCTTGCTCAGAGTACTGTGTGCAGTTCTGGGCACCGCACTGCAAGAAAGATATAGAAGCTCTTGAAAAAGTTCAAAGAAGGGCAACTAAATTGATACCTGGTATGAAAGGTAAAAGTTACAAGGATGGATAGACTTAACGCACTCAATCTATTTAAGCTTAGCAAACAGAGACTTAGGGGGGATTTGATTGAGGGTTTTAAATTCCTAAAAGGGATTAACAAAGTGAACTACCAAAGATTTTTTAAGATAAGTGGGGTCAGCAGAACAAGAGGCCACAGGTGGAAATTAGTTAAAGGCAAATTCTGCACGGATATTAGGAAAAAAAGTTTTACACAGAGAGTTGTCAATGCCAGGTCGGGTAGTAGAGGTAGTATCTCTTTTTCACGCCCACACACAAAAATGCACAAAAAGATCAACACAGACATCCAAGCAAACACTCTCACACATGTATGCATTCATACACACGCACACAGACACGCATTGTTTTCGGGATTTATTAGTTGCTTTGTTTCTGTTTTTTTGACCAGAATTATATAGCAGGCTAGGTATGAAGGAAAGCTATACCTGTTGACAGTCAGGTCATTACAGTTCATTCATTATTGGAGGGGGAGATATGGTGGAAGCTATAAAATGGAACATGATGGAAGCACATGGCAGCGGACATACGCATCTCCTGTGCTGTTTTCACCTCTATCACTGCTGCATCACTTGCTGTTTACTAGCATCATGCTACTGAAATATTACTTTTATGTCCTTTATTCATAAGCACACCTTCAATTTAGATTTTCTTACTGAGAGAAACTGCTACTGAACTTTAGTCTAGCTTGCTAGATAGTTGTTGTATCACTTTTCTTCCTCTTTTGTCATAGCTGTTCTATGGTTTATAGCTTTATAGCATCCAAAGGCTTGCTAGCCAGCTAAGTTGTCTAAATAATTTAGCTAGCTGTTCTTGTGGCAAAGATAAATTAAGGTCATGTTACTGTTCAATTACAAGATAGTGCTAGCTACCAAATTTAGCTTAGATCAAATACCTACAGCAAAATGTCCTAAAAGGGAACATAGAAAACAGCACAAACAAACAATACAGCAACACCCAGCATCCTCCCATTGTTTTGAGCACACACATCTCTGTGCATTAAAACACAGGGTAGTTTGTACTCTGTGTTTGTAGTATATATTACATATTAATAATACATAACCTCAGTTACTTTATCCCTCTTATACTATATCATTTAAATAAATAAATCACAAATGGGAGAGCAGGAAGAATCTCAAGAAATCTCAAATGCGGTCTGGTGACATCAGTTGCAAGATACATGTCAGGTAATGGTGGCTGGTAAGCTGGGAAAAAGGAGGCTGAAACCTTACCTTTATACAAACCATTTTGGTCTCAGACTGTTTTCCTTTATTTTCCTTCATTATTCATCCGTTGAATAATGAGCTGCCTCTTAATTGTGTCGCACATTGTAGCGTTCTCTTTCTTCATGTTATGTTAGCAAATGTAAATTGCAATAAGGATCGGGAATCTTTAGTTTTCTATTGGTATTGATTATTGCTCAATAATTGCCCGATTGATAATCAATAAATGTAAACATAAACAGGTTTAAAGTAATCATTGATTTAAATGTATGGATTTTAGCCTCCTTTATTTCAAGCCAATGAATCGCTACTGATGTCAGCCTAGTACTGAATTCATTTGATTTTAAAAACACAGCCAATAACCAATTTCTGTGTTGGTGTGTGTGTGTGTGTGTGTGTGTGTGTGTGTGTGTGTGTTGGTGTTGTGGTTTTCAGAAATTTCTTCTCCTGAAATACAAACTTCGGTTTTGTGTCATTTTCCCCTCTTGTATTCCAGAATATTGTATTAATCAGGTGTGTCAGAAGTTATTTTGGTTGGTACGATATTAATTCCGTTTTTTTACCACTCATATTCCACAGATCTTGGCTTTGCTAAGTCTGAAAGATTTTGCCTGCCTCACATTGGTGCTCTTGAAAATGATCTTTAAAACTCTGTGTATTCTAGTGTGTGTATGTATCTGTGGTGGTGAAAAGACAGATTAAACTCCAGGTCTGGCTGTCAGTTACCCGCTCAGAATAAGCAAACAGAATCTGGAGAATGGATCTCTTTCGCCCTGCAGGGTAACGAATGCAAAAGGAGACCTCATCTCTCCCACAGCTGGCCACCCCCTGGCCTCTGCCCCTGTGCCATATGATTCAGTCATCTAGACACCGCACTTTTCCATGTCCCCCCCTGCCCCCCCTGTTTTACAATGGGAATACGATGGGTAGGCCCAGTGTAAACAGCAGGGATCAGTGTTTGTTTAAACTGAAAACCTCACGGTAGCCTCTGCTGTGGGCCTGGTGTCTCAGCGGGGGATGCTGGGATGGGAGGTGTTGGGTGGTGGACCTCCATGGCTGCTACATAGTCATGCCTGGGCCTGCATGTCGGAGGCAATGGCTGTTGATTTAGCCGTGGGGGTCGGACAAGGGTAGCGCTTATTGGGTGTGTTTTTTTTTGTTGTTGTTGGGGTTTTTTCCCAATCGACCCTGTGTAGACGGCCCATCTGGAAGAGCTCTCCCATTTCCAGAGCACCTGGTTGGACCCACGGATGGGGTGGTGTTGTGTGTGGGTTTTTTATGTGGGACACATTAAGCTAAGAGCCAGATGGACAGCAGCTTTGACATCAGTCAGGAGCCTACAGAAACACACACACACACACACACACACACACACACTCACGCACAAAGCATACGGAAACGAACACGTACTGACACACACACACTTAAACAGCAGCCAGGGGCCTAGAAAAAACACGAACACACACGCACACAGGAGCATAAAATCACACAAATGCATGCACACACACTCAATCACCAGCCAGGTGCATACAGAAGCACACATATGCACACACACACACACATACATGCACACACATAACTAAACACCAGCCAGGAGCCTACAGACACACGTACTCATACACCCACATACATACAGAAGCATACAGAATCACATACGCACATAAACCAGGAGCCTACCGAAGCACACACACACACACACACACACACACACACAAAAGCACACGCATACACACACACAGGATGAGAAGGTTCATTTCTATGTTGTCACAATTTTTTTCATGTCCTAATCTGTGTGGAGTGGTACGTCAGACAAATTCTAAATCAAATCAAATCGTAATGAGGCATGGATGGTTCGAATGAGTGATCTTTCATAATGTCGTCAGTGGGGCGGCCGGTTAGCCGTTGTCGAGGTGTCTGGTTGAGGGAACAGGCTTCTTGCCCCAGCGATACAAGCTCAGTGACCTTTAATACCCAGAGATTTGCGGGAGATTTGCGGGAGATGAGAGCACAGATCCTAATCTGAAATGGTGGATGGGGCCAAATAAAAATCATGCTGTTTGCTTCATTTGTCTGTACACTTGTATGGATTCTCCTGTTCATTCTACTGCACAACGTCATCTGTCTTTGTCATTGTTGTTGACGGCGCATTAATAGCACTCTTCACATGCATTTGCATGTTGTTTGTCATATTTCTATGGAAATTTTCCTTCAGAACTCATCATGGTACAATGATTTCCATGCATTATCTAGCATATTTTCCCAAATGATTATATTGCAAGCAATTTTAGATGGTTGCAAAAAATCACCAAAACCACCAAACCAAAACCAACCAGAAAAAAAGATGAGTGTGATGAGCTGTCTTTCAATCAGGAATATGAATAATTATTATAATTCATAATGCATATATGAATTATGTAAAGTGTGTGTGTATGCAATATTATATCAAATTACATAATACTTATAATATTATGATACAGTATATAAAGCTATACATTTTTTATAGGCATTTATAACATTGAATAGGCAGATCAGCACACTGTGTCCAATATATATAAATGTTATCATTTTACACATAAAGGAAAGTTCTGATACAAAAGATTAATTATAAATGATCATATTTATTATTATTATTATTATTATTGTTGTTATTAATAATAATAATTACAGAATAAAGCCAGAAACCACAGGTTTCTCTAAGTTGTGTAATTCTTTATATAATGGGAATTTAAAGAAAAACATTTCAGGCATTTTTTGATGATCGTAACTGTTATTCCCTCGGCCCCCCCAGCCCCCCAAGAATAATGTTTTTCCTTCTTTTCCATGTGTGTCTCTGTCTGAATGGGTATCAGAGAGTCTTCGCTGGCAGCAGGGATGAATGGGGCTGGGAGAGAGGACTGTGGTGGCGGGCGGATGTGGTGTCATTAATCAGCCCAGAGTGCGTGCTCAGAGCGCGGGTCACATGACCCTCCGGCCTGCTCAGCCCAATACCAGCCATCGCTGCCCTGATTGTTGTGGAGGCCTAATTGCAGGGCGAACGTGTATATCCATCACTGACTGTTTTCTCGGATCCTTATCTGTCTAAAAGCATGTTCCGTGGCAGAAAAAATGTGAAGGAGGAGTGAGGGGGGGGGGGGGGTGGCAAGGCGACCCTTATTAGACCAGGACATCTGATGTCATGGAATGTGACCCGCTGTGTTTGCAGCAGTTACAGATGCGGCACATTTTTCAAACTTCTCTTTTTCCAATGCTGCGCGCAGGTTTCTTTTCTTTTTTTCCTTTTTCTGAACAAAAACATTTCTCTGTCTCTCATTGATATATTTTTCCCCTTCGAGCATGCCGCTTCTTTTCGCTTTGCTGTCCGCTGCCATTGCGTCAGAGGAGCTCACCTCATGCGCAGCTGGCACAGGCAGACTGCAAGCACCCAACTGGCCAGAGGAGTTTCTCTTGGGGCGATGAGGCGGTATGAGCTCTGAAACTGACCCTGCTCCCTGGGTGATATTATGGCCAGTTGGGGATCATCCCACAGGGCTCCAGGCCACAGTCAGCACTCGCACAGTCAGGGTTTGGTTCCAGCCCATTGAGTGCATCTTTAATCTAAGGACTAGTGCTTTAGCTGGATGTTGAGTTTGGTGACTTGATGTGCTGCAGAGCTGTGCATCGGAGCATGGTAGCAAATGCCTGCTATCTCCTACATCCATATTTCTTAACCTTCACCCTAAGAGTATTGCATTTGGCTCATTGTGTCTGTCTGTCCACATCAAAGTAGCATGGAAACAAGGTTTTATCTCAAAGAAGCATGGGTCTATTTTAAATTAGATTTTTTTTATTTCCACCTTTTGTTCCTCCTTTTTTTATTAATTGGTTTACAATAAAGCCAGCATGAATTAATAAATTAGGAGGACTGTAACCATAGCTTTTTTTGAGAGAGAAAGCTTTTTTTCAGGACAGAGCACCGATTTAGCTTTTCCTACTGTACTTTCTCTCACAAACTTTACCCTTGGACGTCTCAGGCTGAATAATGAAGGCTTCCACTGGCTCATTCTTCCTCCGCTGGAATGAGTAATCTCATCATGTCTGCTCTGACGTCAGCCCGCTCACTGGTCGCCATGGTTACCCAGCGTGCCCCTGCCCCAAGAGGTAATTTTTAACATTCAGCCCAACACACTCAGGCTCAGTGCGGATGAAGAACCGACATTCCTCCAATTTCAAGGCCCCCACCCCCAGGTCTACAGTTTTACAAGACAATGCGCACTGTATTTAATACCCTCCTTTAATTTTCTATCTCTCCCTATTTCCCTTTCTCTTTTTCTTTCTCTCTCTCTCGCTCTCCCTTCTCACTTGCTTGCCCTGGTAACTCACTATCCTTCGTTCTAATTTCCACACCAGATGTCTTCACTGAGCCCTCATGCTCTGTTAATTTTTACCGAGTTAGTGACCTTTTTCTGTGGAAGGGCTTCTCTTTTTTTAAATGTCCCCCCTTTAACGCTTGCTTGGGTTTGGTTCTGGTCTGGAAAACATTCAAAATGTAGCCTTTTATGTATGAACTACATTTAACATTTCTTAATGCTGACATTAGTAGCTTTAGTGACCCTCCTGTAAGACCAAAGACCATGAGTGTTTTTTGGGACAGCATAGGAAGTTCAACTCTCGCTTATATCCTGCTCAAAAAGGTTCATGGTTGCTTTGAATTTCCAGTCAGACCAGTGCTCTAAAAGATTATGCAGGTCCATAAAGGATTACCAAGATACAGTTTTACGGCTGCCACAGAACATCTCCTTTTATTAGGATAGACTATTTATTTTGGACTTGCCTCACATTCTCATGTTCTGAGAAGCCATTTTTCAGATTTTTAAGTGGAGATTTACTTATGCTACATTTAAATTAAGCTGTAAATACACCAAAAGAGAATAGAACAATTATGCTTTCCATAAATAAATGCCATGGCTAAGTGACATAATGAAAAAACTGATTGAAATTATTGTAATTTATAGTAAATTATTTCTACCATAAAGGTAGAATTATTTTTTTGAAATCATAGGTTTATGTATGTACTATATAACCAGTGAGAAATATTTACATGGATTATGTAGTGGGGGTGTACACCTGAATGCAATGATTTTTAATGATATCTCCTACATTATTGGTGGTAGGTGGGATGTTATTGGTGTAAATACTGCTCCTGCTACAATTTTTCGAAAAGGCCTTGAAGCCTCCTTTGTTCTCCAATGAATTTTACAGGCCAGGTAGATGAAACGAAGACTGTATAAAATTATTGCATTGGAGTTTTACAAGGCCAAATCTGCAGAAAAGGATGAGGTCTAGGGCTGCAATTGTTTCCATGTGATGCTCATTTTAACACAGGGCGGGAGAAGGGTAACAACAATCTTTTTTGCATAATAACTCTTGCCAAGGGTGGGGGTCCACCCAAATCTCACATAGCTACAAAACCAAGTTTGTCTGTGACAAATCATTTACAAAAGATTTTCACATGATGTTTCCCTACCAGAATAGCATGGCTCAAGTGACTTATGAGTTGGTCCTTGGGCACGTTGGATCCTAAATTGGATTATCAACTTAGCAGGGCAGAAAATCGGCAAGTGACGCAACAGAAAGCAAGCGAGTCAAAACAGGCAAATGGTCAATAGAAACCATTGACTATTACGGCCTCCAATGTATTTTAATTGATTTATTTTTATTAATTTTTTAAGCCAGAAAATACACCCCTTGGTGTGGAAGGCATGTCAGATTTATGGAGCAGGACTCTGCTGTTCCACATCCTCAAAGGACCCGTCTGAACCTTCCCTGAAGTGGTGCACAGTAAATAGTGAAGGGTTGGAATTTCTCTGACAGTATAGCAGTCCTCTGAAAGGTGGTACAAATACTGGAAATAACTTGGAAAATTCCTGTGTTCTTAAGCCCCCCCCGCAAAAAAGTCTCTAAGTGCCAACAGATTTATGTCACTCCACGGTAGGGCATGATATTTCAGAGAGATTTTTTAATGCCGTAGGATACTGTAAATTGGTATGTAGGTGGACACAGCAACATTTATTTATGTGTGCATAAAAATCTATGGATAAGAATGGTAAAAAAAATTACAAGCACATGCATAGGTGTGATAAGAAACCATATAGTAGTGTTTAAAGCAAATATTAAAAGAAATGTGACTTGAAGTAAAGGTAAGAGTAAAAAAACTAAAAAGGATTCATACAAAAATTAAAAAGAGATGCAAAGGAATTAACATGAACTCAATTGTGTTCTCATTTGGTAAATGAGAATACCATTCAGTATATTGATATTGTAATTGTCCATGCATATTATTGAAGCATGTCATTGATTTTTTTTTCCTTCTCCAATTAGGCATAACTTCAATCATCAATTGTACACGCATACACAGCCCATTTGGTCAGTACACCCATTGGCTCGGGAGTGTGTCTCAGTAATTCATATGTAGTCATTGTGACATTGTGGGACTTCTTGAAGGTATTTGATCATTTGCCTGGGAAAAAAGGGCTTGCCCTGTGGTATGCATTGGGGAAACTCTTAATTAAAACCGTGACCCTACATGGGGTATGCAGTGTTTGCTTGAGTGGCAAGGGAATTCAGAGAATGTCTCTGGACCACTCCTTAGGGATAGGAGTTACAGAACACTGGAGAGCAACTGCAGTGGCTCACTGTTTTGGGAGGTAATTAAAGCAGCCATTACTGGTGAAGAAGAGCACACACATTTGTTTTTACATAGAGGTAAAATAAACACCTCGCACAGTTTAGCCAACGCCAAACTGCACAGAGACAAGCCTGAAAATACTATCTGTCACCTGTGTGGTTCAGTGCACCTTGGCCAAACCATGTGGTTTTAGGGTGTTTGTTGTGACTGATGACATAAGAGTATGAAAACCAACTGAATAGGAAGTAGTGTGTGTATGTGTGCATGCCTGTGTGTATACATGCATGTTTGTGTGTGTGAGTGATGCTGACTGTCTGTGGGGCTCTAACCCTGTGCGAGTCACCTCTGACGAGCCCTCTGTCCGGCTCGATTCACATGGACACAGGCCAAACGCTTGCAGGACCGTCTGCCCTCATTTCCACTTAATCAACTTATGTCCGCAATGGACAACAAGTGCACGTGTGTGTATGTGTGCTGTGTGTGTCTGTGTGTGAGAGTGTATGCATGTGTGTGTGTAGGTTTGTTTGTGCGTGAATCCTTACGTGTGTGGTGTGTGCATGGGTTGGGGGGGGGGGGGGGACAAGGCAGATGACCGTCATAAATTAGCTGGCTACTGGTGCCTGGACAGGGTCTGTGGTTACCCTATTACGATGATTTGGAACACCAGAGACGCCCTCGTTAGAACATTGAGTGCAATCACCGCTGCGTCTCTGACAAGACATTGGGCTAATGCAGCCTCTCTGTGGGCCGGCTATTAAGAGTGACCTAACCGAATCAACCAGGAGCCTGTGCTCTCTTCTGCGAATGCATCTCCATTGCTTAATGAGGCAGAGCAGGTCACACGCTTGGAAAAGGGAAGTGAATGTCAGGGGAACAAAAGCCAAAGGAAAAAGGAGAAATAATTCTGTGTGACCTCGGTTGAACGTTGTAAATTAGACAGCGGTTGTCCAGGCAGCAATACAACACCCATAGTGGTTCCTTCTTCTTTCTCAAGGTTTTTACTTCTTTTATACTTTGTCGATTTTTATTTGGTGCTAATCGACATGAAGACCAACAGGTAAACAGCAAGGCAAAACACAACGTTTCTTTCGTTTATTTGCGGATATCTTTCGTAATGTAGTACATTTCCAAACCAAAGTTGTCTTTGCCATGCCTGCCTTGATTTTGCTCAAACATGGGCACTTTCCACATCTGTCATTGCACCTCATGGATCAGTGCTTGTTGAGGATTTAGAAATTTGATGCATTGTGCTGAAGGTGACTCTCACACTTCCATCTTTATGGCTACATGACAGCTATAATAGATGATAGACATGCCGGCTGCACAGTATCGGGCTGAAGGTTCAGACCATATCAGTTCATGTGCTTTATGGACTGGCTGCCGTGGCAAAGGTTAGCCACCACAGAGGCAGACTGGCCATGAAAAGGCTACCGTTTGGAGTGCTCTTAACATCTCTGATCCATTACTTTTTGTTCAGGCGCTGTAATCAGTTTAGATGCTGAATGCGTATTTATTGGAGCTTCTGGTTCCTATTAGATTAATGCACACGGTGTAATAAAAGGAAAAATTTCCCAGATGGAAAACGATGACCAGTTGCCCAGATTTTAGTGGGTTTTTTGCTCCAGGGTGGCCTCTGGTTTTTTAATAAATATGTGGCACAATCCTGTATTGTTCATTTGGGAGATTGTTTTTGTGACTGCCATATTTTATGGAACCTCTTCCATAAATGTGCCATCCTTAATTAAATGAAGGCACAGGCACTTACCTTTGAATAAAATGGAGTACAAATGTTGTGCACGGTTTTTTCCCCCTGATGTGATGGTGGCACTGATTATTTCAGACATGGCTAGCTATAAAAGTGTACCCTTGCACGCTTGAAAAACGTTACATAAATACATAAATATAGGATACATAAATCCCCCCAAATTCTTGTATGTCAAGATTCCTGCAATCATAGCATTCTGGGTCACTGCAACAGCCAGGGGTGTGTCTTCACTAAATGAGCTCTCACATTGTCCTTGTCCCTGCTTTTACCTTTATTAGGATCATGTGGGTGGGAAAAGAAGCTGTTAAACCCATGGTTTGAAGACTCATTAACCAGTGGAGTGAACCAGGGGAGGCCTTTACAATGAGGAGGCAGTGTGGTTGGTTTGTGGTATTTACTGTAGTGCTGTGCAAATGTCGCTGTTAAAGCGGTTTCTGTTTGTGGTTTACGGGTGGCTGAGGAGACCTGGGGCCCTGCAGGTGGAGCTGCCACGTGACTTCACATCAGGTGTCTGTCAACCTTGAACGAAAGAGCTACAGAAGCCAAGGGGACATTTGTCTTTGATTGAATGTTTTATGTTGTTCATTTATCTTCTTATCAGGGTGACCAAGAACGCCATCTAATCATTTAATGGTCTTCTTGCTTCAGGCTGTTTGATACTATTGATCCTATCTATTGATCTATTGATCTATTGATCAATTCCTGTGGATCGCATTGCATTACTTCTGCAAATGAAATTACAATATTTTTCCCTTTTCCCTAGTTACAAATTAATTGACAATTGAATGTATAGCCATTTCAGCAATGCTGTAACTTTGTGCTAACAGGCAGTATGTATGAAGCTCTTATAGAGATCAGAAAAGACTTGCAGCAGGGAGATGATCATGTGGCCATTCACTGCACGTATGAGAGAGGGGGGAAACGGAAACAGACATGGTGAAACCAGTCCCTGCTTTTCCATATAAATGCCTCCTAAATTGTAAGGTTAGGAACAACATAAAAGATGTGGGATTACGGAAGTTCCCCTTGTAATACAGATGCTACCCTGACCCAACACAGGCAGTTGGGAGAGCCAATATTCCCACAGAGCATTAATGTGGGCAGAGACAGCAAGTAGAAGCCACCTGAGCAACACCAACACAGATATAACCTGTCTGTCCTTCCCCCAGCACACCAAGAGCGATGACACACCCCTGTATCCTCAGATCCCCCCCACTCCCTAACCTCCACACCAATTTTTCATTTTTTAAATAAAAATAATGTAAAAATGTGCTTCTGATATTCCCCCCCGTTATTTTCTGAATTTGGTGGCCAATTCTACCCTCTGTTTATTCAACTATCCTCCCTACGAGCCTGCCGCCTGCAACTACAGGATCAGCCACTACTCCGAGACCGGCAGTGCCAAAGGCGCCAAGCCACCTCCATCGAGACGGAACTCACCAAGCTGTTGACCGTGCTCCAGTTGTTGCTCCAGTGGGCAGTGACTGCAGTGGGCAGCCTGCACTTAGAACAAGTGCCTTTACCAGTTGCGCCATCCAGGGGCCCCTTTTCTCAGAGTCCGAGTATATACTATACTAGCTATACTGAAGTCAAATGAACCAGCAAAGCCAAAAAGCTGGGAGAAACTCTTAAAGCATGCAAACTGCTGTGCTTTGTTTTTTGATGATGCTGTGCTAGGCTTGATTTCACTTGTCTGGCTCAGCTGGGGCTGCATGTCCTCCGGTACACAGAGGCCTTCAGCAGAGAGAGCTTCAGCTGCGGGCTGCTCGTCTGTCGTGCCTACGCGACTGGAGGAGGTAATCTAATCAATAAGCAATCATGAGCGGACCATGGCATAGATTGAACCACCTCCTGTTGGACAGTTTTGGCTCCATTAGCATGACGAGCAGGGCTGATGGGATTGATGAGATTGATGGGATGAGTGAGTCATTGACCATGAGCCCCTTCCACACACCTGTGCATGTGGGGCTGGCTGGAATGTCATCTCTTTCCGTTTAACCTCTGCCCTCCCTCTCTCTCTCTTTTTCTCTCTCTTTCTCACTCTCTCTTTCACACGTCTGTACTCCTGTCTTTGAAACCATTGATTTATTCCGAACACCGCAACAGTTTGTGAGGAATGTGGGGGGTGATCTCTTCCCCAGGAGTCTAGCCCTCCTTTCAATCTCCAGTTTATGCCACCACTTAATAAGTCGCAGTTTGCATTCACCCTCGTTGTGTGCACCTCGCACAAAGGCATGTTTTTAGAGAGTTTATGCTGCATTGTTTGTGGTAACAGCAGTCCCGTGCACTGCCTGTCCAGTGATCAGACCGCTGTGCTGGAACGGAAATGGCCACTGCACCCCGAGGGTCAAAGTTCGCCCTGGCGGTTGCCGCAGCTGCATCGCACGGGGCGAACTGTTGTGGGATCCTCTGGTGTTTTGGGAAGGGACGCAGCTAGCAGTTACGTAATTCACTTGCGAGTTCACTTTCCGCTCTTACTCATTTTGATAAATAGGCATGATGACAAAGCAGCTGTCCTGTTTAAAAAAGGAGAAATGTTTGAAGGATAGGAACTTGAAGGTACGATTGGCCCTCTGGCAGTGCTTTCGGGAACTGTGTCTGAACCCAGTTTTGTTGTTCTTGCCTTTGGGAAAATAAAGGCAAGTGAACACTACCAGAGATGTGGTGTAGAGATGATGCTCATAATCAATAACCAGTAACAATGAGCATTAGCCATGGGTCCTTTCATGGTCAAATAAAACGCTGAAGGCCTGTATCTTTGTCACTAAGCAGTGTGACAAAGATTATAACCCACAGTCCTAAGGTTTGGTACAGGAGCAAAAGGAGTAGCATTGTACAGTGGCCATAGGAGAGAGTCCCTGCAGACAAGGGCAGAGTTGAGTGTCTCTGTTCCGGTAGATGATGAGAGGGCAGTAAGTAGTGTTTCTGTAGAGAGGGTGCGTGTTTCCTTTACTGTAGGTTATGGCAGAGGTGAGGGTAAGTGTTCCTGTAGATGAGAGAGTTGAGTATTTCTGTTAATGTTCATCAAGGGTTTTTAACCCAGATCCCTGTGGGCCATGGGGTATGCTGCTTTTCATTATTACTCTTAATTTTCAGTTAATTGATCAGTTAAAGTGCTTTACATCGTCACCCGTGCTCACCTGGTTTCCTGGGTTTAAATTGGTTGCTGATTTCAAAAGTGAAACCAAACCAGCATACGATGCGACCCACCAGGACCAGGGTTGAGAACCCCTGCTGCAGGTGGTTCGAAAGCAGCGAGTGTTGTGCTGTAAGTGATGGCGGAGGACAGTGTAAGTGCTCCTGTGTCACCTCTCAGGCGAGAGCAGGGTTGCTATGTCCGCTGCGGGGATGCCGTGATCGGGGATTAGTGCTCGGTGAGTGAACCCAGACCAGGACGTGATGTTTCTGCGAGGAGAAAGGTTTGTGTAATCCCACCAGAGAGCATGTTATTCTCCTGTCCTGTCAAGAAAGAGGGGAACTCTCTTCCCTCCTTCTGAAGTAACCAAGCTACTGTCCATGTCTGTCACTGGGGTCAGGAGCAGGAACGGTTAACAGTTTTTTCCACCTATCGGAGAGTCACAGTAGATAAACGCCTCTTGTGTGATTAATTGTGATGCACATGAGAGGAAAGCATTGACTTTTTCATTGCTTGTTTACGCGAGTGTGGAATAAAATGGAAAATATCTGACCAGGGGCCTCCTGGGTAGCAAGTCCTTGGTGCAGTGATGTGCCCCATGGTATAAAATCGAATCGTGACCACGTCAGTGTCGGCTGTGACTGGGAGTCCCACAGAGCGACGTACAATCTCACTTAGCCAATGGAACTAAGCAAGAGATTACCTGATGTAACTGTTATTGTTATTTTTAAGTTTGATGGGCCCTGACATTTGTGAAGGGCATTGCGTGAGAATTACTTAAAACAAGACTTACATTTTGAGGGCAAAGCGGCATGATGGCTAGACTGAATATCTTGTAAAATATCCTATCCCATAAAAAAATCTTTATAATTGTTTTATTTTAACCCAGCTACAGTCCATGTCTTTATAATTTTGATAGTTTTTTTATTTGGTTTAAGATTTGTATTGTAAAGACAAGACTATGGAAAGCAAGATAAGCACTGAAAAGATAATTATGTTGTGTCATTTTCTTGTGTCATTTTCTAACCATTGTCATATAAATAATATGTCATAAATAACTATGAAATTGTGATATGACATGTAGGTTATCTTATATTTCTCACTTTTATGATGTATTGTGTGATAACAATTGCCTTAATAATGAATTAATTCTTAAGAATGGTGAAAAACAGAAGAGGGGATCAAAGGGAACAAAACTAGTGTGCAATGCTGTAGAAGGCATAATAAATTATATCCAGTCCCTGCTGCCTACAGCATCCAAATAGACGCTTGTGAGGAGACACATTTTTTCACCATACACAGCCAGCACTTCAGTTTGCATAAGCCACCCTCAGTCAATACTATCTTGCTAAGCTAAACAGGCCAGTCATTTTAGCGTGATGACAGTACAGCAATTAATGGAGAGCCATATGTGCAGGTAAAGTGTCTGGTGCGATACAGCTCAATAACTCCAATCAGCTACTGTACTTCATTTAGTCGTCGTGGTTACTCGACCTTCCTGTTTAATGGTTTCCTGACAGGGTACGTGATGAACTTGAATGAACTTAGTAACCGATTCCAGAGAAGGATTACTGTGGTGGGAAAGAAGGGAGGACTCCGTCTGAACTTTTGGCAAGACTGAGGAGTCTGCTGTTCAACCCCTCCAAATGCATATATCCATTCAGATGCAGCACTTGCTAAGTAAACATAGGCTGACCGGGACCGATAGCACACCATTGGTCAACAGCGTAAAATAAAGACAATTTCATTCAGTCTGCAGCAGTGCTCACAGTTTCATAGGTTTTTATTCCCAAGAAAGCTTTTGTGATGCAATAACACAGTCCTGGCCACATGGTACAGTCTTAGTACGTGCCTTTAGCCACCCACTATTTTGTTTTTCCAATACATATTGACATTTTGCAGAGGACTTGACATTTATTTCAAGCACTGATTTCATGAACAAAGGTCAAAGGTCATGTGAACGTAACAGAGTCAGCCTCAAATGCACTTTTGAGAGCTCTGTTTTGACAGTGAAGCATAATCTCAAAGCACATTTTGCAGCACGTTAGTTTCCACTTCTGAAGTGGCCATGGTGGCACCCCTGGGGAATGGCGCATGGCTTGCACTCAATCTAACAAACCAAATATTTCGTCTGAACCTTGCCAAAGTGTGCATGTTTTCCATCAGACACAATCATGACACAAAATAGCATTATGGTGGGACCTCCCAGGTGGTGTAGTGGTAGAATGTCTGATGCTACGATCGGGGTTTGATTCCACTGGCCGCGCCAGTCTCAGCTTTGGCCAGGAGTGCAACAAAGGGGTGGCAATTGACTGTCCACCCCTGCGTATAGGAGTGGCCCTGTGCATATACCAGAGTTACGGTGACTGCTTGGTGGGTTCGGGCTCGGAAGAGGCGGTGCTCCGCCACATGTTACTGCCGGTATCAGGACTATGGCAGAAAACTCAATATGAGGGAGGGGGATAATTGACATGAAAAAAGAGGGTATAATTGGCTATTCAATTGGGAGAAAAATGGGGGAAAAACTGCAGAAAGCGGAAAAAAAAGAATAGCATTATGGTGAAAGAAACGGGGAAAGAAACAGGACTCATTGGTTCCTTCCAAGGGCACCTCGGGAGGGCAAAGAGAAAATGAAACCCATGGAAAAAGTCTAAGTGGATGTACCCAGAATTTGTTGCTAAGCCAGCTAAAGGCCATCTGTAAGGTTTGTACTCAGAATGGCTAAGCCAAACGGTTTCCAAACACTTTATGTTTATTCCAGATAACTTACAATTGGTTATAAAAACCTCAGTTAGATATCTACAGTATGTCAGAAGATAAGCACGTGGTGAATAGTCTCTCCTTTTTCAGACTGAACTCAGGTTCATTTTAATGTACCCTTTAAATACACTGTGCAGTAGGTGTGAAAACGGAGACCTTCAGATATCACATCCCTCCAACGACACAGCATTACAGGACTCAATGTCGTATGTGTCTGGGACTAAAACGAAATGTATAAAACTCATTCTGCAACAGGGGTGCCCTTGGCAAGGGTTTATTTGCTGTTTATGTCGGGAAACTTCTGTGAAATGGTTGCCTGACCTTTTTTTTTATTGGAACATTCAGTGTTGTATTTTATCATATTCTTCAACAATCATTAACTTCTGCATTGTGAGTTATTGATGGGACATAGCTCTCATATCGGCAGCCTTCTTAAGAGAGGGTTTTAGCCTGATAATAGTGCACTATTTACTATGTCTTCTCTCCTCCAACTATTTTTTGAAAGAATACTACGGTTGTCTTTAGGGACATAGGAAGTAACTGGTCGACATCGGTTTTTATGAAAGTCGAAGTAAGTACTTGGTCTGTTTGTTTATATCTGCCTTGAGATTGGTGCTTTTTAGAAAGAGTACACATAGTAGTTTCGGGTTTTTATCAGCTGTGGCACATCTCATGGAGAAGATAGGGCTTGGATTGACTGCAGTATTCGATAGCTTTTTTGGTTCTTGATGTGGATGGGTATTTGGGTCCCTGTGTTACGGTAGAGAATGAAGGGCATCAACGTCATAGCTGACAGTTAGTTGATCGTAATCAACTATGTTATTTTTTCATTTCGGCTTTTGATGTAGCTTGCCATCAGTGGCATCAAAAACTCTCTTTTTATGCTTCAGCGCTGTGTGACAATGTGTAATGGAGGCTTGAAAAGCATTTGAGGTCACCTTGGATTAAAACCTGAAAATAAATAAATAAATAAAGATTATGGTGATAATAGCTGGGTTATGAAAACGGACCACTGTAAATTAGTAGTCAGCTCCGACTCGCCCCAAATGTCATTGAAAGCTGGTGAAGCAATGTGACTGTCTCTCTCTCTGATGCATACTGTCTCTCTTTCTTTTTCTCTCTCCCCCCTCAAAAAATATTGTTTATTTAAAGGGTAATCTTTTTCCCCGTAGTCCATCCACTCGCACATTTCCAAACGCCTGTGCTGATTTCCTGATATACCCCAAATCCCCTGAATGCTGACGTGATGCAGAGGAGGCTCTGGTGAGAACAGGCAGTGTGTGGTGTAGTGGATAGAACCCTGAATGGTCTCTGGAGTCTCTGATGGGATGCCCCGGTCGTACTCTTGAGCGTGGTACTTTACCTCACTTGCTGCAGTGAAAATGCAGCTGCATTGGTTAGAGGCAACGTTAGCAACGCTATCAGTGTGGCCAGAAGACTCTTCTCTGAGACATTTGTTAAGAAAATGAATAATGTTATGTAAAGGGGATGGGGTGGGAGGCGGGGATGAATCTTCCCCTAGCGCCTGATTCATGCACATTGTGCTGGAAGCACTTGTCATATACATGAGTGCCCCATTTCCCCCCCTGACAGGCGGTTGGTCCAGACGGGGCCACATTGTGCTGCTTTATTATGCAGATGCGTGCACCGCTCTCTCTGGAGAAAGAGGGGCACAGTCGTGACGCACGGGACCCCGCAGGGGGCATGGTCATCTGTCCCATTCACCCCTTGGTGCAGGGGTCGCTCGTTGCGGGCGAAGAGGGCCTTATTTAGGTATCGATAGCAGCGTGTTTTATTTTTCATACCGCGCAAGGCTCGCCCGACCACAGACCCATGTCCTCGGCAGAACAAAAGGAGAGCGTGTTTGAGCGCACACTCTGGAGAAAGAGAGGATGATGGGATTTGAATTGACACAGATTGGTTACACCGTACAATGGGTACATAGCGTCCCCGGTTAAATTTAACTTTGAAATTTAGCGGCTTGAAAAAAAAAATGGGAAAAATTGGCCACTTATTTTTTTATTTCTACAGTAGGTGGGCCCTACCTATAATATTCACACTTATGTGAATATTAATGAGTACTATATGAATAAAGTATTGATGAATAGTAAGCTTATGGTCACTGCTGGGGAATGAGGGCGAAGTTCACAGGAGATTTCCTGCTGTGGTTTGACTGTCATGGGGTGTCAGCAGCATGTATCAAGGTGCTGCAGAACTGTGTTCTGGAGATGGAGAAACAAGAAACAAACACTACGTTTGTATTTTTACAAAGATTCCTTGGATGTTTAAACAGCAGCCTAACAAAGTCCTCTAACAATGTTTTCCCAATCCTCTGGTTTGCTTTAATGCTGCTCCAGGACCCCCCCACAAAGAAAAAAAATAATAATAATAATTTAAACCCCACACACAGACACACACTTTTCAAAGTACATGAATTGTTCCAATGTGTTTGTCAGAATTTTTTTTTTTTTTTTTACAATTATTATTTTGTCCCTCCCTCTGTGACCTCACGAATAAACAGTGGTGGGTGGTCTTAACCAGGTCCTACAGCAACCGTCAACCTGCAGCCTGCTGTTTATGACAGTAAGCCCTGTACCACCCCTTCTCGGACTCCACCTGATCTACTTCTTTCCTCTGGGTACTGAGCCAGGGCCGAAGCCAGAGCGGGGGTTCAGTCCTGAGCTGAGGGACTGTCCAGATGTTCTCTCTCTTTTCCCTATCTCTCTCTCTCTCTCTCTCTCTTTCTTTCTCTCTTTCCTTATATTAAAGAACCTGTATGTTCATGCCATGCATGTAATGAATGTTTCAGCTAAAAAGGAGATTGAGAATGCAAATTGTTAAAGCAAGCACCAAAAATGATACTTATGCTAATAATAACAATAACATAACTTGTTTGTCCATCATAACATTACATAATAACAATAACTGAATTTGTTTAGATTCAGGTTGCAGTGTGAGCGCAGATTTTTCTTTGCTCTTTTGTTTACTTTTCCCAAATGAGTAATATAGTTTTCGTTTGTTTGCCATTTCGTAGGCGTCATCAGAATTGAATGGCTCTTTTATGAATGTTAATTAGTAACGGATATTGGTGTAATTGCGGACTGCGTGTATTGTTTTATGTTTCCCTTTGTGTATTGAGGGTGTTTTTGTTGAACTCTTTTGCTTGCAAGGTTTCTATTGGGTGCATGTCCCAACAAAAGCAAGTATTGTTGCATAAGCACTGACCCTGAGAACAAGTCCCACAGCATAAAGATCTCTTACTGTTTTTAATTTGTCTTCTACTCTGTGTTTCCCTGTTTCTCTCAATTCTCTCTTCTTATTACTCACTGTGTTGTAAAAAAAAAATATATATTTATCTCTCTCTTGGTTTTACTTTTTCTTATAACGAATAAATAATTGTATTAAAACGCATCTCTCTGTCACACTGTCCAGTCATATTGTATGTTTTGCAGATTAAGATAATTTTTTACTAACATGAGTTAGCTACAATTCTTATGGGCAGAATAGAACCTTTGATCACCTAAAATTTCTTGATGTTTACCCGTCTTCTTTATGTTAACTCATCCATGTCTAAAACAGGTCTCAGTCCTTCAAATCTCCTTGTAGTCATTCCCATTGAATTGTGCCCCTGAAATTATGCTCCCTGGAAAGATACCCAACAGTGCCTGCTATTAGGTGTTTACAAATATGTTGTAACATGGTTATTACACCTCATTACCATTCATTCTGTGTTCATGTTCTGAACCTTTTTTCTAGTTAGAAGTGCCATACCGTTGTAATGGGGTGAATTAATTACATGCAAGCCCTTGTTGCAGCATGTGGTTGCTGTATCCTATAGACCCTGTTGTTCTCCAGTTGGTGCAGAGAGAGACTGGAGGCTATACATGCGTCACAGTGGTTGATGCACTCTCCCGGAACACTATGACTTCCCAGCCGAAGGCTGAAGATGTCAGATGCAATCTTCATCTCTTCCTGGATGTCTGCATTGTAATGTGGGGTCAGACCCTCGGTGTAGCTTTTTCTCAAGTCACTTTTGTTTTAAAATTATTTTTAGGGTTCCCAGATTTCGTATCCCATAGAGGCACCTGTGTGTAGTGCAGTGGTTCACAGCCTGGTTAAAATTTGGACCATGCCAGTGCAGTGTTGCCAGGAGTCCTGCAAAGTAATGCAGAATTGATTATAGTGGGAGGGCATCCGTTAGCTTGGTCGATTGCTGCTGCTCAGATGGCGGATTGCAGCATGGAACATTTCGGAGGACACGCACGCTAGTGTGCGCTCTCCTGAATTGAGGGAGGATGCTGCAGCGATGTTTTGATTAGCCTTGTCAAATTGGGAAGAAGAAAAAAACTGCTCAAAGTTGAAAATAGATAACAGACTTAGCCGTCACGCAGCACCACCTTGTCAACGGCCTGAGGGAAAAAAACACAAACGCTCCCGTTTCCTCCGTCTCCTAATCCATCCTTATTCCCACAGGCGAGGCCCCGCCCTGTCCAGTATTCAAAATCGTAAACGCACGCTTGTTTTTACAAGCCCTGATAACCCACGCTTTCCTGACCCTCTGACAGCTTGTTTCAGAGAGCTGTGACTGCAGCAACAGGCTGCCTGTGAGGGGCGCGTGATTTATGCCTTTGCGGGATAAACACATGCTCTTCATTAGAACACAGCCCCTTTGGCTGGCAAAGAAGACACAGTCGTACGCAGTTGTTGTTTATGGACTGGTAAAGCCCTTTACTGTTCATTCGGGTTGAATTTGTCCAGCTTGAGCACACATTTTCTATCCTACGCGACTATAATTTATGACAGGACCGTGGCTGTGTTTTCTTTGGCAGTAAAGTGATTTAAGGACCGTGCAAAACTTGGAGAAAGCTAGCCACTATCTGTTTGCTTGCTGTGGTATTTATTCTGCTTTGTGAAACTAAGTATTGTAAATCTACCAAACTGTGTACTGCATGCCCAACGTCCTGCGTGGAAGCATTCAAAAGACGTGTGTGGTCTTCTTAAAGAGCGGACATTACTCCTCGTGTTCGGCAGTGCACTTCTGAACATCTTGAAGTGGATCTTCCCTTGATACAGAGCAGCCCAGTTAAAACCCATTGTGTTACTGTGCCTAAAGCAAGGAAACCTAAACAACTGCCTGCACCATCTTAAATCACAGGACCTACTTTGAAGTCTGTTCTGTGTAGGGTCCTGTGTAGTGTGTGTGTGTGTGTGTGTGTGTGTGTGTGTGTGTGTGTGTGTGTGTGTGTGTATATGCTGTATATGGGCATGCTGTATATAAGCTAGCTTCATCTTTACCATGTCTCAAATATGGAAATTCTCTGGGTAGTCCACATCTTCAGATATGTCACTGTCTCTCCAACAATAAATATACCATCATTCAGGAGGTGAATGTTTGTATATTTTCTATCATGAACTTTTGATGGTACTATATGTGAACCAGAACATGCCACCAAACAAGAAGTAAAAGATTCTGGCTGTGGTATTTTATAAACATGGGCTGCAAGCCAACCTACTATTGGATCTGGGTTTGGATAATATACTGCTAGACTAGGTCAGTCTGCTGCAGACCAGCCTTTGGCTCCCCTCAGGTCAAGCCTACATACACCTACGGTGAGTCACTGGAAGAGTAGCTACAGTGTCTGTCACCTTTCATGTCACAAGACAAGTCAGTCGAGCGACAGGTCTGCCTCTGCTCTGGGACCTGTCATAGCTGCATATGTCACAGAGATCCAAACAAGAGTGTGTGAGATATTGTTCACTTTCCGTGCCAAATGGACCGTCCTCATGGAGACACACAGACACACAAACACACGCGCACACATATATACACCTCATTGCTGCTAGGCAAAGAAGCTACTCTTGTTTGACACTGGGTTTTTTCCGGCCCTGCAGTGAATGCTGTCTGTGTCTATAATTTTGTTCATTATGTCATTCTGTAATTCTGTATGTAATTTCCATTTAGTGTTCATTTCACTCACTTCTGCAATCCTATTTTTAAGTTAACATTGAATTTGAATTTGGTTTTATAACCATGGCATCTTTAGTGATCTATTATTAATAGCATTTTCTTGCCAAGCAGTCATGTTTCACTTTATCTCTTTACACAGTATTATTCTTTACTGAAGTGATTTGGGTTAGTTACTTAGTTCAAGGCTACATCAGCAATGTCCCACCTGGGTTTTGAGCCTGTATGTCCAGTTATGCCACTGCTCTTTGTGCAGCAAAGCTAACTGTCCATGTAGGCTGCCTCATGACTGCAGTTTCTGGAATATCATTGGTCGGTGCATGTTGTACTGTTTGAATTTACAATGCTTGCTTAGTCAGATGTTCGAGATGCAGAGATACAGTGTTAATTTTCCAGTGGGACTTCTCTATATCTTCAATAAAAGTGTTGACAAGTATTGATAGAGGGTGTGTTTCTGAAGTTTTGGGAGTTGTCTTTTTTAGTGAGGTAACGTTCGGTTTTTATTTCAGAAAAGAAAACCCAGACAGTCCCCTGAAACAGTCAGAACCTTTCAGAACTGGATTTCCTCAAAGTTTTGTGTCAATGTGTTCACTTTTTTAAAAGCAGTCCTCACAGTTTGATACCCCATAAGAAATATTACACCAGTCAGACTTCTGGCTTCGTAAAACTTTTACAGTGGAACTATAACACCCATGCCTTTTGTTTCAGTCTGAGAAGCAGGCAATAAACACAGTGGAATGCATTGATTTCCATAACTTATACAAGAGGAACACTAGGAAACTTATTTCACAATATTGTCTATGGACCTTTCTTGAGTGGTCAGAGGAAGCCATTTTGGGTACAGCACTCCTCTCCCTCCTGCCTCTCGGTGAATGTAACCGAAATACATTCGGTCTCTTTGAAGCCTCTATAAACACTGATGGTATTTCCATTGCCATCTGAAGGTAAGGTCAGAAAGTCTTTGTGGAAGGAGTGGGGGGGGTGGGCATTTATAAGACTGCATGGAGGCAAATAAACACCTCTAAGTGTGTTAGATTCTGATCCTTTGTGGTGGCACTCTTATTTTACTTAGAATAACATTCTTATATGAAGAAATAATGTCAATCCTATTAGTATCCCCCTGACTGCAGTGTGAGCCGAGAGGGACAAGGCTGCTGACTAGTCTACAACACAGAGATCCTTCTAAAGGTAATTACAGTACATGTTGCCCTCAGGCTGGAATTGTATTGACCAGGGCCCAGCCAAACAACAGTTAGCCAACAACTTTTACTTAAAATGCATACCTGAGGAAGTGAGGGGCAAAATAAAATTATTTGAACTGGTGTTTGTGTTATTTATATTGATAGATATGTTAGACTACATACATTAAAATAATTTTTGCACTTGTAATTTTTATATATATACGTGTGTGTGTGTGTGTGTGTGTGCAGCTGGTTGGCTGTAAACCTGAGGAGGAGGGGGGGGAGCAGCGGAGGGCATGACTGGCTTTGGTGGGCAACCCACAGTTCTTAAAGCTTTATATTTATTAAAGTTTATATTAAATGTTATTATTATCGTATTATATGTTTACTATTATTATTATTATTATTATTATTATTATTATTATTATTATTATTAAAATATTAATTATTTGACTATATTAAAATATTAAAATTTCCAGTCAGTTAATTTCCATTTGTAATCATGGCATGTATCATTAACAGCCACATTTAGCCTTGCAATTAATAACATTAATTGCTCATCATGTCCTCTGAAATGTATTCTGTTGGCCAGGCAATGTTGTTTTATTTATGAACCCTTAAGGACGGCCCTATTTCACCTGACAGTTTCATTGAGTTTTTCCACCTGAATCCCCTTGACTATCTTGACATGCTCTATTCGAATTTGTTCCAAAACAAAATATGAATTTAGCTAATGTTAATGTTCACCAATGCACTCACATGTTCCTTAAATTTTGCATGGTGTGTGACAACACAATCCAGTTTTTGACATTGTCAAATCCATGTTTTGTCCAAGTACATATTCCACTGTATCCGGTGCAAAGGTTGCATTGTCAACTGCTATTATCAAGGTTCTTAACGTGGTTTCTAAGCTAAAGGGGCTAGCTAGCACCTAGTTGACTAATGTTTGCAAGCTAGTATGAAACAGCTATTTAGCTCACTATATTTATTTTATAATACACTTTGTCATTTTTCAACAAGTGCAAAGTCAGAATCAGTTTAGCTTTGTTCAACAAAACTATAATTGAATAGAAAATGTTTCTAGGTGGTCTAAACAAAAGTACAATTTGAAATAGGTCTGCTATTAACGTGACTCATAATCATATTCTTCTTATAGCCTCTTATGAATGCTGATGCTGGTGAGTGTACTATCTTTGTACTTGACCTCACTGCAGCTTTTGATACTGTTGACCACAATATTTTAATCAACCACTACTAATTAAGTCCTACCTCTCTGACAGATTGAATGAGGATAAGACTGGCATCCTCATTGTTGACTCTAAAGCAAACAGAGAGGATATTGGGAACAAATTCTCTACTTCAGATTTGCAAAGCAAATCACAAGTAAGACATTTTAAGGGAAGTCTTTTGAATTGTGCACATTTGAACAATGTAACTCACATCACTTTCTAATCTTAGCAAATGATAGCAAAGGTGAGACCATTTCTCTCGACCTGATGCCGATAAAATAGTTCATGCATTTATCACAAGTGAACTTGACTGTTCACTGGTCTCCCAAAAAAGTATATTGGTCGGCTACAGCTTTTCCAGAATTCAGCAGCACGTATACTGACACAAACTAAGACCTCACATCTCCCCTGGTCTTGCTGTTCTGAATTGACTACCTGTTTGATTATTATGATTATTATGATGATTATTATTATTATGATTTTTATTATGGCTGTCCTTTTAGGGAGCTATGATTGGGCAAAGGCTCTGCCTCCACTCACATGATTTTACATGATTAAAATGGCTGGGCTTTTAGTTATACATACGTATAGCTGACGAAAAGCCCCTCAGAGGCAATTTTGAGACTGGCCATTTTTATTTCACTTTTGGTCAATAGACATCACTGTTTGTGCCACGATTTATAGCAACAAAAAGTAAAATAATGATCCCATTTGCTCTCATATGTTTATATTTGTGATTATTTGCTGAATTTAAATTATTACTCTTAGTTTACATAATGAGCACTGAAAGAAATGTTGAGGAGGCTCATATGCCTACTTGAAGCAGTTTCCTTTCTACAGAAATTCTTAAAAAATGAATTAAAAGTTGCATATTATTTAATGAATTTTCATGTCTGCTTGCAGTAACACTAATAATGTCCAACACAAGTCAGCCGGCTCCTACCAAGTGACTATTCCCTTAACCAAACCAACCCAAGAAAAATTGTGTTTCAAATGCTACCCATCTGTCCAACCTTTAACAGAGGCATGAATGTGCTATTATATCCTAATGGCTTTGGGGGGCATTGAAATCCTCCGGCAGCAAGCAGGCCCCCACAGCCAACTCTTGTTAAAGCTCTGGTGTTCAGTTTTCTGTGCAGTTTTCTGACCCTAACTCACCCCACAGGGCAGATTGGCCATTCTGCCTCACCAAGGCACAGGCACAACAACTGTATGTGATCAATGTGATCATTATTGTTGGTTCAAGCAAATATCTTGTGCACAGATGCCTCGACCCCCACTGCCTCTCGTTTCTGAGAAACAGAGGGGTCATGTTTGTGGCGTCTTCCAAGGCAGGCTGCAGTAATTCAGTTGTTACTGCATCTTCAATTTTGGAGGGCAGCACTGTCATCCGACTCCCCCAGACACGCAGAAAGGAGAGCCATGCGCTGCGTGAATCCCAGGACTGGCTCTTTTCATATTGCAGCTGGGAGAATGATTGAGCCACATTTTGCAGGGATACAAACTTAACTAAATACATGTAAATAATTTACCTTACTATTTTTTTGTTCAGTTTATTAATTATTTTTGTTGTTTGTTTACTCTATTGTATTAAAGAGAAGGGGAGAGGTTTGGAGGGGTTAGTAAATCTGCATGCTTCACGTATACTTTGACTGGAGGGGCCCATGCACATTGCGGTTGGTACTGGCCCGCATTATGTCAACTGAAAAATGAATCTTTCTGCTGTTTTTTTAATAATAAATGGCCTTGTTTAAATTAGTTCATTTCTCAAGTTCACCGTAGACAATGCCTTTTGGACCACCGCGAGCGGCAGGCGATTCATTCTGTTCCCTGCACATTTTCTGAATTATGGTTTATGTCAGTGTAATCGTAATTAAACGTTTTGCTTAGTGGGGATTTGCAATTTGTTTAGTTCCGATTTCCAGATGAGGGTAAGGCTTTGTAGTAAAATGGTTCAGGAGGATTTCATTTGATTATTTACAGAACTTAGTGCACACGTCTTATGATTATGTAGTTGGGGCTTGTTTTTTGTTTTGTTTTAATTTTTTAATAATATTATTGTCATTAGAATTTTCTGGGCCAATATTTAGGTAGCAATATTCATTTTTAAAATGTACTGTAGCAATGTCCTGAACATCATTGGCAGTTTTTCTTTTACATGTATCATTGATGTGAAGTTTAAAAGTGGAAATGTAGGTTTTTTTGAACAATGTATAACCACAAATGAGCTCATAACAATGAATAAATCTTTGTGTTTATTTAAATGAAATGTTTAGGAGCATAGTCCACAACAGCCCTGGTGGTTTACTTGCGTCATACACATGGTTCCTGTAGTAAAACAGACCCTTCGAAGAGAAATCCAGCTTTCCACTGAAAAGATGGGATCCCCTTTCAGGCTAGGGCAGATGATTAGTCATGGTGTGAAGATTAGTGATGGAATCTCTCTCTCTCCCTCTCTCCGAGTGGATGTTCTGCTTAAAGAGGCAGAAGCGATCCCACTGGAACAGTCCTAGAGGAGGGTGTGTAGTCTCCTCTCCACTCTGCCCCTCCTTTCTCTCGCTCTGTCTCCCTCCCTCCCTCCCTCCCTCCCCACCTCTCTACTCCAGTGCTGACGCAAATGACCCTCTGAGCCTGACCCCCCATGGCAAACCTGTAAATAATTAGACAGCACCAATAACTTATTTTCTCTCCCTCCCCCCCTTTCTTTTTAAAACAGCTTCTCATTTAGGACTCAGAAGACCCACCAGATCAGATCCAGTGGTACTGGGACATGTGATCTGGGCTGGCTTTTTTGGGATCTGTGGATCCTGGTGTTCTGTGATCAGTTTTTCTGGTTAAAATACAACCAGTTTTCTGGTTGTAAAAGGTTAAAATACAAATAAGCACACTTCCTGAAGACACAAACACTATGTGTCATAGATTTTTTTGATTTTTATTGTCATACACAGAACATATTCACAACCCGAATAAAAAATGCCAGCTGATTAAAAAGGCATTTAGTTGGATAAATAACTTTTACCCCACAATGTTGATGTCTGGTGTTCTGGTGAGAAATTGATGTGTGTGATTGTGGTGTATACTGCTTCACCCCAGTGGGGGGGTGCAGCTACACAGTTGTGGGGGTTGAGGTTAGATGCTCACCTCACTGTGAAACACTTAGAGAGGGGATGAAAGGCACTATATGAATTGAACCCATTACCGTCACGCAACACTGCTGTCACTGTGAACTCTTGATTCCTTCGGTTTTCCAGTGATGGAAACAACCTGGTTTTGAGTTCTCTTGTTTCATTTTACATTTCATTGTCGAAAGTCTGAAGACGCTGTCTGGACCACAGAAGAGTACAGAACAGAACAAACTGCTCATGTTCAGAACATGTTCAATTCTGCTTTCTGAGAAAAAGGGCTTTTTTTTGGCCTTCTCATTGTCTGGACTCTTGCTTTGCAGCATGTCCAAAGCCAAGCGTCTGATGATGCTTCATGCCAATGCCCCCCCCCCTCTGCAAACTGAGAGATGGCCATATTCTCAAACCCCACCAAAATACTGCAATAAATGTCCTCTCTGCAAAAGAGAGAGACACAGTCCTGAGGTTTAAGGTCTTAAAAATGTTTTACTCAGATCGGCAGTCAGATTTACCGTTCTGCAGAAACGGAATTGGCCATTGGTTCCTGTGGAATTTTCCCCCATAGGGAATTAAGCTATTTGTTTATATTGTTGAAATGCTTTGGTTTTCAGTTGGTTGATGATGTGGCTTTCTGTATGAAGAGGGGAAAAGCGTTGGCTTTGTATTGATCTTCTCACACTTGATTTACTTCTTTTTCTTCTTTTTAAAAATTCTTTGTTGGATCCCATTTCACTACAACCAAAAACGAATCTATATATTGCCAATAGCGAGATAAAATGCAAGCATTGATTTGTGAAGGAAGATATATGCATCTTATTTCTTTTTTTCAAAGGTCTTTTCCTAAACTAATTTTCCCTGCTGATCACAAGCACATGCTTACACACAGATGAAAAGACTTTGCTCCAGCTGAGCCCTGTGACGCAGCAGATGCCTCCTCTAGTTTGTGTTAACATGCGTTTCTCCTAAATATCGCTTCCTGGTTTTATATTGCATGTTTTAAACTACGTATATGTAAAGCATGGGATTTTTCCATCAGATCGTTTGTACAGGACCGAAAGCTTGTAGCACTTCTTTAAGTCCTCTTGCAGTGCACCTACGTGTGAAAGGAAACTGGACTGAGTATGAGTTAGGCTGTTTGAACCAAGAGAACACATGCAGGCCTCACTATGAACTTTTTAAAGTTCCAAACAGGAAGTGAGAGTGAGTTGACCGGGTGAGAGGGACTCTTGTCACTCAGAATGTATGTAATTATGTGTAATTCTAGCTGCTGCAGATAGAGATCTTAATTGCTGGATCTGAATCACACGTTCTCTCTCTTTTTCTCTTTCCCCCTCACTGTGCCTGTCTACAAGTTCTGCTCCTAACTCAAACCTGTACAATGTTTCCACACAACAGTCACATTACAATATCACAGAGTTCAATATCCCTGCTGGTGTTTATCTGTATGGTCGTAGCCCCAGCCTGCCTCTCATATATTAACACAAACATTTGGTTGTGGGATGATTTTCAATCTCCATTCAGACTTTTTCAAAGGCGGGTCACGTTGGACAGCCGGAGAAAATACAACCATATGTCTGACGGAGATGTTCAGAGTTGTTTTCATGGTACAATCCCGAGGAACCAGTACATCCAAAGAAGAAGCCCACAGTGTCTATTTTCTTTCATCCCAACTGCCTGGAAGTTGGGCTTTTAAGAAGGCTCTGCTGTTCCTGTGCCTTGCTGTTTTTACATGCTGCACTAGTCTTGAGAGTACCTCCACCTGCAGGTGGCCTGTGGTATTGCAACAAATGCTGTTTTCACAAACCAACAACCCTCTTGTGGTCTTTAGACTGACATACATTCTACAGTCATGATGAGCACAATCAGAGATCACCCCTCTACCATTTAGTTCAACCTGGACTCAATTTGACTTGACTCTGCGTCTGCTGCTCTAATATCATTATTGCTCTCCTTTGATAAACTGTAGACCCATACACCCAGAGAGACAGAAGTACAGACATACCAAGCTGAATACCATACCATTGGAGTAGGGCTAATTAGAATAGGAGGCCAGATTAATTACACGGAGGCAGAGTTGCCAAGAAATCCTAGGATGCAAATTTTTCTTCCTGGTATTATAATGTAAATTGTAAGGTATATGTGGTGCATGGGGATTCTCAGTCAAATTATATGCATGCATGTAAAAGCAAACTGTGTTGACTATGGCTGTTTTGATCAAGTGAAAGCATGCATGTCATTGCTATGACCTTTTGTAATGTGGTAATAATTGAAAACTCTGAATTTGAGGTCACTGTTCTTAAGCACCGTATGAATCTATTTGAATCAGACCAAAAATGTGCACTCAATATACCGCTACAAGGCAGTTACAGCTGCGCAACCTTCTAATCAGAGTTTCTGTTATGTTTGCCCTCCTTACATTTTTTATTTATTTTAGTTAGAAACCACATACATACACATAAACGGTTTAGGAAGAAGAAAGAAAATGCATTTACATAAAGGGTCCCAGAATGAAAGTTGGCAAAAGGAGTAGAAAATTAATATTACGCTGGTTACAAATGAATGATTATGAAATGGGGGGATGGCAATCTTGTGCAGGACTGCATTAGGCCTCTGCAATTTCCTGCTCTCTTCTACTCTTACATTATTAAAAGTGCATTAGAGCCGTAATGGAGCCCATCAGAGTGCACTGAGTAGGCTGAGCAGTGGGTTTATGGGATTTAAGGCTGGTCAGCGTGAAACTGGTGAGGTGGGATGTGTGGATTGCTGACAGGATTTGAGTGATAAGCAGGGTGGGTGGGTGGTTGGGGTTAGGGCAGGATGGGTCTGGGACTGAGACTGGAGAAAGGACGGGGAGATTCAGAAATTATGCCTGACATAAAATCATCCCACAACCAAATGTTTGTGTTTTAACGGTTATTCACTGGGTAATAAGCTTTCCTCACACACAAGCCTGAGTTGTCTGCATTCTGTGCCCATAGGGATATGAGAGCAGGTTCCCTCTGGTTTTGGTCGCATCAGACCCTTCAGACAGTTTCTGTTTGGCCCTTGCTCAGTGTCAGAAGGCTTTGGGGATGGGCATCTGCCACAAGTTTCAGTCACGGGGTCAAAATACTGTCGAATCATGCTATCTTCGGGCATGATCCCTTTTTCAGGGGAAATTCCTGACTTAAACACATAAACACACAAATTGTTAACAGGGTGGCTTTTTTCATACCTTTTATTTGCACTCAAGCAGATAAGTCAGCTTATAAAACTTGTGAGTATTTACACGCTACCCTGTTCGCTGGCTTGCTTGGTGTGGCTACTGGACATGTTGGGTTTAAATGGGTTTACAATACCATTTATGCTGGTTACGATTTAAAAAAACTGTTTTAACAGCACTGAGAGACCATAGCTGGTAATGGAGGCTAGTTAACCTGTGGAGTCTGTAGTAAGCATGAAATACCTATGCAGCATGGTTGAATGTTGCCATTGAGAATTAAGAAATGGACAGACTTGATTGATAGTTTTGCTATAGGAAAAGTCTCTGAACCTGGATGACTTGGACTGATGTGGATTATTGTTTAGTTGTTGAAGTATACAATGATTTGAGGGTAGGGGAACATGGTGAAACATATGTTCTCTTCTGTGCCAATTTATAAGACCATAAGAATACACATAATGACGAGAACAAGCCGTTCGGCAAATCTAGGCTCGTTATTTCTGAGTCTAAAGTATATCCAGTACTGCATGAAGCATGGACTTGAATACCCCAAGTGTTTCTGCCGCAACTACCTGACCTGACAAGCTGTTCCAGGCATTGACAACTCTCTGTATAAAAACTATTTCCTGATATCCATGCTGATCTACAACTCCTGAGTCTTTTTCATATTGAACACAATGTAATTATTCTCCTCCCATAAATACTTCTGTCTTATATTTTATTTCCCACATGCATAACTTTACATTTAGCAATATTGAATGTCATCTGCCATGTTTCTGACCATTTCTTAATTTAGTAATTTATGTTAATCAGGAAAAGCAGAGGTCCCAGCACCAATCCCTGTGGGACTCCGCTGCCCACAGCACCTAGGTCAGATACAACCCCTCCTACTGTTACTCTTTGTATTCAACCTTGCAGCTAATTATAAACCCACTCTGAAATAACTCCTGTAATTCGTACTGAATTCATTTTGACAATAAGCCTCTTGTGTGGTACTTTGTCAAATGCTTTTTGAAAGTCCAAATATATAACATCATAAGCCTGGTTCAAGTCAAAACACTTAGTAGCTTCCTCCAAGACGTTCCTGAGTTTTGGTAGGCATGACCTCCCCCTGAAAAAACATGTTTTCTATCCCTTAAATTACTATTATTTTCCAGGAATAATTCCAACTTGTCTTTAAAATAATACATTCCAGTATTTTACATGAGATGCAGGTTAAACTGACAAGCCTGGGTTCCCTTGGTCAGTCCCCCTTCTTATATATTGGAATTATACTACCTTGCTTCCAGTCATCTGGTATTTCTTCAGTGTTTAGGGATTGCATAAAAATATTTGTCAGTGATTTATAGATAATCTCCCCAAGTTCCTTGAGTACTCTATGATATATGACATCGGGGCCTGTTGCCTTATTTGCCTTATTAAGTTTTTGTGGTTTTTGTAGTGCTTCTCCTTCGTTTATCTCAATCTCATCTAAAACATTCTGTGCATTAGCTGTACTTTTAGGCATATTTATAAAAGTATATGGTAAAGCTCTCAACAAAGTAACTGTATAGGGTATCAGTAATATCCGTATTGTTATAAAGCAAAGCTCCTTCCTTATTCTTAATGTACTTAGCCTCTTCATTAACATCCCTTTTTCTACTGCAATGTTGAAAAACTGCCTTTTAGCTGCCCCCATTTCCTTTTTAGTCTTACTTTACATATTACAATAATTTGCCTTGTTTCTCTCTGAATTGTCTTATTTATATACTATGTGCAGTATCTTCTTTTGTCTTGAAATCCCCCATAAAGATGCATTCATCCACTGTGGAGACTGTTTTTTTTTTAACTTTTGGGATGAATTTACATTGTAGTCCATTTATCGGTCACAGTTTTTCAATCTAGAAGTTTTACCCAATCTATATTACTTAAATTCTCTGTCATTTTATTTAAGTCAGCTTGTCTGAAGAAAAACTAAATCTACAGTCTAGAGACATTACTAATGGGTGACTTCAATTACCCCTCTAACAATAGGGAAGTAGTATCAGGTCAGGGTAAATGTGAAGAGGAGTTTTTAGATTAGTTTTTATGGTTAAAATGTTTTTTGATGCAGTCTGTTACTCAGTCTGTGAGATGGAAATCAATACTGGTCCTGGTTTTGTGTAATAATCTTGACAGAATTTGCAGCTCAGAGGTAGTGGAACCACTAGGGACAAGTGATCATAGTGCAGTCACTTTTGTTATTTTTTTTCAAGGTAAGACTGCATCCTCTAACTGTGGATTTTTTTTACTTCAGGCAAGCTGACTTGAAAGAGAATTGAGGTAATATAGATTGGGTAAAACTTTTAGACTGCAAAACTGTGACCGATAAATGGACTACATTTTAAAGGGTTACTGTTGATGCACAGTGCAAATTCATCCCAAATGTAAAAAAAAAACACAGTGGATGAATAAAACAAGCCTGTCAGGAAGGAGATTGCCTTCCTGACAGGCTTGTTTTATATATCCATAGAGCATAGTATTTACTGTATGTTGCTGTCCCAAGCTGGTGGCCTGCAGCACACTCCTATATAAAGACCCTTCTTATGTTTTCCCAGTAGTCTAATCCAGATGTCCTCACAAAGAATGAGGGAGTTCATTCTTGGAATTATTTGCACATTAAGATTTTCTTTCACATAAAGGGCCACACCCCCAAAGATTTATGACAGATTTACATTTACATGATTGCTCAGGTTTGAAGTAGGGGTGTGATGGTATACTGGTATGACGGTATACCACGATATTAAAATAAGAAATAGTAGTATCATAAAATTAACGTAATGCTTTGATAGTAAATTATTTGGCAAAAGCTATTTTCATGCGGGGAAAGAAATATTTCAACTGTTACCCTACTAAAATGTCTAAATAACCCATATTAAATAATATAATACTGGACCTGGAGTGTCTGCTAATGCCATTTAATCCCTCCACCTCTTTGGCTGTTCTTGCATTTTGTTTTGTTTACAATGCGATTGCGCACGTGCAGACAGCTCCCTCACATTTCCCAACCTCGGAAGGTAGCTGTTATTAGCTAGCTAGCTACACGACATAAATCTCCATTTGCAGTCCCTTATAAAACTTGCGATGTCCAATTCTGATTCCAAAGCCGAGGCGGTCTGTAATCACTAATTATATCCCCCCAAAAAGCTAACTTGTTCATCCGTGTGGACTCGCTTTGGATTCAGAAAAAAAGATGGTGTTGTTGTGAATGGATCTCCTATCTGTAGAGATGATCTTATGCCACAATGGAAAGAGTGAGTAGCTAAATATAGTATTAGGCCTCATAAACTGATAACGCGATAAAGCTAAATGTTACTTAATTTGCAAAGTGAATGATATAAATTGATTTAAACACTTTACACTATTAATTTACTATTACTATATTCAATTGCATTTTTTGTTTTATTTTTCAATTGAAATGGTATATAAATTTGCAAAGAGCCATACAATAAACAGATTGAATTTTGCGTGATACTTTTTTTAAACTTAAAAACTGATACCGTGATATACCGAAAACCGTGATATTGAGTAGTACGATTATCATACCGTGAAAATGTCATACCGTCACAGCCCTAGTTTGAAGACACACATGCCATGAAACTTTGTTGCTATTCCTCTCAGTTTTACGCTGTTTGGCTGAAATTAAGTTAGAAGTTGAACTGAAACAAATACCTCAAGATAAAATTGCAATGGACTTGTCAGCCACATGAAAGCATCTGCGGGCAGCAATGGGGTGTAGTGGTCAGGAAAACATTAGACTCATAACCAGTAGGTTGCAGGTTCGAATGATGGGGCGGGACACTGCTGTTGCACCCTTGAGGAAAGTACTTAACCCGAATTGCTTCCGTAGATATCGAGCTGTGTAAATGAATAACATTTCAAATGTAAGATATGTAATCCCCAAGTATACATAATGAAAAATATGATGTTATAAATAATATACTCTACCATTATTGGTGAGACTTGTGAGCTTGTTATTTCTCTCCGTTCAGGAAGCAAAGAGGAAATGAGAGATTTAGTGGCTTCAGAGTGACCATTCCACAGAGAAAGGTTCCTCTTGGGAGGAGTCATTGGCCTCATTTGGACTCGGATTAGTACTATAGCCTTTAAAGGGGAGAAAAGGCTCAGGGTAGGATATGTATGTCATGTCACCTGTGGCCACTGCCTAACTTCCTGCATTAATCATTAATGGCAACTCACAACGTTGTCACAACATTGCTTCAGTGTTACAGTAACGTTAGGTTTCAGCTGGGCTCTGATATCCCCCACTGTGGCAGAGAGGAGCATCTGTGTGAAGCTGCAATTATACCACAGAAAGGGACAGTTATGAATGATGGAAAGGTATTGCATTGCGCTATTTTGAATTGTGGCCACTTAATGATTTTAACAGAGCTCTACACAGAGGATTATTTCAGACTGTGCCCTTATTATTTCACTCTGGAGGGGTGCTGTAGTTTTATGAAAAAGGGTCCGGACTTGGACATTTAAAATTTTACCGTGTCGGTCTGCAGTGTTTGGAGACCTTGGAAGACGTCCATGAATAATGTTGAGATTTCAAAGAAGCCCTTTCATGCATAGTATTACCTTTAGAAGTAAAAAAAAAAGGAAATAAAAAAAAATTCCTTGGACTCGTCAGGTATCCAGGGGTAATGCGTTTCTGTCCAAAGTCTACCATCTGCAGACCCGCGCTGCAAGTGCACCTGTGGAATCAGGGAGTAACCACAGCAGGCCCAACGTGGAATGGCAGGTCTCTCACAGGACCCTGAACACTGATTTTGCTGTGTCTTCAGTTTGTTAATAGCCCCACTCCCCTCCCCACATCTTTCTCCCCACCAGTGAACAGCCAGCTAACCTGTAGAGTTTGCACTAAAGTCTAAGTTTAATACCTGCTGTGAGAACATTTTGTGTGTTTGCTGAGGTAAAGTGTACTTGATTCTGTTTAAGAGATCTTGATGTGTGTGATAAGTTATGTGTTGTCTAGTTTCAGGTGTCCCATGTCTCAAACATATTTTTGCAAGATATATTATTGCAAGGCATTTATACATCAGTACTTCCTGTTGACCCAAGGAAAAATGCATAGATAGACACCCTATCTATTATTCTGCTTCTTCTTTTTTAACAAAAAGCCACTGGCCAGTAATAACACACAAACCCCTGAAAAGTTCCATTGATTAAATCAAACAAATATTTAAGCTATATTGTATGTGCACAAAATGGCTCAACATTTTCAAATGTATTTTTTCAGGTTCTTATAACTTTAAAACTAGCATATGTATTCAAGCCGGAACTGGTTTTAAACTTGGAAAAAAAGCTTTCATATGTGACTCATAGAGGACTAATACAATTTCAGCTCATTTAGTTTACAAACCATGGGAGAGTATGCCCCCAAAATGTTGCATTTAATGTAGAAGCCACCACTCTTACCGTCAAATCACTACCTTGCTATGTTTTTCTTTCCTGCAGTCTTATACACAGCTAAATTCTTAGTGTTAAATAAACTGTGATAAAGTTCATTTTAATTTTCATAGCATTTTAGCCCCTTTGGACTCGTATAAACTCTGTTGTTGAATTCACACTACATATTTTACTTTGAACCCTTGCCGTTTGGATGGATGTCTGCATTACCTCTCCAGTTAAGAATGATCCGTTCAGGTTCAAAAAATATCTGGTCCAAAAGTGAACATTTATTGGGCCTGGGAATTTGTTAGGGAAGAGGCAGAAAAATTATTGATGGATCGTAGAGAGATATCCCTCAAATGGCTTTTCCTTGTTCCAAGTATGAGACATGCAGAGTCTATTAGAGACCCAAAGGTTTTCCCTCCGTTTCCTGCTTTTGAGAAGTAGGGGAAGTCATTGAGGAGGTGAGGGAAGTGCTGTGACCGGTGGGACTGCTGGCTTTTAAAGTGAAGGAAGCCATTGTTGTTGCCAGCTCATAACTTATTTGCAAACTGTATAACTGTCTTAAAGTGGCAGTAGTGTACTATAATTGTTGGGGAACTGTATTTGTAACTCATAGAGTGCAGGTTTGATTCTCAGGTGGGCCACTGCTGTTGTACCCTTGTGCAAGGTACTTAACCTGAATTGCTTCAAATATCCAGCTGTATAAATCAATTTTATAGTCAAATAGGTAACCTGTAAGTTGCTCTGATAAGAGTATATGCTCAATGTAGAAAGACAACTACACTTCCATCCCATGCAACATCATGGCTTTGTTCAGATTTGGCTGCTCAATATAGCAAGAGAGCAATTTTGTCTGTAAGTAAACCCACCCACCATTTACACAGAGATTGTGCAATGTGGTATTAATTTCCAAACTGCCATGGTCTGATGGTGGAGTCAACAAAGCAAGAATCACATTGCCTGTCCCACTGATGGTTCTCTGCCAGCTTGGGAACCACTATTGCCATTACCCAGGGTGCAACATTCACCAGGCGTACAGAAAGTGTCTGAGCCAGCATACATGGGGTCACCTTCCCCATTGCGGCTCTGACCCCCACTGCTTTTAGCAGAGTGCAGTGGATTGTTGTGCGGCCGTGCTGATTGGACAGTAGCAGAAGCATCCAGCGCCCACAGGCAGAGCCATAGACATAGACATAGACTCTCTGTCCCTGGTATCTCAGAGATGTGAGAACAAGGTCAGGGAAAGGCTCTGTGTGTGTGTGTGTGTGTTTAATGTATATATACACCAACAGCAGTGTGGAGCAGTGGTCAGAGCAGTAGTATGGAGCAGCACTTAAAGCAACACGATGGAGCAGTGTTCAGAGCAGCAGTGTAGAACAGCAGTCAGACCAGCTGTATGGAGCAGTGGTTAGAACACACCTAGGTGAGTGCGACAGTGTTTATAACAAAAGTTTAATGACAGAGCGTAAACAGCCCTGATGGATGAGCGATGGATTGTGCACAGTAGTTCCTCCATCACACAATGGCAGCGTAAATTACAGGCCTGCTATCACGCCATCGTTTCTACCACATAAGGCAGGTTATGACTTCCCCTTTTCAGTCCTTGATAAATCACTCAACAGAGAGCTGTGTGTAAAACTTAATCACCGCCTCCCCCACATCTCGCCAACTCCATATGCTGCACAGTTCACAGGATGTGATACCACAGTCGCGGCGTATTGTTTCCTTGAGAGAAATCTGGACGCTCGGTTTTTGGGAACAACTTTAGGCCAAATCCTCAGGGGCTGTGCCAAAGCTGGAGAGCAATGGAGCTGCCCCTTATGGCAGCGAGATACAGCTGATTTACTGCTGTCCGACCACGAACTATTAAACATGTAGGATGTGCCACTGAAAATACATTTTTCTTTTGTTTACTTCCTCTCCGCTGTGGGAAAATGTTCTCCATCTTGTAGACTTATCTCTGTGTTGTTTTAAAAAAAATTATTCCATGTAAGTCGGCCTGTGCGCTACAGGACAAAGTACAACAGGCACATGACAATGTTTTCACAAAGTTTTGGAATCAAGGTGGCGAGATAACGTCCCTGCAATGTCGCAGTGATGCTGAGGGAACGTTACGTGCAAGTCCATGTGGGTTTGTGCGAGCTCCAGCCTCGTGTTCAGCCTCTTGTTTTGTGTCATTGAGACCAGACACTGTGTGATGAGCAATAGTTAGGGCAATAGACCAACCTCTGAATCTCTGTGTATTGTCCCAGGCGAGTGGAAAATGGCTTTACGATGCCTGCAGGAGATTTTAATTAGAGTGCATAAAGTTTTCAGCCCCGTGGAGCCCATTAGCTCTGTAGAGGACTATGTAAACTAAACCTGACTGTGAAATTGAATAAGCATGTGTTGTTGAACAAAATGGAAAGTGGGAGGAAAACAAAATAGACAAACCCGCAAGCATTTGTGATATATATTTTTCGTCTTTTTCCTCGGCATTGCCTTTTATTTTTAGCCTCACAATGCAGTGTCACAGGCAGAGAGGATCATTTACGTGTATGAGAGCATGTGTGCTTTTCAGGCTACAATGTGGAATGCATTTTAATATTTTTTCCATCTTTCTCTTTCTCTCTCTCTCACTCTCTTTCTGTCATCCACGTGGTTACGTCTGTCTGTGTCTGTATGTGTGTTGGCATGCGTGTGTGTGTCTGTGGGCATGCGTGTGTATGTGTATGTATGCCTGTATGTGTGTATACACACTTGTGTGTGTGTGTGTGTGTGTGTGTGTATGTATCTTTCCCTCCCAGATGCTGTCCCAGTCTGAATGGGATCACAAGCGTGGGCCCCGTGGATCCCAGGTGAGTGAGAGCTGCTTTTATATTCATCTATTTATTTGGAAAATGCTCTAATCCAGCGCAACATGCAAGGGTAATGCATGCATCAAATGCATATAACGGAGGAACAATAACATGAGCACAGTACAGCACAGACAGCAGGCTGGAAAACAGTGCTGAAATAAAAGCATACTGTACTGCAACAGTGAAAACAGTTCCTAACAATGACCGTCAAGAGCAACATACTTACATCATATTAAAGTGGATGTAGACCCTGTGGTAATGCCTGTGAACACTAGCAGTGAAAGCTGCAGTACCTTAAATCATAGTGATCACCTTGTGCCAAACAGTGATCCATTAGAGTGAAGTTATCTTGCGTCATGTTACCGCACTCACAACGACTAAAGCTGATCTGAAAGCTCTACACTAGACTAAGCACTCTGAATTATTTTAAGCACTCAGTGATCTAATGTTTGGGTGCTAGGTGCAGGGTAAGTCTGAGGACCTGTTCAGATAGTTTTCTGGCTCTGGGAAGTGTCTTGCATTCCAAAAACAACATTTACTGTATGTCCGATGCCTTTTAAAGCTGTGTTAGCATGCTGTAGGAGGACAACGATGGGCGAGTGAGCTGCTGTGAATGCTGCCGTGCAATGGGAAAATGCACAGTGGGCAGAGGAGGCCAGTGGCTTCCGACGCAGGGTGCACAGGTTGTAGCAGGAAGCAGGAGAACACAGTTAAATCACTGTGCGCTGCGATTGTCAGGTTTCTCAATGGGGGAAAGGATTGCACGTTGGCCGGCCATAGACAGTGCCAACTTGGCCCATGAAAATCAGATACAATACGTACACAGCTCTGACTGGACAATGCAAATGTGTTCTCTAATCAGGAGGATATCCTTCTAAAATCAAGGGCAATAGCCACGGCCTGAGCATAGCCAGACACACAGACTGTTATCAAGGCAATTCAGCGCAGTGGCAGCATGAGGAAAAATTCAGCCAAAAAATTTAGTCTTTTAGAAAATCTGTTCTTTTGAAAGAAACAAAAAAAAACACATTTGTAATATATGTAGTGCATTAAAACACAGCAAACAGTAATAGAAAAAAATTAGCCAAATTGCAGTGGTCACTGATAAGCTTGTGCAATGCAAAAGAATTTCAGCATAGACACGTGGTGGGTTTATGCGCACGATCCTCGTATGCCAAATCGCTCCTTAATTTTCTATGATATGTTCATGGTTAACCTATTCTCTTACGGTTCTTAAATGAGGCCGATTTTCATAATGGCTGTAATTGGCGATATTGTATCTGTGCACTAGTGTATAATAATAAGCAGATGTCATGCAGTGTTTGTGTTCTGGAGAGGTTGATGAAGTGAGCTTTGGCGGGGGTGAGTTGGCTATATTCGGTTAGGAAAGCTAATGGGCCGGCCACATTTACCTGAGAGTAGATCTCAGTACTTCCAAGCTTTGATGGTGCAGTTTGTGCAGTGCCATTTGTGCTGTACATTGCATTCATTGTCAGAGTTCATTTTTTTCTTTCTGCCTTTCAAGCCATTAACTGTTAGAATGAAGGGGGGGGGGGGGTGCATTTTGTTACGTCCAATTTGCCCAAAGAACTATTTATTGTGTGGGACTCAAGCATTGCTCTTTGCCCTGCCGTCTCCTAGCAACGACTATTTTCAATATAACTGCTTCCTGTGCTACCCACCTCCTCCGTGCGTACGGCTTCTCTGTGCGTAGAGCTCACACTGCTGGTCCAAGGCTGCGGGCAGCGGTGAGCTGGCACTTTCGGAAGCCAGCAAAGACGGTTTGTGCAAGCAATGCTCTTGCTGCCACCGTCGCTAGCACTGGCACTGTTGTCCCGGGCAAGGAGCAACTGAGACGGTGTCTCCCCTGAACCAAGTGTCCCAATTTGGGGGAGTCCAGCAGTAGGATGATGAACAGAGGGTGTTCACAGGTTGGTGGCGGACACCCTCGGGGGAATGCCCTCCATCCAACTCAGGTGTGACCGCATTCTACTTCTCTCTCTTTTCTTTCCCTCTCTTGAGACTTGTAGGGCACATCTGTTGCTGGGGTTAGGCATGAAATAGAGTATTGCTTCAAGTAGTCTGTGGTGTTATGACCTGCATAGCATGACCCAGCATAGCCCCAAAGCAGCTAATGTTGATTCCTTGACTTATACACTAGGATATTTATCCTAGCTGATTGGATTGTGCTGGCTAAATATTTTGTGTTTGTGATTGTGGGAATGTGTGTGCGTCTGTGTGTGTGTGGGGGTGTGTGTGTTTGTTTGTGTGCACATGTGTATGTGCTGTTAAAAAGAAATAAGGAAAAACAAATCAGCATTTTGTGTTTTTTTAACATGGTGAATGGCTCTTTGGAAATTAGTTGCAAAGGCTGCTGCTGTAGCAAGTACAGGTTTGTTTATTGATGGACAATGATGGATTGAGAGACATTTTTATATTGTTATACGCTTGTTGCTTTTTTCATTTTTTTTTCATAGTTTTCTGGGTTCTGTCAGTGCAACCTTGTAAAAATTCCTAGAATTTTTTTTTTTAAACTTGTCTCAGCTTTTTGTCACATCTTGTAGATGTTTCCCCTCAATTTATTTATATGAAATAAGTCCTGTGTCTGAGAAAAGGCCAGATTTGCTGCATGCCACAACAGTTCATTGAATGTGTAAATCACAGCTTGACCATGAGGATTTATTGATTTGTGCAGGACTGTATTTGCCAACGAGCACACATTAGCAGGGTCATTTTCCTAACCACATTTTTTTTTGAAGGATTATGGTGAACGCTTTAAATTACAAATCTAAAGGAAAGCTATGTATGGAAAGCACTATTTAAATATTTATATTCAGCTTGAGAATACATTGGTTTTGGAACGTTGCTGTACCTGGGGAGATTATTTGAGAAAAGGGAGTTTGGAGCCCTAACTCTTCATCTGTTACCTGGTATTACTGAGAGAAAGTTGGTATTCTAGGAATGAATGGAGTAGTTAAGGTTCATGGGAAAGCGCAGCCATTAAAATATCCGTCTCAATTTCCACATTTTTCATTGAGATGTTACAAAAATGTCTCATCAAGTTGTATCAAAATTGAAGTCAGCAATGCAAATAAATGAATATAAAGCAAAAGAACTGCAAACAAGCTTTGATCAGATTGACTCATCTGTATGAGCTGTGGCTTTGGGAAAAGAGCCAATTACAGCGCATAATTAACCTTGAAGCTTGCTGTGAAGTTGTCCTGTCAAGCATTTACAGTCAATCCATGGCCATATAAATTCTCAGTGTGTTAAGAAAGCGGCTGTCGTAAAACCCCTGGGACATTGGACCTTTGTGAACCAGTGTTGCCGCAGATAGCGAGAATGTCAAGGATGGCGCTGTGCTGCTTGCTCCAGCAACAACTACACCCAACTTTCACCCATCCAACAGCTCATCATCCACCCAATAACTCATCATCCAGCTAACAACTCATCACCCACCCAATAACTCATCATCTAGTCAACAGCTCATCACCCATCTGATAGCTAACTCATCGCCCATGCAACAGCTCATAATCTACCCTACTGCCCGAATGTTAGGCTTACGCTGTGTTCCGCTCATAGATGTAGTTTGCCATCTGTGTTGATCTGGCCTTACATGCAGATGGTGGACTTGGTATCGAGGCTTCTCAGAGGATTAAGTGTAAGTGTAACAGTGCCTGACCAAAGAGCAGGGCATATATCTAATGCAAGAAAGAAAGACATCTATGATCTTTGTTCATCTCTGTTTTTTGGGTCCCTGTACAGGCTCAGACCAGGTGCATAAATCCCAGTATGTTTACCTGGATACAGCTTGCAGTCAGTGTGCATCTCAAGGTACATTGTGTTATAGGACAGCAATGTGAGCTAGCATCTAATGCTCAGATTGAAGCATTGGCTTTATAACCTTTAAACCCTGAAATTAATGTGACACCATTGGGAGGGCTGATCCGCCTGAGCCTGATAAAAGTGTTACTAGCACAGCTTTGTCAGGGCTCTGCTTTGAGCCATCCTGTTCTGTTTGTCAACCACTTGACCCTTTGGGAATAATCCTGTGAGTACCGCCACTATTTTGTTACCTTTGGACGACATCCTGGGCGTGGTCCCATCTGCCAAGACACTGTTCACTCTAGCCCAGTGCGCACACACATGCACACAGCTTGCACACACATATGCATGCACACACACATTGGCACTGAACATGCACACAACACACACATACACTTGCACACACTCACATATATACACATTCACACAGACACTCAAACATACTCACCCACACACAAACACACATCAGGAAATAAGCCTTCAGTCCATTACTGCCAGGTAATATGGGAATGTTATGATCACAGGATGCAATAAATAGATAAGTGAAGAATGGCCTAATGCATTTTGTTCCGGGTGATTAGATTCAGAGAGCAATGCGGAAATCCATAAGATGGCATCACCTTCATTTCAAGGAAATCATTGGATAATTCTGTTTACTTATATTTCTCTCACTCTTTTTCACATCTCAGTCATCAGTGTGTGTTTGTATTAATTACCCTGCTCTTTTAACGGATGTAATGTTCTTCTGTCAAAAAGCGATAAGCCACTCCCACCCCCAAAATGTATATACTATATACTATATATATATATATATTTTTTTTTTAAATAAATAAAAGATTGTTTCAGATATATGTAAGTATGTTAAAAAATATATATTTTGTAATGTATGCTAACATATGCTACTGCATTTATGCCTGAACAATTATGTAAATTTCAGAAGTGGGAAATGGAATGAAACAAACGTCATACTGTACTGCACTGAAATTCTAAAGTGAAGCTTGTGCCTAGACTCTCACTGAATGTATTTAGGATAAAAACAGATGCAAGAAACATGAATGGCGATGACAAAGCTTCTATCAGCTCTTTGTTTTAAAATGATGTTTGTTTCATTTTTTTCCATTTGTTTACTGGAGCCATTCCAAAAAAAGAGAGAAAAAACTCCACAAAACTCCTACACAGACAGTAGAGGCTATTTGGGCTGCTTGACCTTCTTCACCGAGCACTCTATATATAAGGGGTATTTATGCCTCCTCCTGTCTGCATCTGCCCTCTTCACTGTCGCTTGTTCAAACATGGCAAGAAAAACATAACAAACAAGAAAACAGGATGTGCCCCACTCCCCTCTCTGTACTACTTAGCGATGCGCGAACGTGAGGCAGTGTATAGCATGGGTGTGATCTAGCCACTGCTGGCTTAATGCAACCAAAAGTCATTAGCATTACACAACAGCCAAAAAAAAAACATGCGATGGGAGTAGCCAGTCAGCAAGAACTTTTCAGCAGTTTTTATTTATTTATTCCTTCTTTTTTTACGGCGTGCAGGAAATACCACATTTGCAGTTCTAACGCTTCTCTTGCGTCGTGTGTAATTGCTCCAAGCCTGGAAATTTGTTTCTTGGCACTATGAAATGCCGTAATGGTTTTAATGATGCTGTGGAAGTGGAACACAAAGCATTAACGGCAGTGTGTAGCCGCTGACGCACGGGTGCAGAACGCTCCGTGTTTCTTGCCGTCCCTCGGCGTAGTAGCCTGCAGCAGTATTTTTTGTATAGCCTACTTTTTTAATGTCAAAAACATTAAAAAAACATAACAACACTGAAAGTTAAGGACAAAGGGCCATAGCAGATAGACCTGAATGCCCTCCTCTCTGTAACTGCTGCGATCACAAACAAGGAGGGACTTCAGAATGCACGAGAAGCATTCATCAGACATGTCCTGTGATGTACAGACCAATGACTGCACTGCAGATCACAGGAAGAGGCCTATGGGGCATGCACATATGGGGGCTTGAGGGGGCTGCTCTGCTGAAATTAGATGCTCACTGAGCAATTCAAGTTGCAAAAATAGACCCATTGGGCTTCATTCAATAGCTGTTGGTTCTGGTTAGATTTTCATTCTGTAAAATGTTAAGGATATTTTATTCAGTGAAATACAATTGCACCACAGTTCCTGGTGAATGGTCCAGATCCCCGACCAGAATCATGCACATATTCTCATTACAGGCCAGAAGATCTGAGCTGTCATGCAGAGAATGCTTCAAAGAAGATAATTAGCAGGGTAAAATATTGATTTGCGGATGTTGACTATAGCATTCAGTTTGCCATGCCATATTCATTCATTATTGTACTCTACAGAGCGACACAGGAGACATTTGACCTGAGGGATGCATTGGTGTTTAGGTATCTGTTTGACTGGGGTTTGAGCTTAACTTTCTTCCTTATCTAACTTAGATTTGCAACATTTTGATCAACACATACTCTGAGATTGTCCTTTTGCACCTTGCACTTACAATGTCAGGGGAACTGACACACATTGATTCTGGTGATGGGAGTGAGGATTTGTGAACTTAATAAAGCATTGTGCAATCATAAGCTTCTAATCACTACTCATAGGAACCAACAAAAATGCTTGGTTTTCCACACCAAAAGGCTATGATTTGTTTGAACTGTAAGTCACTAACAGCATATAGTAGCTTTACCCAATTTGGAACTCATGAAGCTTCAATCTCTCATCACTAAATTAGTTCTAGATACGCTATCCATTTTAATGAACCATTTACTGTTCTTGTGATTGTTTTTCATGTCTACATTTTTTTTACATTTTACTTTTGTTTTTATTGCTGTGTTTATTGCTCTTTTCATGCGTAAGAAGCAGCATATAAATGGCATTTATTGGTGTCATTGTAGATATAGGCAAAAGGATGGCTCGAGGTGAGCTGCCAATTGCAATATAGTTGTTATAATGTCCTTATGTTCCTATGTACTGGCTATCAAGTTCTGCTGGGATTTGACCTGGCATCAGCTGACTGTGTTGCATTGCTTCAGTCAGTTCACAGGCTCTTCTGGTGAATGAGCAGAGATCTTCTCTGCCAGCCCCAACACCACGACGACCACGGCCACTGGGGCAAGTGGAATGGAACACTTTGCGGGCTGCAGGAGGTGTGAGACCTTCTTGTCCGCCGTCGCTAGGCTGGGAGCTTGGGGAAGATTTCACACGTGTGGGCAGTGCTGTGGTTTTGATCCTGTTGGGTCAGATTGGGTCAGATCCTGACAAAAGTTAGCCCCTTGTTGCTGCTGTTTGCTTTTTTCTTTTGTAAAACCATCATCAGATTTGAAGAGTGCATTGCAGTATTCCTGAATTCAACAGACTGTCTACCAGAGAGTCAGAATGCTAAATGTGTTGTTTATGTATGTGTGTAGTATTATTTTAAGATTTGAATGGCAAAAAAGCTTGGGAATTGGATACTGTTCAGAGCATATGACTACTGCTTTGATAGATCCAATTATTAGGGCACTTTCACTCTCAAGTTTCTGTTGAGTTCCTTCCTCAAGCTCTCTCAGCCGTGCTGCCCTGGTGCTTCTGGTGAACAGTTCTCTTTGGGTCAATCAGGCAAAAGATTGACTGCAGTACTTTGGCTCTGAGCCCAGGACTGACGGACTGAGAAAGTGACAGAAGGGCAAAAGGGGGGAGGCATTCCATGGCCCCTCCCTGCATCTCAGGAGCCCCCTTCTTTGGACCCTCTCCCAGTGCCAGGACCCCGTCCCGACAGCACGTTGGTTTACTGGGTCAGAGACAGGCCTCATGGAGCCTGGAGCCCACAGCTCTGCCCGTCGCCTCCCCCACCCTCTACCCACTCTGCACCACATTCTGACAGAACACTCTCCCCCTACCAACCTTGCAGCCGGCTCCACATCAGTCGCATGACTGGAACAGGAAGTTGGGTACAACGACAGAAAAAATAAAGTGCTTTTCTGTGGAGATGGGGGTGGCCGTATGTCAGGGGTCGACTGGACTGACCTTTTCCCAGTAAATCTTTCGGCGGAGCAGGCTTTTTATTTTGTTTTGTTTCTCTCGTCCTAATAATACAATATGGAAATAAACTGTGCGATGGCTTCGCAGTCACAGTCATGGGGCTCCAAGTGCCTCAGATCCAGCCTCTGAAAATGGGGAGGGGGGGGGGGTGCTGGGTTCCATGTAACAAAACTGCTCAAAATAGGGCAAATGGAGGAGTCTCTCTGGAGTTTTGTGTTTCATTATCATATCATGGTTTATATTGTTTTTAGGACTTTGTTATTTTAACCTAGCAACACCTTCCCAGAAGCTTCCCAATCAGGGAACCTTTAGGCAGTAGCATTGTTGGCAAATAAATGTATCATGCACTGTAACTATTACCTTGTAAGTGACTTCTTCAGTCGAAGCCTAGTGGCATACAGCAAATTGCATATTGGCAATGCTTATCCAGTCATAACAGTCCAAAAAGGATTGAATTTGGCAGCTAAATTAGGGGTTAATATGCAATTTAAATCAGTGGGGTCAATATCAGTATAAGGTACCTTTAGTGTTATATAATCACTCAAGTTTCATGAAAATATTGCAAAACAAATAATTTCTCAAGTTGTATTCTAAATGGGTAAACATTTATGAATATATCAGTATAATGACATGTGCCTTAAGATGCATTTTATACATTTTGTACCATTTTCTTTGATTGGATGTAGGGGATTTTGACATGTCCCAGCGCCTACCCAGTCAACTTCAATGAGTGTAATAAGTGATTAAATAGCAAAAAAATCCATATTTTCTTATAGTCATAAAGAAGTTATTTCCCAATTCAAGTATTTTGATAATTTATGTTGCATTTTTCATAATGATATTAAACACTTTGGGTGTGTCTGTGAAATCGCTGTCCACCTTGTCATGATGGGGTAAACTCCTCCTTTAATCCAGTGACATCACAGCCACCATATTGTATTTCTTCAGTGGAGGGAAAACAACTTTTCCAAGTGCAGTAAGCATCTACACTTATATTTCCTAATTTTCATCATATTGTGTTTGTAGTTGGATGTGGTCAAGCTTAAAATGTAATAACATTTCAGAATATTCAAACATGTTTGTGAAACAGTTCAAGGTCAGCTTCAACAATTAAAATCTTTGCTAACTAAAGGTCAACCATAGATGCAAATTTTAGGTAAAAATGTCCACCCTGTCATTGTCCACCCTGTCAGACATCCTTGCCTGACAGGGTGGACATGGTACATGACAGGGTGGACATATATGTATAGTTCCTTCAAAATATAATGTTATAAAATATATTATATACATAATAAAAAATGTCACCGTCTGATAAATATGGTTATTGATATCAATGTGTAATGTTTCGACACCGTCTGTCTGATAAATATGGTTACTATTATAATGTTTTGATAATGTTTCGTTAGGGTCCTGTAGCTGTGGGCCTGTATCTGTCTGAGTCCTCTAGAGCTGTCTGTGCTGCAGGATTTACACATCCATGCATTTGTTTACAGCTACATACACACTGTGTTGAATTGTCATGAAGCTGTTATTATATTTAAAAACCAAAATGTATTTTTCAAGGAATGACTCCTGCTGAGGTAGCAAGGAGGTATAGTGAATGTGCCGACCCCGAAAGAAGAAGAAAGTACCTTGAGAAAGAGAGGGAGAAATGGAAGGCAGAATGAGCTTAGTGAGAGAAAGAATCGTGCCAAAATAAATAAATGGAAAGAGGCAAAAAAGCTAACCAGGGCCAAAGCCAGGGCTAGTGCTTTGCTACAGTCAGAGACACCACCCACAACTCCTGAAAATCAGCCTGAGCCAGGGCCCTCCAGGTTACAACATGGTAGCTTGGATATTGAAAGGATTTATTAAGATTTTTAGATTTATTTGAAGTACATTTTCCAACTGGGCTGTATCTGACCTCGGTGCTGTGGGCAGTGGTGTCCCGCAGGGATCGGTGCTGGGACCTCTGCTCTTCCTTATTTACATAAATGATCTTGATATGGATGTTAGTAGCAAAATAGTTACATTTGCAGATGATACTAAACTTGGGGGTTTGGCAAACAGTTTGGAATCGACTAAAGTAATTCAAGATGATTTAAACAAAATCCAAAAATGGGCAGATACATGGCAGATGACATTCAATATTGCTAAATGTAAAGTTATGCATGTGGGAAATAAAAACATTAGACAGGAGTATTTTATGGGAGGAGAAAAGTTAGTAGGTGTTCAATTTGAAAAAGACTTGTAGTTGATCAAAGCCTATCTGCATCAAAGCAGTGTGCTACAGCAGTGAAAAAAGCAAACAGGATGCTGGGATACATAGCAAAAAGTATTGAGTATAAATCAAAGGAGGTTATATTAATGTTATATAACGCCTTTGTCAGACCTCAGTTCTGGGCACCGCACTACAAGAAAGATATAGAAGCTCTTGAAAAAGTTCAAAGAAGGGCAACTAAACTGATACCTTGTATGAAAGGTAAAAGTTATGATGATAGACTTAAGGCACTCAATCTATTTAAGCTTAGCAAACGGAGACTTAGGGGGGATTTGATCGAGGTTTTTAAATTCCTGAAAGGGATTAACAAAGTGAAATATCAAAGATTTTTAAAGATAAGTGGGGTGTTGAAAAAACACCTATTTTAAAGTAAATTCATTCATTCAAAAATACTTTTGACATGAACTAAGAATTATTAGTCAGAAAGGGACACAATATCTCTCTGAAAATGTAAATTATATCACCACAATGCAATGGAAATATAATTAATCTCTTTTGTATTTGTCCATGACAGGGTTGACATATCTTGTGGTTGATTCACAAATTGTCTGCTTGTAGTTACTTGATAAAAAGTGCTTAAGCTTGACATAAATGCTTTTTGGGTAGTCTACAGTCCACTTAATATAATGAACGTTCAAAGAAATTGAAAATATAAACAAATATGAACAAATAGTTTTGAAGTAGCAAAGGCACCCCATACTGATATTGACCCATATATGAAACAATTAAATGTTTGCAGATGTGAATAAATACCCCAGTATGTTTTGAATGAAATTAGTCTTTTTGGAAATATTGAATATTGAATCCAATATTGAAACAGGCTTGCCAAGCATATAACTAATATCAATCAGGGACTATTTAATTTAATAAGCAGTGTCTACGTTACCTGTGTGTGTGCACGTGTGTGTGAGCCTGCCAGTAACATCATCCAATGGATGGCCTGCCACATGACTCTTGTGCTAAACATGCTGCCTATAGAAGAATAAATCCCTCCTCCCTCCATTTACTATTCTGTCCCCTCTTTCTGTCCTCATTCTCACAAGCAGTCTCCACTGGTTCAGTGTGGTGGGGCTCCTTCTTTCTTATCTCCCTCCTGGAGAGTTTGGATTGGTTCCATTGGTTCCATTGGTTTTACTTTAGAATTGGTTTGGTGTAGTTTGATACATTTGTTTGATGAAGTGATTTGATAAATTTGTTTGATGAAGTGATTTGATAAATTGGTTTGATGAATTGGTTTGATGTGGTTTGATAAATTGGTTTGACCTGTACAGGTACATGCTTGCACTTTTGGCCCAGTACATCCTATTCAAATAGTTTCTAAAGGGCCTTCTCATATTAAGGGCCAGAGTATGAGTGAGTGGGTCAGTAGGTTCAATAGTGTCAGGGCTCCTTTATGCTGAGATTGCTTTGCATTGCAGAGAATGAAGGACTCCCTCTTCATGAAAATGGTTTGGGCTTAGTTTTCAGAACTAAGGACCAAAAAAGAATTGTGCACTGCTGTTAGATTGAAAATGACACTTATTGTGTTAGACGACCACTTTGCTGTTTTTGGCATTTACCGTATAATATATCATATAAAATATAATATAATGTTTGTCAATAATTGTTAGTCTGCATGTGGAAGTATTTCATGTAGCACATTAATAACCATTTACAACCGTGTTAGGTAGCCAAGTCGAGGGAAAAATCAACTGCCATCCTGGAGCTTTTAGGTAACTTCAAATATTTGAATAGTTTGCATTCACAAAAGTACATTGTTTTTCAACAAACCAATAGGAAGCCAGTAAAGTTGGATATAGTACTATAACTTGTCTGTAACATATAAAATGGTACTTGTAGCTCCAAAGCTATAGAAGGAGATTCTGTATAATTTTTTGGTGGAAGGAAACCCTAACCATTGCCATAACTATAGATGATCCTGACAGATGACAGTAGTCTTGATGCATTTCACATGAAACTGCCTGGATGCAGATTAATAACAACAGCAGGGATAGCAGTGCCCATTTCAGCTGAAATGTAGTTCAGTTGAGACATAGCCTTGGGTTCAGTTGGCATGTGTCCTTAATTTTGTCCTTACATTTCAGCTGAAACGGGCACTACTAGCCCTGCTGTTGTTATTAATCTGCATCCAGGCTGTGGTCTCCAGGCTCTTACAGTGTTCTGTGGCGTGTGCCTCAATGTGTTTTAACATTAACTTTACATCGCTGGTGCTGCTGAGGTTTCAAATTACGCATCACCATTCCAGCTGCGTCAGACTGCAGCTGTTGGGATTGAAGAGATTACTCTGACTGGGATTTTGGGATTTTGCGACTCCCTTGGATACAGGGAAGCACAATAGAGTAATGTTTAGGGAAATCCATCAACAAATGACCCCCTAGTGGAGTAAAGCTATTTCACCTTTGCTTGAGGTAAGTACTTGATTCAGTGAACCTCAATTAAGGTACTTAGTTAGAGATACAATTTACTTAATCAAAGGTACTATGGTTGTTACTGTGTTCACCTGATGAAGTGGATCATACTATATCATTTTGTTATACAGAGGCGCTGTAATGGATAGCTACTGTGCAGGAAACTAGAAACGCCATCTAGAAATTCCTTAGATTTATATCATTTACCCCCCACACACACACACACACACCCCACTGAAATTAATTCAGCTGCCAGGAGTTTTCAGCACTTTGAGCCTTTGAGGTCAGAATCAAGCATGTCCCTTGAAAGGCCTTTAGAGATCTAAAAAATTAAACCAGGAGGACACAGTCCAACCAGAGCGAGCGCTAATCACCAGGGCGACATGGACGAGCACTGCGTGAAAGTGACAGTGGCTGCTCTCCCGTGGTGTAAGTATTCATTATCATAGCCTGCACACGCTACGTCTTTGGTTTCATGCAGGCTGCCAAATCCCCCAAACCAATTGTCAGAACATTGCCTCTGTGGTTTCAACTCCAGCCAGGCTCATTAATAACAAGAATTATTAATCATATTTTTTCGACCACAGTTTTGTTCAACTCAGCATATAGGGCAATACTAAAACCCTAAGAAAGAAAAAAATCTATCCGCAAATCCCTTTCTGATGAGGAACATGTGTTTGTTGTTTATTTCTTCATGATTCAGAGTGCACTGAATTTATATTTATTTAAGAGTGCGGTGGGCGCCCTTTGCTGTTCTACTCTATTTAGATGTATTACTCACTCTTTCTTGTATTTATTTCTCTTTTTTTTTGCTAAACTGAAAGAGTTAGGAACAAACGCACGCAGCAGACAAACTCACGCACATTCAGTATCATACCAATGTTTGCAAAGCAAACTGCCTTGTCAGTTATGCAGTGCGGCGTACACATATCAAAGTGTTCTGTGTGTCTTTTCAGGCAAGAGTTCTCGTGGTCATGGGTTTTTGTACAGTATTACTATATCAATGGCTTCATAATTTCTAGTATTTATCTGATGTTGTCGGCTGCAATTAAAGAGCGCTAAAAACAGTAGCGTCCCTCTCACACTCCACCCACACACTCGCTCCTTCACTTACTGGGAGAGTAATTGCCTTGTTTTATCACTAGATGGTTAATAAGGGGATCCACTACAGCAGTAGTCACAGCCACTAAGCAGTGTCTGTTCTGTTCTTGTTCCCTCCATCCAAAGCCAACATTACCATCATTATCATCGTGTATGTTTGTTTGCATGTGTGTGTAGTTGTCTGTGTGTGATTGTCTATTTATAGTATATGCATGTGTGTATTTGTGTGTGCATGTGAAAGTCTGCCTGTGTACGTACATACAGTATGTGTGAGCTTCTCTGTCTGTTTGTCCGTGCACCTGTGTGTGTGTGTGTGTGTGTGTGTGTGCCTTTCTGTAATTGTGTGTGTGTGTGTGTGTGTGTGTGTGTGTGTGTGTGTGTGTGTGTGTGTGTGTGTGTGTGTGTGTGTGTGTGCATGCATGTGCATGTGTGTTTACACTGGCCTTCCCAGCAATGGGTGAGTGGTACATCCCTGGCTCACTGTGAAAGCAGACAGGAGGAAGAAAAAGTAAACAGTAATTCTTCACACACTTCACACCTCGCTTGTGATGTTTATTTACACCCCTGTGACACACGTGATAGGTACAGATGTAGACATTTCAGGGCCGACCAGCCTGGCAGCTGCAGCTGTCTCTCTGGAGTGCTGGACAGCAGGAAATCTGAAAATGGCTTTTCTATTTGTTTTGCCTATTCTGCTCTCAAATGATAAGATATAACAGTATCTATGCCTCAATGAACCAAGAATTACATAAATAAGTTGTTGGGTGAATTATATCTCACTCTGTGGTGGTGAGAACATTTCGTTTAAAAACCATATACAGGTGACTGAGAAAATTAAGTAAACACTTGAGTAAATGAAGGGTTCTGGCAGCTCTGTTATGGTGTGGTTTGCATTTTCCTGGCATGGTTTAGGTTCACTCAACTCCTTAGAGGGCAAGGTAAATGCCAATAAATACAAAGCCATTCTGAGTGATCACCTTCATCCTATGGTGGAGCATTTCTATCTTGATGTAGTGGTCTCTTCCAGGATGGCAAGGCCACCATCCAGAGTGGTCACTGAATGGTTTGATGAGCATGAAGATGATGTAAACCATATTGCATGGCCTTCTCAGTAACCAGATCTCGACCTAATTGAACACTTATGGGAGATTCTGGAGCGGCGCCTGAGACAGTGTTTTCCACGACCATAAACAAATCACCAAATGATGGAATTTCTCATGGAAGAATTGTGTTGCATCCCTCCAATAGAGTTCCAGACACTTGCATAATCTGTGCTAAGGTGCATTGAAGCTGCTCTGGTGGCTCATGATAGCCCCATGCCCTAATAAGACACTTTATGTAGGTGCATAAAAAAAACTTCCATTATTTTGGCAGTTACCTGTGGTACATACCGATGGCTGCCAAGGGCTGAAACTATATGAACCCACTATCAAAAGCCATATTAATCTTGGATTCTTTGAGCCAAAGTATCTTGAGTTGCAGCCAGTGCTAGCGGTCATCTTTGGTTCAAAGAACCATAGATACCTCCATAACTTCCATTCTATTTCACAATTCTGATGATCACTTGCGGTCCTCAGGTGGGTGACCTAAGCTGAAAAAAGCCATGAGGAATCAAACAGACCTTATTTACTCCAGTGAAGATGCCACTGGCAACTCCACGGTGTTCAGGAACATGATATTGACCACGTAGATGTGGATAGTACAAAAGCTGTGGTCTTTCTGGCTCCCACCAAAGGGGGCTTGCCTGAGCATGTCTCAGGACATAGAGACACTTCTCTTAGAAAATAAAAGGCATTGAAATGATTGTGCTCTCTGAGGGTTCTACTCTCAAAATAGCACCCTTTTCCAGCAGAGGTAAAAATTTCCAACAGGAGGACATGATTTTGCTAATTTGAGCTTGCATTGGAACAACAGTCTTTTGGGTAGTCAAACAGTATTGAATTGTTTGCCACTTTTTTCCAAACTGCCCTGTAGGAAACATTTACTTCATAGATAAATGGGTATTCTCATTGCAATAGACCATAAAGCTGAAATTTATGGAAATGGTATATGCTGTATTTTAATGTGTTTCATTGCACTGTACTGCCCAGATCCATTGGGGATGAAGAAGAAAGGATCTGGAAGTCCTATAAGTATGGAAGTATAGATTTATAATAAGGGCAAGTAGCCTCACCCATCCACAAAGTATGACTGAATTTACAGCCTTTACGCTTATACTGTGACGCACTGAAGGTCATGCCTCTCATTGACTGCCAGTGTAAACAGACTAATTTTTCACTACTAGCGGTTACTGTCAAAATGTGTGTGTGTATGTGCGCGTGTGTTATGTATTTTTCCCCGGGAGGCGGGGGAATCAGATAACATTCTTCAGAGAAAAAGTCTTTCAAACTTCTGCTGGATTAATGTTTTGGCAGGAAGTAACAACTTGTATTTAGTTGTGGTGGGAGCTGCTGAGGGGAGAGTTATTAGGCACTCTCTGAACTTTTCCATTTTCCCCTGCAGGAGAACAAAGTCTCGGTGTATCAGTGTTACAGGGTATTCTGGTTGCGTTAGGTCTGCTGTTCTCAATGGCCCTGCGGTAGCTGTGACCTCTGACCCTCTTCTGCTCTTGGTCTGTGATGCCCCGTGATCTCACAGGTCTAGCTCTAGAACCTCGCAGGCAGACCTCTGTGACTTCACATATTCTGTGTGTGGCAAGACAGAGAGGAAGGGAGATCAAGGGAAAAAAATGCTAGCGTGACTCAACCATACCATTTCTAACTGACCGTGAGCCGTCGTGGGGGTTATTAAAGACCTGAATTGGAGAGGTCAGACCATGAAATGAATGGCTGGGTGAGTGGCTCCATTCGTCATGAGTTTTCCGGATATGAAGGCGTGTGGCGATCATGCACACCAAGACCAAGACCAGGCCTCCAAATAAAGTGTTTGTATTTCCTGTCGGCCCCGTGTTCGTCTTTTCCTTTCACTGTCGAAAATAAGCACCTGATCAAAGTCCTTACAAATGCAGAGCAGCTGATCGACAGGAAGGATGCCCTTAATGAGGGGAATGGCCACACTTGATGCAACTCCAGAATTATGCTCCAATTGTTAGCCGCTCTCTGCGTCTTCATGTTGTCAATAATTTAGCCGGTCTGAGTCATCGCTGTGGAGAGGGTGGAAAGCAAGCGAGTCACGACTCACTGTCTTGTTCTCATTCACACTTTTTCTGCGCCTGATCCACAAGATCCAGTTTATTTGACACCAACAACACTGTACAATGATAATGATAATTGGTGAGAAGTGGTGGTCGTCACCACACTAATATTTTATCAGTATTAGATTGATGAAAGAAATTCAAAGGACTGTAACTGATATCTGGCCTCGTACTGAACTGGTAGCCACCGTGGCCTCGATTCTAGTGATTAGCTTCATGATATTTAGCCCTTTCACGTCATTGGTGTTTCTGTTCCAAAACAGTATGTCATGAAGCAGCAGCTCGTTGAGCTCTGTGTTTCAACAGGCAGCTTTGTCCAAAATCTCTGACCATTGGGGGAAGGGTGAGGGGGCAGTGCAACCTAATAGGTAGGGAACTGTGCTTGTAACTACAAGGTTGCAGGTTCAAATCCTGGGTGGCGCCACTGCTGTTGCACTCTTGAGCATGGTCCTTAAACTGAAGTAAGCTATGCATATCACCTTCAATTATGGTCTCTGCTGAGCAAATAAACAATATCATACAAAGTAATATAACGCAGTGCACTGATGATTCTAATTCCCAGAACCCAGAGGGATTCTTGCATCCTTGGCAGTCACAAGAACCACACCCTCCAACTTACAAACAGCAGTTTATTGAGGTGGATGTAGTCATTAAATATGACATCACTGGGAAATTATCTAATTATAAAGAACTGAAATTTGAATTGGAAGTTTGTTTTGGATGTTTCAGAGATCATTGCTGTGGCTAGTGGCTATGGCCTCTACCTCATAGTCGCATAGTCTCTACTACCAGTATTTAAGTTGTATTTGTGTTAAAGCTGAAGAACATCTGCGCAAAGCCAGAACTCGTTTTTTAATGCAACATCTTGCACTATGGGAAATCAATGCAACTTGAGCCAAAATTAGATCCAATTATTTCAGTTCATTTTTGCTGTTTCATGTTGCAGCTTTGATCATGTGAGCACAATGGAAGTTACATTTCAGAACAAACAAAGGGGGCACGGTTGCTAGTTTTGTTTGCTAGCAGCCTGATGAAACCCACCCATGGCCTAATGCTGTCCACTCACTCCAGACTATCGTCATGTACAGCTACGCCATCCTTCTAGGTGGCGGTGTGGAATGCTTCTCATTGACATGAAAAGCGCTTACTTTAGGAAGAGAACTTCTGACTATCGTGGAGGTAGTAGCCCTGTAGTAAGAATGTTAACTAATATGAAGCTTTTGTCACCAGAGACAAGAGATAACCTCTGCCATAGCTCTGTAACAAAGAGGCGAGTAAAGCCGATGTCAAGGGTATCACCGCTGTATTGAATGCAGTGGTGATGATGTTACATGATCTTGGGAGCACTTCACCAGATGGTTGCAGAATGGGGCTATCACAGAGTGTTGGGTGTGGGGTGGAGGAGCTCCAATATAAGAGAATGTCTAAACAAGACCAAAACAAAAAGTCTTTTGTGTCATTGTCCATTTTTGTTTCCCAGCTCAAGGCTTTCCCAAACTCAAACTGGTTGTAGGAGGACTGGTGTAGGTACTGAGGTGAGCAGAGCGCTCCCCTGGCTCTGTGACCTGATCGGGTCACACTAATTGAGTGATTAAACAGACCATGCCATTCTCCCCTGGATGGCACATCTGCTCACTGTGGGAAATGTTTCAGGGAATTTGACTCACAGGCCCAGAATCCCACCCTGACCGCAGAGGGGAAGAGCCTACAGTATATGCATGAAACAGCTCAACTTTACAGATCCATCCATGCAGTCTCGCTTCATCAAATTGACGTCTCAAAAATTTTTTTTTAAGTGGCATGGAAAGAACTTGTCTGCAGTTGAAATTCGCTTGTCCTATCTGCATTAAAAGATGGTTCACTTGTCCTCTGCTTTCATCTGTTTCCCAAATAAAAATCCTAACGGGTGAGAAGGACTGTATAAGAAGAGTCATGAATAAGAAAGAGGGCAGATGCTCCTGAGTCCTGCTGCAGATGCTGCCTGTCAGTCTGATGTTCTGTGTTCTACGGTGTTTTAACTGAAATGCATGCACCGCCAAATCCGGTCCAAACTAGTCTTTAACATGCACATGCATCTCTTTGTCCCTCATCTCTCTCTCTCTGTCCTTTTTTCAAAGTACTTCTCCCTTCCCATCTCTCTCTCTCTCTCTCTCTCACGTGCTAACACTTCCATTTCCCTCTTGTTCTCTCTGTCTCTTTAAATCTCTCACACTCTTTGCGTCAGTCTTGCTGAATTGGAGGTGAGTTGCGGAGGAGATTAGTCTCTCTCTCTCTCTTTTCTCTCTCTCTCTCACTTGCCCTCCTTTTCGCCCTCTCTCCCGCTGTGTGGTTTATATTTCCAAACGCACACGCAGCAGCCCACAGGGGGCAGCGTCACTCCTTGCGTCAGTTCAGCGTCATGCCAGCCTTGTGAAGGTGAAGGTGAGCGAAGTCTGATCCTCTGTGCCTCTCTTTCTCTCTCTCTCTCTCTCTCTCTCTATCTCTCGCTCTCTCCAGTCCTTGGGCACCAGCGTAACGGTGGACATCGCAGTGATGGGAGAGGCCCACGGACTCATCACTGACTTGCTAGCAGACCCCTCCCTGCCCCCCAACACATGCAGCTCACTCCGGGCGGTTAGCAACCTGCTCAGCACCCAGCTCACCTTCCAGCCCCTCCACCGGCCACGCATCAACCCCCTGAGCTCCTTCAGCGACACCTACACCTGCTCCGACTCCGAGGAGGGGCCCGAGAAGGGCGAGAAGCTGGCCATCCCAAAGGTATGGCCCCATTGCATCATGGGAAAGCTGGGCTGTCAGTGTTTGTACATTCCCTTAGCCAGGCATGGGTTAGACATTAACAGAAGTGCAGCAAAGTAAATGTTAGAGTTGTCGTGGTAGGAATTGAGTAAATGCTTGTCAGTGGGGCTGCATGCAATTGCAACAATGTTGTTTGGAATTCTGCCAAATCCTGTGCTTTGGACACAACGCGTCCTGTTGGAGAACCAGCACAGTAATGAGAGAGATGATGGCTGTAAGCAGGTGTCACTCTTACTGTACCGAGGCAAACTGTCTACGTCTGATTCCTGAGTTGGAAGACGTGCATGTGCCCATTCATCGGTGTTGTCATAGTTACCGTTGTTTTTGATTGTGACAGCCTTCTCAGATGCAAACCGTGTCAGAGCGCATACACACCTCTCTTTGCTCTGCATGCATGGCCTGCCTCCTGTTCCTGGACTCACTGGATGGGGACGTTAGGAGCAGGCAGGGGTGTGTGTGGGGTGGGGGGCGATTAGTTCATCGAACCCCTCGTCAGCTTCCATGCTGCTGAGGTCAGCGCTGGGCTTTGGATCGTTTCGTCGTGCTAGTTGCCTCTCCAGCGGCTTTGTGAGAGAGGAGAGTCACGTGTGAAAGCCGCTCTGGCTCTGCCCCCGTTTTACCGCCTGGCCGCCAGTCTCCTCGCCGCGCTAGCGTGGCAGGGCCTAATGTAGCAGCGAATGACGCACATTGCCGCTAAGCACTTTTAATGTTTTACAGCGCGGCACTTAAAAATGCATGCCGGCGGTTTGAGCGTAGGTGAGACCAAATAAAGCCAATGTGTTGCAGCGCTGGGGTCCAGGCCGAAACGGAGTGCTGCCTCAGTGTCTTCAGGTTCTTTACAAGATCAGCACCCTTGTCCTGCTTAAGCGTGTGCTGGCTTAATGAAATTTAACACCCAAATCGGCTCTGAATTGCTCTAATCGACAGGCATCTATCAGTATTTCTATCTGTTTCTATCTTGTAGTCTTTGGTCGGATGTGCATATATTGCACTGATTTCAAGCAGTGATTCCATGCATTTCTAGAATCATGGTTTTCCTCTTTATGATTTCAATAGGAATTCAACAGCACTTAATGCTGCTAAAATAGCATTGTATTATGTTTTGGAGTGGATAAGATAACGCTGATAATGTTTCATACAAAGCGTGCTGGGACCTTTACTTTATAGCTTATGTTAAGGGAATGTAATCATTAGTTTTCAGGTTTACTTACATTTTATATAACATATTAATAATTATTCATGTCTGTATTTCACATATTATAACATCATATAGAATATTTTCACACTGTATATGTTTTGTATCTGCTTTTGCAACATCTGGTTGTCCTGCTAATAAAGCACCCTTGAATTAAATTTAATTAAATTTCTGGGGAGAACCTAAAAATACCAACAAAAATGATGGTTATAAGACCTCAGGTGTAAGGTTACCTAATATCAATATCACAATCTTGTCAGAGCAGCAGATTATCTTCCTTGTTTGCAAAATAGTTTGTTGATGCCTTACATTTTGAACACAGAACCCTCCCTTTGGCTGTCGCTATCGAATGCCTCTCCTCACTCACACCACAAAGCAAATCTTTTTCATCCCAATTTTTCATTAGTCCCCTGTTTGCAATGCCCAATCATAATTATAGGTGCACCCCGTGGCTTCACCATCCACCATCAGTTCATTTATGTAACTAATATACAATACATTATTTTTGCTTGAGAATTTGTTGTGTTTTTGCCAAAATGTATTTGCATTTGCAAGACAAATTCAAGACAAAGGGCAATTCCTGCTCTTCAGTTCAATTCTATAAGTTGTGGGTATGAATGTTCTCTATCTGGCGGGGACCATCGCTATCAAGGCAAGACATACATGTATGTAAAGCTTGAGCTCACAGGTGTGCTCGTGAAGTCATTGTTGATCTCTGAAAGTTGACAGAGTGAGCAAAAACAGATGTCTGCAGTGAAACTATTTTTGTTTGTTTAACAGAAAAGAAACTTCCATGTACATTTCCTGGATATGAACTGTTTCAATGGATTTCTTCCTGCCTTTTGCGATCCCTCCCGCATCCATCTGGCACTTCACCACTCCCGCCATCTCCCAGATGACAGTGTCCTTTTTGCTAAACTCCTAAATATGTACCTCTGCTTTAAATCAAGACCTCTCTGTGTCACCATGGCTACGGTCAGGCTATCTCCCAGTTTATCTGATACTGGAACCAATCGCACACGGATCGTTTATTAATGTTTTTGTGCGCAAGCACCCTCCCCCCCTTTCCCTCACCACCGGTAACCCAACTGCTTAACTCTTTGCCTGCTGGCATTTTCCCACTGAAGGGGGAAGAGAAAAAAGAAAGATCGTTTTTGTGGGGAAAACTGGAGCGCGTGTCTCATTCCTCAAGTGGCGTTCCCTGTTTTGTTTCCACAGCTGTGTCAACACCAGGGATCCGGGGGAAAAAAGCAGTGTAAAAGGTTAAGAAAGGGTTTGGGATTTTTGAAAACATGAAAGTATCAAAACACAATTTTAAAGAGGGTAAAGAAGGTCCTGCACACTGCATAGTAGAATGTTTTTTTCTGTGTCTGATTGGGCCGATTGGCTGGCTCGCCTGCCCAGTCGTGACACTCAGCCATCTGCCTACCGTTGAGTGTTAAACTCTCAAAATTCTAAGTATATATCCTCTCGGCTTCATGTAACAAACATCAAGAATGTTATTTTTCAAGAGTGTTATTCCGTTAGCTTTTTAAATGTATTTTTAGAAGGTCTGCTTTGGAAAAAAACTGCTTTCCAGAATATTGGAGTTCTCTCAATTAGATTTGCTCTTTCTCCAGAGGGAGGCAGTAATTCATCTGGCTCAGGAGGCAGTGTGGGTGCATTTAGTGGGAAAACACTGAGCCTGCAATATTGCACACAGTGATGGATTTCAAACAGTCTTGAAATACAATGTTTGGACCAGGCTCCCGAGTGGCACTTGGTTTAGGCATTCTTGCATATTGCATAGTGTACGAATGCCCCCCAGGGCCGAACTGAATCTGGACCATTCCTGCACCAACTGTGGCTGAGAGTCTTGTGGAGGTGACAGGTAATTGGTCATAGCATCACCCAGGGAGAGAGGTTTTCAGTCGGCTGCGTATCACTACCTCATTGCTCTTTAGCAGCCCCTCTGGTCAATTGGTCACCTGTAGCGAGGGCAGCTGAGCTGGCAGACTGCACACTGGAAAAGAAGTGGGCAGCTGATTGCTCTTGCTACTTTTCTCCCTCCTAAATAAACAGAGGAGTTTGTAGCTAGGGGCGGGCCTATGGTTGCCATTGGGCATTCCAATTTTGGGAGAAAAATGTGGGGGAAAACATTCAGTTTTTTATGGTTTGGTTACACTTTTGAAGGCAAGGCACAGGATTTGCTTTCATATTGAATTTGTAAAATGTAATATTCTACTGTGAACGGCGTTTGGGATAAATGAATGGGGATTAACATTGAATAGGCACGGAACTTTGAACAGGCTCTGTGCAGGTGCTGGTTCTGTGTGAAGGAATATTGCCGTGTCTGAGTGAGATCAGGCACAGACATGAATAAGCTTATTCTTTGTTCTATTTTATGACGTAGATGTTTTTCCCCGCCGTTTCTCAGCTTGGCTGTTCCGTGCCGGCCACAGCTATGCAGAACTTTGAATCTGTTGTAGTGTTTGGGAACACATGCCCCCCTTCCTTCACCTCACTTGCCAGGCATATCCATGAGTTCTCCTGCAATTCGGGATGGATGGGCCTCCCTCTGAGTTTGATTCACGTCATTTGAAATGTTGAAATGCAGGGCCGGCATTTCCCTCCTCTTTTTTTTGGAGATTATAGCATCTGCCATAATCTTCTGTTCCAAAAGTGCATGTTTGCATGAACATCTGCAGCACAGAGAGAGAGACAGAAAGAGATAGATTTATTATTTTGTGATCTGGTCTTCAATGTGGAACTATGTTTGCCCTCAATATAAGCATTCATGTGAAGGCATTCTCCCTCTCTGAACAAGGTGTCTATGTCACTGAGAGCAGACGGGTGAATAGCACAAGGTTATGTATTAATTTACTTATTTATCTTTCTCTCTATGCATCTACCCATCAATCAATCTATCTATCTAGTCATTAATATTTGTGTTAATCACATACAATTCATATACAAGTAAATTACAATATACAGTGTTCAGATGCATGTATGATGCTAGTTTTTGACACCATTCCATTAGCCGTTCGGTGAGCAGCAGTGGCGAGCGGTGGATGAAATGATGACGCATGAAACACATGTTAATTTTTTTCTCCTGCGTCAGTAGTTATAATATTGATGCAAGTCATATGTATGTCAGTTTTTACAGCATATGCTCCCACTCAAAATTATGACAACACTAAACATCACACATATGTTTTATTGGCTTGATAAGTAGCTTTCCATGTGTTACTACTAAAGCATTTAGCTGAATTATAGAACAAAATTCTTGAATAACGTCCAACATTATTTATAAAATGGAAAGTGCATAATAACAATTACACACATATAACAACATATCAAATTGTTAGGCTATAGGCCTATCACATCATATATCATTACAACATTGCAGGCTGTAAAATTCCAGGACTTCAGGACTGGAATCTGACACCCCTGTTCTATTTTATCATATGTGTGTTGTGTTATTTTTGCTGCTCTCTGTGAATTATTTAATTTTTTATTTATTCAGGGATAAATGTGCGGCTAATATGATCTCTTCTCTAACGTTAGCTAATTATCTCCTTGCTAGGGTAAGTAAAAAAAAAAGAGTTTAATTCAGATTCAGCATTCATTCGTACACCGCAGGATGGCAAATTACTATAGCCTATACAGTCAACTACAAAATTATTGAGATTGGTGGACTTATTCCTCCTTACACAAACAACAGACTACAAAGAAAGTTGCAAATGCGCTGCTGCAAAGCAGACAGTTCTATTCCTCTCCATTTGTTGAAGGCCATGAAGATTATGTGCTGTTGGGTGGTGAACTGCAGCAACTGTACAGAAGCCTGATCAAATGTTACTTTTTTTTGCATCCCAAATGGAAAACATCATTTCCAAAAGCACAGAATTAGGCTGTGGTGGAGCCATCTGTCGAGCTGACTTGGGTGACAGGCACCTATTTGCCTTAGCTAGATACATTCTAGCTATTAACTAGCTATGTTAGCTAACTACCTCGCTGCAGTCAGAATTGTGGAATAAGGCTAATGTTATCATACTTTAAAAAAAACTATAATCCTGCTGTTAACATTACTATGCCTCGCTATGTTCAAGCTTTCAAACGTGTACAAATAACATTATATTAAAAACCATTTGGACATTAGCTAGTGCGCTAACATTAGTGCGCTAACATTAGTAACCTAAGCGATTGCTGAAAATAGTGAATATAGGCCTATGCCAAACTACAAGTGTGCATTTGGGCAGAGTAATAATACCTCAAGCACTCAAAAACAGTTTTTCACTAAATACAGGTGCTACAGGGCGATGTGATTTTATTTTAATTATGACTTTCTTTCATTAAGAATTTCTCCATTCACTTACATTTGTTTAGATGTTGCTTCATGGATCCTGGCTGCATGCTTATATGCATTTGTAAACATTGAAAGGGGGCCATGCCTTGGCTTTCTTTGGCATAGGACAATTGCACTAGTAAAAAAAAGTGGTTTAGTTTAAGATGCCATGGTAACGAGATGCAAACCTCTGTGGTACATGCAGCGAGAGAATCCTCCTGCTTGTCAAATGGGATTGGCTAGCAGGGAGGTAGCTATCTGAGTTAACAATTTAGCTAATGTCCATGCAATTTCTTTAGCCAGATCCACATTTCCCCCAAATTAGCATTCAATTTCACAGTTTGGTTTAAAGACATGGCTCACTGTCATATAATTCATGTTCATGTAATTATAATATAATAAGCCATGTGGTTATAAGGCATGCACAACGACTCGCCCATGGTGAGTGCAGCTATGAGACAAGGGCCCTGGTGTGGACCCTGAGTGGTTTTGGGTCTCATAGAAGCAGATGTGTCAGAGGGTGTTCGGGAATGACAGGAGAGACAGGCGAGGTTGCAGATCGGCTTAAAAACCCTGTCTCTCATTAGAAAAGGTCAATGATGTGGCTGCAGCAGTGCGAGGGAAAGCACAGAGCAGCCTGTGAGATCCACGTCCAGGAGACAGTCTGATTTGGCATATTAATTCCAAGATTTATTTCCAAGATTGTGTCTCCTGTCAATGTGAATGAAGTATGACTTCAGACTTCAGAAACTGCAGTGCACATGCTAATAGTGTTGCCAGCTTAATAATCACAGTGATGCATATATTAAATAACATCTGTTAAGGAATCACTCCACTGTTTATGCAAAGACCTTCATGATGTTGGAATGCTACTGTACACATTTGACCCTACTACACAACCACATCTGCATACATGTTAAACTATCATTATACATTTTTTATTTTCCCAGCAGACACGGTTATCCAGGGCTACTGGTATATTTACAGTAACTACTTTATATACAGTATATTATTTACATGAAGAGTTCATACGCAAAAACCGATAAATGCCATTCCTGCCAAAAGTAAGCCAAACAAACCATTATTGAGATCACAGTGCCTTCTTTGCGATTTAAAAATAGTTTTGTTGCAAAACTTGATATATCATATGCTTTATGTACAGTTATTCAATGTTTTGTTGCTGAAGCCGATACACGCCGTGCCCTCTTGTTAGCATTGTATTTTATCCTTTAAAAGACATGTGTTACTAAATTTGCACAATCGCGCAGCACAGGGACCTACAAAGTGAAAGAGGACAAGATTGGTCTTTTCACCATAATATCAGAGCAGAGAGCAAACACAGTCCCTCACTACCATAAATGATGCAGTCAAGATTCCCGCATTTGGAAAATTTGCAGTGGTCAGCACAACTGCAGTGCAATGGCTGAGTCTCGCTCTGGGTGAAACAATTTCAATTTTGCAAAGAAATCAGATTTTGGATTTATCTGCTTTTGACACAACGCAAACTGAAAAATATGAAATTATATATCTATTTTTAAATGTAGACTTTTGAAAATCTGTCTTTCTATTACTTTGCTTACATCAATTTAGAGCCACCCTTTTTGGAATTGATAAGATATACCAAGAAAGCACAATACAAAATCTTGATGGACTGAAAATGATAAAAGTGGATTTATCTGCCTTTGCATCCAAACTCTTCGTATATATATTTACATTAGTCGAACCCGCAGCAGCCCAGCTCTTTATCGACTATGCCATACTGCCAACCAGAACATAGCAAAGTAAAATGGAATTTATTATGTTATTGTTCCAGACAACAACAAAAAAATGTGTTTTAAGTGACTGCTATGGCAGTCGTGACAGTGCTTTCCAACACTCACAGCGCTTTCCGAAAAGGGTACTGTACCGTACGTGGCTTCATTTCAGACAAAATGAGCTCATCACTCAGCAGATCGGTTCTCCTGAGGATTCAGGCATTCTACTGAGCGGTTGTAACGTTATATGCAGAGCGTGAGAAACAATAAACCCTGTTAAATAATAAAAGTACCCACACACTGAAGTTGTTCCCTATGGCTTTTGATTTATTGCACAGAACAACAGTTTTTGCTTTGAGAAACCTCAAGCTCAACCACAAAATGGGAGAATGTATATTTGAGCATATATATATATAGATATAAATCCACTTTTATCATTTTCAGTCAATCAAGATTTTGTATTTGTAAAGTTATCCTTTTTCATATATATATATATATATATATATATATATATATATACATATATCTATGTATATGGGAGTGTATACATTTATCGGGCAGAAGATCCAATTCTAAGTTGTTCTTTATTCCACAGGGGCCCAAGTTTATCACCTATGAGGCCATGATTAATAGAGTGGTAATGACAAAACCAATAAAGCCGGGGATGTTTCTGAGGCTCAGAAGCAGAAAGCACTGTTTGTTTTCAGTCCCTGTTCTTCCATCTGCTGTATGTACCCTGCTCACCTTCAGTCCAGCTTTCTAATGGAAAACAATTATCAGTCACAGGCTGCCATTGTCATTAAGGTATTTTTTACGCAGGGTTTTCAGATAACCATCTCTCTTTGGAACATGTGGTGGGGCGGAGTGGGACTGGGGAAAGCTTTGCCCTATGCACGGTCATTTAGGCTGTATTTACTGTACCGTGTCCAAGGCACAGAGAGGTGGGGCGATGATCTGGCACACACCCGTTCCCGTGCTCCATGTGGGGGTCTTTGGCTGGTGCCTCGTTCCCGTTCCTTGCGGCTCGATGGCACACAGCCATCATCTCCTCACCATTTCATAATCTCTGGATGCTGTCAGTCACCTGGATGGTACAAGCCAATAAACACTTTTGCCTCTGCTCTAGGCCTGCTGGCTGTCTGCAGTTCTCATTGGTCTCCTTATCTTTGAGAGGGTTTTTTCACCTCTTGGCCAGCTGTGCCCCCTGGTTGGACGATAACTCACAGCATGTCACTGTCCTGGCCAAACAGTTATCTTTTTTCACTCCTCTGTGACAGGGTGACACAGTGGTCAGGTAGCTAGGATTGAAAGCAGAAGATTGAATGTTCGAATCCCTGATAGGACACTGCAATTGTATCCTTGGACACGTATTGCAATGAATTGCTTTAGTAAGTGTCCAGCTGTATAAAATGTGGATACTTTATGCTATGTCTGGATCAGGGTGCCTACTGGACAAATAAAAGATCAAAGTTAATTTCTTCCCTATGTGAATGATCTCATTGTGTTAGCCATAGCTGAGTCAGTCAGCGGACATTTAGTGAGCGCCACTGTGCTATCATTACAGCATTTATCCTGGAAAACCTACGCAGCTCAAATATAGCACACTATCCACGTGTGCAGTTGACACTTGATGACGCAATACAGGTTGAAATGACCAAGCGCCTTGGTTAAAGGTACGTTGGCGGATGTGGCCTTCCCCAGGCGCTCTGGGTCAGGCGGTGATGGGGTGCTGTCTCTGTGATCGCAGCGTCTAAGACGGAGCCTTCCCCCTGGGCTGCTGCGCCGAATCTCCTCTACCTGGACCACCACCACCTCCGCCACGGGCCTCCCCACCATGGAGCCGGGCCCAGTGCGCCGGGACCGCAGCGCCAGCATCAAGCCCCTCCACGAGGGCCCCATCTGCAGGTGACGCCCCCTCCCTAACTAACTCCCCCCCTCTACTCCCCTCTGCTATGCATCTGTTACCCTCCTCCCATTCTGCTCCCTTGTTTTATGAAATTCTAATGATCCTTTCTCTATCTGTTTTCTCTCTCCATATCTCCCTCTCTTCTCTCTCTCCCCCCTCCTGCCTTCATTCATTTACTTTTTCTCTCTTTAACCTGCCATACCCTCTTGTGCTCAGAGTTATAAAATGGTCTGGGATCATCGACTGCTCTTGTTCTTGATGTAGAGGCTTGGTGACATTTTTAATATAAACACCACAGATCTCATGCTTTCCTATTTCTGTAGATGGTGTGTTACTCCACTCAGAAGAAAACCCATTGTTTTGGGTTTTTTTAATACTGGGGCATTGGAACATTATTGTAGTTTGAATTGTTGCACAGTTTTGGTTAAAGTGGGTGTGAATGAGTTTGTGTGTGAGCAACAAAGGTGTAGCTGTTTGATTTATGAAGCAGAAACTTGCTTCACATTGTTTTTGAAACCAATAGCTCTGAAGATATGAAATTGAGAGGGTCGCGAGAACTATGGCAATTTTGAATGGCAATTTAGCATGATAATTCGAATGCCTCCGATCAATGATCGTAGCAGAGAAGTGTTTAGCGGTCCGCATGACTTTAAGGTGAAGGGACAAGCAGTGGACAGAGAGAAGCTCTAGAACGATGTCATCGGTTTGAGATGAAGTGGACCATGGGAAAAGGGAGGAGCTATGTGGTGAACTGTGGGATGAGGTGACGTGAAACAGCTGAAATGTCAAAAGGAGGCCAGTGACCGACAGCGGGGTCGCACACTGTCTCAGAGTCTCAGAACCAGTGTTTATCTCCTTTCAAAGTGCTTAAGGCTGAACATCGCTATATTATGCGGCATGATGGGATGAAACTTAATGCACATAACTGAGGCCAAGAGCGCTGTTTCTCTTCTTCATCTAATAATGGCATTCCTCACTGAAATGGATGGATCCTTTAAGGGTTAGCTGCGAGTGGGGAATTGTGTGCGTGTGTGTTGTTCTTGGTAAGGGCTTCTTTGGCTGGTTCATTTACCCATTCCTTCTCATTAGGACTAGAACTATTTCCCCCGAGTGCCAGTTTCCATGAGCTTCTGGGATCTGCCAGGTTCTGAGCAGCATGTTCAGCCCCTGATCCCCTGCTCTGCACTTCTCAAAGGCAGGGGATTCCCACAAGGGTCACCTCGCGATGAGGCCCTCATGCACTTGATGTTATCGGGGGTTTTCCAAGTACTGCTTTGAATATTTCCCCACGGAATGATGTGGCCCTCTCCTCTTCATATATGACTTTGTCAGATGCTGTTAAGGTGCTGTTTTGTCCCCATGGTTGCTTGGTATAGGAGGCTGTTTTTAGATAGTGTAATAAACTGTATTCTGCATATGGATGGATAGTTTTCACTCTGGATTAATGCAATTTTTCAACATTTTGATCTCATTTGGAAATCGACATCTCCACCTGCAAAGACAGTTTGTGGACAGTTTATAGCTAACAGGACTGTAAAGCTATTTGCCGATCAAACTGCAGTTTAGCTGCTGTAACTGCCATGTTTTTCCCCCAGATGCAGGAGCCATAACAGAAGTGCTCTGTGTGCAAAATAATTGATAAGCAGCTAAAAACGTCTTTCTCTCAAGAAAAAAAGGAAAAGAAAATTCCACTCAGGTGGCGAAGGCGGGCATCGTGTCTCTCTTCCCCTTTTCCTTTTCCCCCCCATCGACTTCTTGACACCAACACGAAAGTCCTCTCAGGCATTAGTCATTCTGCTTTGTAAATAGAAATGCTTCTAGGCATGTTAGGCCAGTGTAAACTCCTCCTTAGTCACTCCACTTTAAATCAAATACCAGGGGAGTCTGAAACAGGAATGTGCACCCGTACTGGGGGGCGTCCTCCAAAACATCGACGGGAAAGCTTGCTCCAGTGTTTGTTTGTTTAAGCGCTGTTTATTTCCATATTTAGGAATTGTGCTATTTCTTATTATGGCTTGTATACTATAAATCCGCTGAAATATGATTGTCGAGCTCAAGTTCAATTATTAATCTTTATAATAACTTCAGATAACCATCTCTTCTTGGCGGTCTCCTGGAGACACAACACTCCAAAACAGTCCGCTACTCCACAAATCCTAAAAGTCTGTTTCCGCTCTAGATATCTATGGCCCGCATTGATGGTTTATTTAGTTCCGCATGCATACCACTCTATGCCTGCCTTTGAGAAACTCACCACCTATGGTAATCTTCCCCTTGACTGCAACCTGGCTAAGGTAAAAGCACTCAGAGTGGCCCTCTTTTCAAGCATGAACACAGTTCCATGCATTTCCTCCGTCAGCAATCTTTTAGCACCTGGCCCCCCTGTAGATGGGAAGCCAGTGGCCTCAAGCACAAGGCCTCTAATGGATGTCTTCAGCTTGTTCTCACAGCTTGGCTCCATGGTCAGAGATCAAATTAAAAACATGCTCTCTCCACTGAAACTGTGACCGGAGGAGCAGGCTTAAAATGGTGAAAGTATCTCGCTGCCTTACACCCACAGATGGACTGTTTTGTTTTGTGGTTTTCTCAATCAGCCAGCATAATGTACTGTCTTGAGAGAAGGACTGTCTGTTCTGTAATTATTAATTGCTCCTTTGTTCTCCCTGAGCTATAGTTTTACTGATGAGTCAGGCGATTTGTTTGGATTTGTTTGCACAATGACAGTATTATACAGTAATAAGCTCAATCACCAAGATTATGTATCCAAATCACTGTTGCTGGAACAAGGGGGATGTTTGGATATTGTGCGATGGAAACAAACACCTGCTTCAGTCGTACATTAGGATCAGAGAGCCAATCAGGTTAGACATAAACACGCAACATTGCAGCTGCTTGTTCTGGTAGAAAACGAAATAAGCTGTGTTGTGGAGGCCAGTTTGTCTCCAGACTAATCATGATCTTATGGCTCCTCTGTTTCACTGTTTCATTCGTCTCTGTGAGAAATCATTTATTACAGAGAGAGGGTACTACACTAACACATCTATATTACCCCCTAGAGGCCAGGAGGAGGTAATGTCCTCTGCACAAAAATGTATTTTTTCAGCAGTTTTTAATTGTAAAAGAATATTGCAGGAGACATGAAATATGTTGCAAATAAAACATGAGGCTTCTAGGAGGCTGCAGTTCATTTTTTTTGTCAAATAATCAGTTCTCTATCATTTATTCCCTCAGTGAGAGAAAAAAATAACAAAACACTTTTCCATCTGCTAATGTTTTTTAATAAGATGTTATGAATTTAAATGTATAACTCTTAGTAGGAAAACTGTTTTCCCAGACAAAAGTGCTGTGTCCATAATACACACAGGTCACTAGGTTCTCTATCATTTTTAGTGTATTTAGCATCATTTTTTCCTTTTCCAATAATAAGCGGTTTTAGTGACGTACATAGTAGTATAATTATGCCAGCTGCAAAGCCAGACATCTTATCTAATGAATCTAAGCTAGAAGCAGTGCGCAGAGGACCCCTTTTTTACTGTACTTGGATGCATTATCAGTTCCACATCTGTGCCTATGGGGCATACAGTAGATTCCTGGCAGCAATAATAAGGCTTTCATTGTTTACTGTGGCTTTGGTTGCTGTTCTTTTAGGCCCGGGACCAAGTGTTATCTGTCAGCTGCAGAATTGTTTAATGTAAAATACTGTGACAAATTAATACTGAAAGTATAACAAAGTGCAGGCAATCACGATTTACTGTGTGCCACAGAATGGCAAGATAAGCAATAATAAGAGAACTTCTGTGAAATTACAGACGCTCTGTACAGTAACAAATGTTCCATCCGATCAGAAGGTAATTACCTTCTTTTATAGCGCTTGTAGGTTGCCAAAAGCTTTGTGTATGTGTGTGTGTGTGTGTGTGTGTGTGTGTGTGTGTGTGTGTGTGTGTGTGTGTGTGTGTGTGTGTGTGTGTGTGTGTGTGTGTGTGTGTGTGTGTGTGTGTGTGTGTGTGAGTGGGTGTTTGTATCTTATTATGTGTGTTTGTGTAGGAGATTGAAGCCCATTTGTACGTATTCATCAGCTGCAGCAATACATGTTAATTAATTTTAGTGACGACAGATAGGAAAATCTTTGTGAGGTCCCTTTGCTTACCTTCTTTCTGTATAAACTGATGTGCAGTAACTGGAAAAAAGCTTTTTATCCATTCATTTATGCTGTGTTTAAAGTTATATTGTTTCCTTATTTTACAGTTATTTCACTTCATTGAAATATGTATTTCACATTATCATATATTTTATCATGTTAACTCTGACTTTACATATGGCACGCTGGTAACGTTTTGAGACGTCTGTTTGTGAGTGTGCGCGTGCCTGTGTGTGTCTCTGTGTGTCCGTGTGTCTGTGTGCATGTATGCGTGCATATGTGTGTGTGTCTGTGTACGTGTATGCATGCATGTATGTCTTTGTGTGTATGTGTGTCTGTGCGCGTGTATACTTGTGTATGCATCTCTGTGCATGCGTGTCTAACAGTCTAACAGCTGTTTGTCCTCCTGCTTTGCAGTACGGGTAATAGCGACTCGTGGAACAGCTCAGTCATGCTGACTATTTCCAAAAGCAGGTCCATGTCTGCATCCTACACCACCTCTGCCACCACAAACCACCTCTACTCCAAACGGCAAGGCAGACCAGGTGACTCTTACACCCCATCTGCGGCTGCTGATTTGTGTGTGTGTGGGTGTGTGTGTGTGTGTCTGTGTGTGTGTGTGTGTGTGTTTGCATCTGTTTGTTCATTTGTGTGTTGTGTGTGTATGTGTGTGTTTTGTGTGTGTGTGTGTGTTTGTGACTGGATATATGCAGTGTCCGGGCTTTTATCTGTGGCCTTGTTTGTGTGAGAGCTGTGAGTGTCAAAAGTGCCCTGTGTGCCTGTGATGGTGTTAACTGTGTTGACCGTCTTCTAGAGAGTAAGGCTTCTTACAGTGAGAGGAAGTGATCTGCTTTCTGATGCTTGACCACTGTGCAGGCACAGGTGCATTGTGGGGGAACTACAGTATTCGACAGCCATGACAAAATCTTCCATTCCAAAAGTCATCCTTGACGTTATTCAGCAGGTCTGCTTGACTCACAGAATGAATGGACAGATGGGACTGTTTCACTTTATTTAGATGGCTTCAAGTGCATGCAGTGTCGCTGTATGAAAATAAACAATGGTTTACATCACTACCATCCTGTAACGTTTATGTCAAAATTGAGCTTGAAATTAGCTTTAAGGTCTCTGGAAAAGGTTAATAATTCCAAGGGAAAGAGGGCAGTTATGAAGGCCAAGCTCTTGGTTCATCCAACCAAATATTTTCCCTGTTTCTTTTTTTTTTTAACAAAACAACCCTAGAAGCCCTAGAAACCTCATCACAGAGAAATAAATCCTCTCTCCACCAACCCTCTGGCCACATTATGATAATGTAATGACTGCATAACCAAAACCATTCATTTCCTATTCCACACCTGCTGCACATTACACAAAACTGGTCCAACCGCACTAATATAACAGTGCTCTTATTGTTGAATTATCTGTGTCATTACAGGAGGAGTGGTGCCACTCAAACGCGCATGAGGGCCAGTTCATCGGAAAGATATATAAACACTCCAGCCTGTTTTTCTTCCTGAAACACTGTATTTTAATTCCAGCCTTTTCCGGATGTGAGACTGTAGGTTTTACAGTATTTCTGAGGAGTTATTTTAATTGAAACCATCTAAAAGCCCTCTCCACACTATTCGTAACAATGGAAAACCAGGGCTATTAAAACTGGGAGGGGTATTGAGGGACCATTGGAAGATGACTGATGTTTTTCAAGATGGGGGAAATGTCAGAACCCTCCCAAAACATCTTCCATTACATTTACTTGACTAATGATTGAAGAGGCATAGATGATGTATTGACTGTGACTCTTGGTTGGAGCGGTCCAGCCTGGATTGGACTTAAAAGTTTGGTGTTGTGGCCCTTCCTGGGCCAGCTTGGTTCCTTTTGTTCTCTGTGTTGTAATTTCCTATGACCTAACCTATAAGCTTTATGTTAATCTTGTACTGGAATAAAACTGTGATAGTTCACTATTTCAGATTTATGTCCACGCGAATCACACACTGGACGTGCCAGGGTTATGTCCACCACATTTTTGCCTGGCAGCAGGTACAAAAGACTGGCTGCTGCAGCTGTGGATTGGCACCTCGGTAACAAGCCACACCTTCTCTTACTCCCATCACCTCAGTGATGTCACTGACCTTCTTTGCTGTTACTGTTTTACTTTCCCATCCAGAGTAAAGCAAGCACAGACATGCTGTCTGCTGTCAAAGATGAAATTTCAGACATGAACACTGAATACAAATCTATTGCTCATCGGGATTGGGAATCTTCAGTACAACTTTCTGCTGTACCCCTGATACATACTGTAATTACACAGTAGGTAGGTCTCACAACCCCCGCCTGACAAACCACAGACATACAGGACTGTTCTGTTACCTGTACATGACAGAGCAACAGAAAGACGGTCACTTTGTCTCCACGTTGTGATGTCTGTGTGTGTGTTTCGGCGTGTATGTGTGTGTGTGTGTGTGTGTTTGCCTGTGTATGAGTGTGTTTGTGTGTATTTGATACTGCTTATTTTTCTGCTGTTCTGTTGGTATTATCAATGCTTGTAGTGGCAGTAGCAGTGGTATTGATTATATGTGACATGGTGTTTAAGATCATTTAGAAGCATGATAAGGAACAAACCTTGGTCTGGTCAGCTAGGTTAATTACTGATGGCACTAAATCACATAGAAGGCTTGTTGCCCAGCCAAAGATGCAGGCATAGCCATGGATTTTCTATTGTTCACATTTCACTGAAAATATGTGTTCCTCAAGCCTTCCCGGAGCATCTTTGATTTGATTTGATTAGATTTTAACACCTTCATTACCACAACATAACATTTTTGTAAATCTTTAAGGAGGATCTGTGCAGGAATTGTGGTCATGGTACCTTTATGTTGGACCTAAAAGCTGATCTTCTGTCTTGTTTTGAATATTGTTTTGATAGTTGCACGATCAAAGTCAGAACACCTCTGACTTATACAGACTCCACCACAACCTCCCATGACCAACCAGAACCTCATAGACCATGGGTTCCCAACCTCGGTGCTGGGGACCCACTGTGTATGCTGGGGGTTTTTTTCAATTGCATAATTGCAACCTCTAAATTGTAACTAGCTGTTCATTTGTTTTAATTAGACACTTTTAATTTCTATTAAAGCATGATTGACCCTCTTAAGGCCATATTATGTCAGAAATAGCTATGCAGGTCATGAAGAATAAATGTCCCATATTCACATCCCAGGACTTTTAAATCAGTCAGATCAACTAATGCTCTCGTTGTCTATAATGTGCTATATGAAAAATTATTCCTTTAGAAAGAGGTAACTTTTTTTAATTGATCCAATTATAGACTGGTGATATCAGTGGCGGCCTAAATATTTAAAGTGTGGACACATGGTCACTGATACTAAACCATTTGTGGAAAATGAGATATAAGAGATAAACCTGAATTGTGTTAAAATATGTTTAAGGAAAACATGATTGTAGACCCTACACATGAAATTGTGAATTGAAATTGACTGTAACAAAAACCAGCATACACAGTAGGTCCCCAGGACCGAGGTTGGGAACCACTGTCCTAGACACAGAGGCATGGAATAAAGAAGGAACGCTGTTCAGTAAATATAATATAAACAACCTCTCAAAATTTGTGTAAGAATGACATTGTGGGTATATACTGTAGATGTGGATAGACTTTTATCAACTACAACTCTCAAGTCTTTTTCAAATTGAACACATTGTAATTTTTCTCCTCCCATAAAATACTTCAGTAACTTTACATTTAGAAATATTGAATATCATCTGCCATGTTTCTGCCCACTTCTTCTCTTCTTGGATTAGTCGATTGCAAACGGTTTGCTAAACCCCCAAGTTTTTTGCAACTATTTTGCTACTAACATCCATATCTAGATCATGTACAGTGGGAAAATACAATATTCACCCCCTTTGGCATTTTATTTTCTTACGTCATGGAATCAAAATTGATTAAATTGGGATTTCTTGCTACAGTTGGTTAGTGCATTACCAGAGGTCCCACAGTTAGTTAGTGCATTTCCAAACAAGAGCTTCATCGTGAAGACCAAAAAAAAAAGTTCTTAAAAATATCAGGGGAAGGATATAAGAAGATGGCAAACAGGCCGTCCTCCAAAACTGAGCATCTGTGCGTGAAGGGCACATGTTAGGGAGGCCACCAAGAGGGCTATGGCAACTCTGACGGAGTTTCAGTCTACCAAGGCAGAGATGGGAGAAATTGTCCATGGGATAACAATAGCCCGGGTGCTTCACAAATCTTTGCTTTTAAAAGAAAGCCATTGTTGAAGAAAACTCACATGAAATCTCATCTATAGTTTGCCAGGAGGCATGTGAGGACCTCTCAAACTAAGTGGAGGAAGCTTCTATGGTCTGATGAGACAAAGATTTCACTTTTTGGAATCAGTGTTTGGCGCAAGCCTAACATTGCGTATCATCCCAAGAACGCTTTCCCTACCATGAAACATTGTGGCAGGACTCTAATGCTATGGGGATGCTTCTCTGCTTCAGAGACTGGAAAACTTGTCAAAATAGAAAGCAAAATGGATGGAGCAAGATATAGACAAATCTTGCTGCAGTCTGCAAGAGATCTGGGATTTGGGAGATGATATATATTCCAGCAGGACTGAAAGTATACAACAAAAGCCACATTGGAGTTGTTTAAAAACAAAAATATGTCCTGGAGTGGCCCAGTCAAAGCCAAGACCTCAATCCCATTGAGAATCTGTAGAAAGATTTGAACATTTCTGTTCACCATCCAACCTGATGGAGCTCAAGCAATTTTGTAAAGAAGAATAGGCGAACATTGCAGCGTCCAGATGTGCAAAGCTGGTAGAGACTTATAGACTCACAGTTGTAATAATCTAAACACGCTGCTACCAAGTATTAAGTCAAGGGGGGTGACTTAATTATTTTCTATTTTTTATTTGTAATTAGTTAAGAAAAAACGGGAGTTTTATTTATTTTTTGCCATTATAGAATATTTTGTGTTGAACAGTGGCAAGAAATCCCAATTAAATCCATTATGATTCCATGAAGTATGAAAATAAATGCCAAAGGGGGTGAATACTTTCTGTACCCACTGAATATAAATAATGAAAAGCAGACGCGCCAACATCCGATCCCTGCGAGACTTCACTGCTCACAGCACCTACTATAGGTCAGATGAGACCCCTCCTACCATTACTCTTTGTATTCTGCCAATTATGAAACCACTCTGAAATATATATAGTAATCTAATATATAATACAGTGCCCTCCAGATTTGTTATTCATCAGCTTGATCTTAAAATGATCTTCAAAATATGAGAGAAACCTAACCTTTAATTGAAGTAAAATTATTAAAAGAAAAGAAAATCCTTATCAAAATATAAACATTTTTCTTAAAATCATGTGTCACAATTATTGGTATTCCTGCATTTAGTGTTTTGTGCACCCTCCCCCCTTCCAAGATAACAGCACTGAGTCTTCTCCTATAATATTTGATGAGGTAGGATAACACATAACTATTTCTCCATACATAATCTCTCCAAATTCTTCAGAGTCCTTGGTCCTTACTTGTGGACCCTCCTCTACAGGTTTTCAATGGGGTTTAGGTCAGGGGACTGGGATGTCTATTACAAAAGTTTGATTCTATAGTTAGTGAACCATTTCTGTGTGGATTTGTGGTATGGTTTGGATCATTGTCCTGCTGGAAGATCCAACTATGACCCAGTTTTAGCCTCCTAACAGAGGCTGCCAGATTTTGATCTAAAATCTCCTGGTACTAGAGTCCAGCATGCCATGTATCCTAACAAGGTTCCCAGGGCCTTTGGAAGTAAAACAGCAACACAACATCATAGATCCACCACCATACTTTACAGTGGGGTTTAGGTTATGTTCTGCATGACCATCCCTCTTTTTAAGCCAAACCCACCTCTGGTGTTTGTTGCCAAAAATATAAATTTTTGTCTCATCTGACCATAGAACCCGATCCATTCAAAGTTCCAGTGACGTTTAGCAAACTCCAGGTGCTTACGTTTGTGGTTTGATGACAGCAGAGGCTTTTTTCTGGCAAGCCTTCCAAATAGCTTGTTGGCATGGAGGTGGCATCTAATTATAGTTTTGAAGACTTGGTGACCCCAAGATGCATCCATCTTCTGCAATTCTTCTGTGATCTGTGATCCTTGGATACATTTTTGCCTCTTGGACCATGCTCCTCACTGTGCATGGGAGCAAAATACATTTGTGTCCTCTTCCGGGCAGGTTAATCACAGCTCCAGTTGTTTTAAACTTCTTAATTTTTTAAGATGGGTATTTTCAAGCGTGTAGCTATTTTTTATAGCCATTGCCTCAACAAACTTTTGTCTCATTTCATTTGTGCATTCTCCGATCTTCTCCATGTTGATGGATGACTAAGGGAGTTTGGCTTGTGTGTCACCTCATATTTATACCCCAGTGACACAGGAAGTCATGGATGACCATTTAAGAGTTCCTAAAGACTCAGGTGAACTCAAATATAAATGGGAATATACTTAATTTAGATTTTCTTCATTTTTGTTCATAAGAATTTCTAAGGGTGCCAATAATTGTTACACATTTTTGAGGAAAAAAATTGATACAGATTTTTTTTTTCTTTATATAATTTTACTTCAATGAATGGTTGGATTTCTCTCATATTTTGAGTGTAAGATCAAGCTGATGAACAACAAATACATTTTTTCATAGCCTTTTTTGTTCTTCATCAAGGGTGACAATAATTCTGGAGGGCACTGTATATAATATTATAAGCCTGATTCAAGTCAAAACACTTTATAGCTTCCTCAAACAAGTCCAGGCTGGACTCTGGCTAACCCTTATATACTATTATTTTTCAGAAATAATTATTGTCTCTAAGTAATTTCACTATTCTAGGATATGTGCTATCGGGGTCTGCTGCCTTATTTGACTTATGTTTTTTTGTTTTTACAGTACCTCTCCATCCCTTATCTCAATGTCCTTTAAAACGTTCTGTACATTGAATGTACTTTTAGCCATATTTATAACCTCTTCTCTGGTAAAGCTCTGAACAAAGTAACTGTTTAGCCTTTCAGCAATATCCTTATTATTATAAAAAAAGAAAGTTCCCTTAACTTTATTTATTTCTTTTTAGCCTCAGCATCCCTTTTAGTTGCCCATAATACAATAATCAACCTTGTTTCCCCGAATTGTCTTTTTTATATTTATTTTATACTTCATAGTAGAGATTCATAATGACTGATGTACTGTCGTGAGTAATATAGCACATGTAAAAAAATTAAATAAATTTCATGAAAAAGTGAAAAACGCTCTATATAACCAAAAGTGCAACATTTGCTTATAACTGCTTTATAAAGTGTTTATGAAGGTGTAATGTATACACAGTGATGGCCTTATTCAGTCACTCTTTGTGCAAAGTTTGACAATTTCTCCCCCCAATACTCACAGTTTGGGATGAGAAATGTAAAAAAAATCCCATAACAGCATCCCACCACTGAATACAAAAGCAAGTCTCTGCCGTTCCCACCTCCTATCACTGCTACTGCTCCTACCATAATCGTTACATCTGGATATTACTCCAGAAAGGCTAAGTGGAGGGGTTAATGACATTTTGTTTAGCTTTCTGAATGAATGGTTTCATCTTTTTTTGCATTGTTTCGCGTTGTTTTGTTTGCATGGTTTTGCATTGTTTCACTTAGTTCTGTTTTGTTTGTGTGGTTTCGCATTGTTTTGCTGGCTTTGCATTGTTTTGAGTAGTTGTTCTCTTTGCTTTGCCTTGTTTCGCATGATTTTGCATGCTTTGTTTGCATTGGTCTCTCTAATATGACGTGCTCATGACAGGAGGGTGCTCTCTCGTTAGGTGTCCCTCCTGTCAACATCTCGCCCCTGGCCTCTCCGTGCCAGTCCCCTGGCCAGGGGACCCCCGTCTCTAGCCCTGTCAGCAAAGTCCCCTCCGTGGACCTCCCAGACCCTGTGGACTCGCTGGGCGAGTGCGCAACGGCGCCGGGCGCTCACAAAGCCTTAACCTATACTCGGAGCGCACCCGGGTGTGCAGCCCTTCACTCAGTCTGCAGCAGGTAAGGCCTGCAGCTGCCCTTCACCTGCACTGCCACCAGGGGGCTCTCTTCTGAGTTTCTGTCCTGTTCGCTGCCCGTAACATGTCCCCAAAGAGGCTATGCTGTTCGAAGAAGGGCAAATATGTTGGTACAGGGAAACAAATATTTGATATACATACTGATATACTATGAAACCTATTCTGTGTGTGTGTGTGTGTGTGTGTGTATGTGTAATGTGAATGTGCTCACGTGCGTGCATGTGTGTTCTTGTGTGTCTGTCTGTGAGTATGCATGAGTGCATGATGGATTCAATTTAAGCAGAGCAGAGAGAATGGAACAAGGTGCAAGCCATGAGCGAGCACCATTTTGGATCTAGTGAATAGCAAGTGCGTTCTAGCATGTGGCACTGGCCTCCCTGCGACGGTCTCTGTAGTGGGATGAGGAAAAGAAACTGAGGCCATGTTTTTCCTCCATACTGTATATGCACCCTCCCTTCCATACTATACTTACTATACAAGAAATATGATTTTTGCCATTTGGTCCTGAGCCATGGGGACAGATGTAAATGTCCTTTCATTTACCATATAAACAACCTCTTTTGAATCAGTTTTGTTTTAGAAACAAAATGCTTTTTTCCAGGACATGAACAGAGACAAACATGGCCCTTGATCATTGAAAATTGAACCTTAATATACGCCATTTAGCAGACGCTTTTATCCAAAGGCCATACATTTTCAGTATATCATTGAAAACGCTGTGCTCTACCAACTGAGCCACAACCTTAATCTGTTCTTTAAAAAATAAAATTATAATTATGTTCTGCAGTTAATATTATTTTCTCTCTTGGCAAATGCTCCAGGGCTACTTACAGGGCTTACGTTTCACTGCATTTATCCATCTTTATAGCTGGATATTTACTGAAGCAGTTCACATTAATTCACGTGGTAGATGGTAGAGCTCCACCTTTGAATCAATCCTTCAGCCAGTTGGCTTTAAGTTGACTTTGTTACCCGCTTCTCAGCTCCAGTACAGCCCGGGTTCCCATGACGCTGCTGCCCTTGTCACGGTGTAGTAGGTACAGAATGAAAGAGATGGCTGGACTAAATACTCTCAGAGTTTCTGGTTCAGAGAGAGGCGCTGCCGACTAAAATGCCACGTCTTGATCGAGCGAGCCACGGTTCAAGAGTACCGGTGCTCCTGCGGTCACGAGAACAGCGTTAACCTTCTCTGAGAGTCAGAGACGGGCAAAGAGGAACTATTTAGGCGTCGATCACAACAGTCTTTGGGCATTTTAAGTCTTTCCTATTCTTATTTTGGCTATATTTTTGCGGATGTGACTTATCTGTGAGGAGCAGTTCAGCCTGGTTGTGTCCTGGGCCCTTGGGAGCTTGGGCGGGAAGGGGGGTTGTGTCGGGTGCCTATTTTAGTTGCTCCCCTCCACCCCTTCTATTTGATATTTGTCCATGCTATATGTGCAACTGTGGGGGTGTGGAGGTCACAGAGGTCAGCATTTCCTCTTAAATCAGACTATTTCTTCTGAAATGCCTTCTGCATGTGTAAGGGGCCAGAGTCATGCTGGATGTCATTAGTACGTCACAAATTGTTTCAGGTACTCGGGAGATGCTTTTAAACACACGGCGCCAGAGTAGAACTGTGAATCCATATGAGAATAAACACACAGATTTAACTCCCCGAGTTACCCTTTTTTGCCTGTATATTACTCTGACCTCTGATCTCTGAACCTTGACCTCCCCCTGTCATTTTTACAGCTGTGGAAGAGCATACAGCAAACTAATCCATGGAGAGGGTTCGATGGACAGAGGCGACAGAATACACAGAACAGGTAAGCATGCTGCTTCTTGCCCTCTCTCTCTCCGATCTCCTGCATCCTCAGGCCTTGCTGGTCTGGTGTGCAGTTGTCTGCCTGTTCAAGTAGTCATGGGGCAAGAGACCAAGATGGAGGGTTGAATGATAACTGAGCCTTGGACATCACATGTGTCCCATTCGCCTTTCAAATCACCTCTCTCTGTTTTGACATCCATTTCATTGGAAAAGCAAATTGTGAAACTACTATGTTTTCTGTGTTCGCCCTCTCTCTCTCTTCTCTCTTTCTCTCTCTCTCTCTCTCTCTGTCTCTCTCTCTCTTTCTCTCCCCCCCTCTCTCTCTGCCTCTCAGATGATCCAACAATAGTTTCATCTGACTATGACAGCACCCACGAGACCAACAACAGTGATAGCAGTGACGTTGCACAGAACGAGGAAGATCCAGAGACCAAAAAGGCCACAGATGCCCGGGTGGGGTGCATTATCATGCACCCCCTAATAATCCCAGAGGTAGGCAAAAGCTACCTAATGCTCCCACAGGTATAGAAAGCTCCTAAACACTCCCGCAGGTATACAAAAGCTATTAGACACTCCACTTCAATCCTTTACCCCCCTTAATACTCCTAGAGGTATACAGCAGCTGTCTGATATGTTACTGTCCAATTTACGCAAGAATTCCATAATACTTCCCTAGGCATACAACAGCTACCTAACACTCCCAGAGGTCTAACACAGTTAACCGATTCTCTCACGGATACATAATAGCAATCTGACACATACCCTGGAGATGCATGACATCATCGTTTGAGGTGTACATGGCAACAAACACCAGCTTTCTTGATCCACACAGACATATACAACAGCAGTCAGTTTATAACAAACAGTGGGGTAAAAGAATAGACTTCCTGAAAATGGAGTTGACTGTCTGGCCCTTACTTTGGTGGGGTTGAGTGACTCATAACCCCCTGCCCCCTGCCCCCTGCCTCAGGACAAGCCCTTCCTTGCTCCTGAGCCACTGGTGATGGAGGAGCTGGACCCCCTGATGAGCCAGCTCAACAACTGGAACTTCCCCATCTTCAGCCTGGTGGAGAAGACCCACGGCAAGTGCGGTTGCATCCTCAGCCAGGTGAGAGACTGCGTCTGTGCAACTCAGCCGACCAATCAACAGTTCAGTCACTCCATCAGCCACAAATACCAGGTGTTCATCTGAATACAGATTGAAGGTTATTAGATTCCTTGCAGGAATTCCATTATAACGTTGGTGTACATTAATTTAGGATTTTGAGAATCCCCAACCCCTGCTCCCCAAAGATGTATAAAGCTCATTCAAAAATTAAATGTTCACAGTGTAGTGATTCGCCCCATGGTCTGGTATCGAATCCAACCTGCACCAGTGCCAATTGTGTTCAGCAGTCACATAGGGTGATGCATAACTGCCTGTAGCATCACCCAGGGAGGGAAGGAGGAAGAGTTGGTTTCACTCAGCATCGCATAAGAGCAGATACGCTGGTCGATTAGGTGCCCGTAGTCTGTCTGCGCCACCTGCACATGAAATTTGCAACTCAGCTGGTGGACTGCAGAGTGAAAAGAAGCAGAAGTAGGTAAAACGGGTGCTAGTCCGCTCAGGACATGGCAGCATTGGGAAGGGATTCAATTCCAAATCCAAATCAGATTACTGAACATTCCAAATTGTGGGGAAAATTTTAAAAAAAAATAATAGGGGATACATAGATTTTTTTTAATGGAAATGGTTCAGTGATACTTTGTCAGTGAAATTCGTCAGTGAAAAAGCATTCATTTTTTTATTTGCTTCATTGCAGCTGATAATAATTTAGAGATTCATATCCTTAATTCACCCACCTCTCCTTTCTGGGTTAATTAATGGAAACACATTTTCACAGTGTAAAACTTCCACCCAGTTCACACACGCACAAACCACACACACACACACACACACACACACACACACAAACATACACAGACACGGCTCCAGATGAAAGGCAGTTATTTAGCAGTGAGTAGTGCCGCCCAGAGAACATCAGCACAGGCTGGGTGAAATGAGAGAAATGAGTGGATTGGATTGGATTTGGATTAGGGTTTTTGGAGAGGGTTTGGGACGGGATACTGTGGGGCACAGAGAGCGGCTGTTGAATGTGTGGACCCCAGCGGAGAGGGTGTTTGGCCCTAGCACCTGACAACCTGTTGGAGAGACAATTCTCTACCATGGCCTTTCATTCATACAAGTATATCCACACAGCGCCACAGACTCATATATACTCAAATGTATACATACACTCACACATACACACACACATGCACACACACATGCACACACACATATACACACATTCACCCCCTTCCCACAAACTTATATATACACAAACACACACATACACACACTTAGGGCCCTATTTTTGTGCTGGCGCTAAGCGGTGTTATGCCCTAGCGCTGGGAAATTGCCAGTTTTGTCTGTCGTAAAATTGAATATTTCCCATCTCCGCCAAGTTTGGCAATTTCGTGGTGTGCAATGAAGGCGTTTGCGTGACTATGGGTTGGGCAGCGCAATAGGGGGTGTGACAGTGAAAACAGTCGGCACTATGCAAGTTTGGTGTCAAATAATGAGTTTGCGTTAACGTCCAACTAGACCACCTCTTAGCGCAAACGCTGGCACTCTGTGCAATTTGGTGACTTTATTGATGCGCACATATGAACATACAGTAAGGTTATCTGAAATCGCATGAGAATGTTTTGTGAATATTGTTAATTTCCCCCCACGTTGAGGCAAATCGTCCAATCCATGGGTAACTTGCAAGCGTAATCAATTAAGCTAAAAACGATCTCACCACAGCTTGTGTTTATTCAATGCACGGACATGAAAGACTGAAGCCAGCAGGCCATCCATCGCTACCGTTCAGTAAGATACACCTGTGAAATATATACACTACCGTTCAAAAGTTTGGGGTCACCTTCCATCTGGACTATGGTTAATCGGGCACTCCTTCATTCTTCAGCAAGATAACGACCCGAAACACACCTTGAAGTTGTGCAAGAACTATCTGGTGAAGGAGGAATGTGAACAACAACTCAAACTAAAGACCTGGCCTGCCCAGTGTCCAGACCTCAATCCCATAGAACTTGTATGGGACAAACTGGAAAGGAAGAGTCAAAGCAAAGCAACCCACAAGTTTCTCTGGGAATTGCTGCAGGATAGCTGGGAAAACATGTCGGGTGATTTCCTGCTAAAACTTATTAACCGAATGGCCACTGTTTGTGAGGCTATTCTCACGCCAAAGGGTGACTATTTTGAGGAATCCAAGATTCAATTTTCAATATAATTTTCTTGAACATTTCTTTGATGTTCATTTTGTTCATTGTTACATGTGTTTTTTTGTCATTTTAAAGTATTTACAGAAATGTATACGGTGTAAAGCATTGTCAATTATGAGATAAAAATCGTTTCCAGCAGGTGACCCCAAACTTTTGAACGGTAGTGTATATGTTTGTATGCACATTGTTTTTCTTATGTGAAAGGGTTTTATTGCTTTCCATTTAACAATTACATTAAGTTAGAAGAAAATAAACGTTGTTTTTTAAGTTGGAAAGCCTACAAATAAGGAAAAAAGAGATGGTAAAATAAAACACTTTCTTTTAACAATGTCGGTCTCAAAATATAAACTCAAATCATGAAAATAACAAATTAATGTGCATGTGTTTTCCCCCTCTGATTCGTGCGCCAACTTTTCTGCACCTCCTCGCTCTGGCACAGCCACGCAAAACTGTCATCCATGTCAGGAAATTGCCAATTTGCTATAGCATTAGCACTCTGGTATTTAAAGGGATAGAAAATAGGTGTTCTGATAGGCCATTATGAAACCAAACCCCCACCACACCCACATGTATTTTTAAAAAGTTAATCCAACCTCTTTTACAACTGCGCCGGAGGTGCGCTATCGTCCTAAGTCACAAAATTACCGAAATTGCATTAGACACGCCCTAAAGTGCCACCGTCTTTGATTTGCGTCTGCGTTACCGACACTGTCCTAATTCACCAAGATAGGGCCCACAGACTCATATATACACAAACACACAACACACATACATGCAAACACACATACACACACACACCCCACAAACTCATAGGCACACAAACGCACACATACACGCACATACCCCCACAAACTCATATACACACGCATGCACGCACACATACACTCTCTGAGTCTGAACAATTGAAAAAGAGTCTGAGAGAGGCTGATGAGAGATTGAGCCATGCCCATGCTGCCATTAGCAGAGCGATGAGAGGTGAGGGTGGGGTTGGGTGGGGAGGGTGAGGTAATGCAGCACAGCTCCGTACTCATCCATAGCACTGCAGAATGCCTAGGAGTGGGCATCACCTCGGCACACTGAGAGCACAGGCTGGTCAGGCAGTGGTTTGGGCCTAATAAAGCAGCTCCCAGGCAGGCCAGCTGGAGAGGAACTGTTTCATCAGTCGCAGTGTGTGTGTGTGTGTGTGTGTGTGTGTATGTGTATATCCAACATGTGTGTGTATGCATGTATGCATGCGATTATGTGTGTGTGTGTGTGTGTGTGTGTGTGTGTGTGTGTGTGTGTGTGTGTGTGTGCGAGTGTGTGGCGGTGAAGCTCCAGACTTTGAAGATGACACCACAGTGCCATCTGCTGTTTAAAATAACAATCTGTCAGTTGTTATGTGGTCCACTGATGGGCCACACACTCACACGCACAAAAATATTATGAATGTGCTGAGACTGCAGAATGATCTGAAGCCGCCACTCCTGTAATGATAGGGACACTGTCTGAAAGACGCTCAGTAGGAATAGGTAAACACCACTCATATACATAGTAGGACAAACATGAGAACAACAAGAGACAGGAGTGACTGCGCTCAGTTTCAGTAATGTGAAGGGGTCAGCTCCAGCGTGGGACGTGTCTCTGTCTTCCAGGTCTCGTACAGGCTGTTTGAAGACACGGGACTCTTCGAGACGTTCAAGATCCCCGTGCAGGAGTTCATGAACTACTTTCACGCCCTGGAGAACGGGTACAGGGACATACCATGTGAGTGAGGGCCGACCAAGGCGCGCTTTCACAGCCGGGGAAGAAACGCACACGCCGGCAGCTGCCAGTGAGCAAACAGGGGAGGCAGAGGACTCATTTTAAGACCCATCCTGAACCTCATTCTGATTTAAATATGGATCACTTGTCTATGCTAGCACATCCGCCACTGTTTACATTCATTTTAGTTAGCATGGAAAAATTTATGTTTTTAAATGAGAAGAATAATCTCCAAGAATATTAAATGTGGCCAAGTGTGTTTGTTATAATTTAAGTTATTTAGTGTGCTGTGCACATAGGTATTATAATGCTACTGTATTGGGGTTCAGAACAGTTTTCAATGAAAAGGTAAGTTCACTGCCTCCCCTCTCTCTTGCTGGTTTGCTACCACTGGTTCTGCTCCCCAGGCCTGGGTGAAAATGCATGTATTCAGATTCCTGAGAACTTTCAAATAAATGTGTTACTTACTAAAGGTAGAATCATATGTAAGAATTGTGAACATTGGGGAGTAGATGTTTCTTTGAAAATTGTCAGGAATTCTGAGGAGTTTTACTGGTGTCTAAAGGGTTTAAAGTTAAAGTATTTAAAACACCTGTATGACCTAGGTCTGCTGTCCTTACACACCTCATTTAAATGTGGTAAATTGTGATCTTTTTTTGAATACTTGCCCTTTCAAGAAATGTTACGTGGCCAAGTGCCTTTCCAATAGCACTGTTTCAAAATCAATATTAACCTACCTCATCTTCCCAACTCCCCATCTGTGCATGATGTGTAGAAGTTAAACTGTACAGGGAGGAACTACAGTCCTGTCACATTACTGTACTTCCAAGACTACAACAGTAGTACCTGGAACTAACCATCAGTCGGAGCCTTTTCACTTCAGTCATATGTACACACCTTTGTATTGGCAAAACCACCTGACAATATTACACTGCCCTCCAGTGGTTCTGACTGGTATTACAGCTTTCTTCCTCTACTGCAGATCACAACAGAATCCACGCCACAGACGTGCTTCATGCAGTATGGTACCTCACCACACAAGCTGTCCCGGGCCTCCCCAGCCTCATCAATGATCATGGTTCCGCCAGCGACTCTGGTATGCATGTGTCCTCTCAATTTGGCATACATGAGTAGATCTTTTTCAGTTTTTTAATCTTTGGAGACATTCTGGCTTGGGTTTAAAGGAAGTGGCTCACACATTTTTTTACACATACAATCACATCATATCTGAATGTCTAGAGAAATACAATATGAATCATATTTTTATTTTTCTTAAGTCAATTAAGTGATTAGTGTTTAGTGAAAAGAAGTGGCCTCCCATTCATAATTATTCATCAACATGCTCTGTCTTTAAACCATGGTAGATACCATTACATTTATAACTAACACAAACAGTGTGGTTTACCTGGCGCTGGCAAGATGTACAAACAAAAATACTTTATAAAGCTACCAACTGGTTTCACTAATGTGAAATGGCTATTTTGCTCATTTCTTTTTAAAGCATGTGCACTAATACCTCTGTATGCAACCTATTAGGAACAGGTTCAATACAATTCAATATAATTCAAAGTGTATTTTTTTTACAATAAACAATAAAATAAATCGACAAAATGATTTACAGTACAGCCAAACTATTACATATAACTAAGGTGTATACTATACACTCTAAGCAGTGGAAAGACTCACCCACGAGTCTTGTTATTGCAACTATTTATAGGACACCTGTGTGTGTGTGTGTGTTTGCGTGTGTGTCTGTGTGTGTGTTTGTGCTTGTGTATGTGTGTTTGCGTGCTTGTGTGTGTGTGTGTGTGTGTGTGTGTGTGTTTGCATGTGTGTGTGTTTGTGTGTGTCTGTGTGTGTGTATTTGCGTGTACGTGTATACACATATATTTATGGTTTCCCAGGTTTCTAATTCCGTAAGCTCAGTGTCATTCCTTTGAAAATATATTATGTGCACACATACATGCGCACGCATGCGTTCATATGCACACTGCACAAATAGCAAACATTGTTTTAAGTTCCATTGGCAGATGAACGGCAGTTGAACTCTTAATCTGTTCTCATATTTTCATACACTGTTGTGACCCACTTTGATCACCATGTAAGAGGATTGCAGTGGAGTAGGGGTGCCAGCTATGAGCTGGGTTCCAGTGCCATGATGAAGCTTCCCTCCTTTGTGGTCTCTGAGCAGATTCGGACAGCGGCATCACCCACAGTCACATGGGCTTCCTGGTGTCTAAGACATACACGGTGACAGAGGATGGCTACGGTTGCCTTTCGGGCCTCATCCCCGCCCTGGAGCTCATGGCGCTGTATGTGGCGGCCGCCATGCACGACTACGACCACCCCGGCAGAACCAATGCCTTCCTGGTGGCCACCAGTGCACCACAGGTGTGAACCGTGGGGGGAACAATCACATTAGTGTTGGTTTCATTGTTTACTGCATTAATATCCAATGTTCAAGGCACAGAAGCTGCCTGTGAGAGAGCCCATGCCTCTCTGTAGAACAGGTCTGCAGGATTAGTGAGTGTAGCCCATCCCTACCCTGGCCCAGGGTCAATCAATATTTGGCTTTAATTTTGTCTTACAAATACATATATACAGGTAACTGCCAAAGTAAAGGAAACACCAACTTAAAGTGTCTTAATAGGGCGTTGAGCCACCATGAGCTGCCAGAACAGCTTAATTGCACCTTGGCATAGGTTCTACAAGTGTCTGGAACTCTACTGGAGGAATGCAACACCATTCTTCCACAAGAAATTCCATCATTTGGTGTTTTGTTGATGATGGTGGAAAACACTGTCTCAGGCACTGCTCCAGAATCTCCCAGAAGTGTTCATTCAGGTTGAGGTCTGGTGACTGAGGCAGCCATTGCATATGGTTTACATAATTTTCATGCTCATAAAACCATTCAGTGACCACTTGTGCCCTGTGAATGGGGGCATTGTCGTACTGGAAGAGACCACTCCTATGAGAATAGAAATGCTTAACTATAGGATGAGGGTGATCACTCAGAATGGCTTTGTATTTATGGGCTTTTACCTTGCCCTCTAGGTAGCTGAGTGGACCTAAACCATGTCAGAAAAATGCACCCCACACCATAACAGAGCTGCTAGAACCCTTCATTTACTCACGTGTTTCCTTCATTTTGACAGTTACCTGTGCATACATACAGCTTTTTTTCTTTTTCGGCAAACTGTGTGTGTGAAGAAAATAACTAACATTTGCATTTATTTATAAGAAAAAGTTAAGATCAGATGTTTATTGAATCCAAGCCCCTGTCTGTCATTGGCTGGTATGTGAGTCTCTCTTTAAAAACAGTGTCACTGAATGTGGAGCAGCTGCCCAGCTAAAAATATTTGGTTCCCAGAAAAGTCAGTATAAACATTCTCAACACATAAATTTTCAAGTTTCCTGGTTGTCCCTTGAACATTATTTAGTTTTGTTATTTGTTATTCCTGTTAATAATAATACATAAATAATTTGAATTGTGGATGGTTATGTATAATTGAACATGACAAGTTTAATTTTATTGTGAAAGCTCGCTATGTGTAACAAATCTGGCATTTCAAAACTTACATTTGGAACATTCTTGGAATGTATTTGACATGTATCATCTATGATGTTTTTCATGACTAAATAACCATCAGGAGTACGTTTGTATGCAACATGCCTGGAACATTTTTCTGTGTCTTTACCAGAATATGTTTGAAACAATAAATACGTTCTAAGACTGTTTGGGGAGTGTTCTCATCATAATGTTATTTCACAAACAAATAGGAATTTAACTGGTATGTTCCCCAACATTCTTGAAACATTTTATGTCAGCTGGGCGGTTGATTGATGAGGAGCAGGTCACAGGCTCATATCCAAGACAACACTGTTGCTGCTCCTATGAGTAAAGGATGTATCTTATACAGGTGCATAAAGGTTTCCCCCAGGAAAAGGCATGATGGGAAACTGAGTATATACTGGGAAATTCTGCTGCCACTTCCTTTTCAACAGCCCTAGTAACAGATATTTTCAGGACAAAACTCCGGACCAGAAGCCATTCACTTCCAAACAGATGGAAACTTTCATTAAATTGAATAACATTTTTAAAAATGTGTGGGGGTTGTTCCCTGAATTATTTGGTGATAAGTGTAAAAAGTATGAACTGAACTGCAGGTTCGCAATGAAACATAGCATCCTCATGGGAGTAGACCAATATTCATTTAGGTGTTTTACTGATTCCTTAATAAAAATGGGATTGCCTAGCAACAAATAATTCAAAGAATAGCCCTGAAAAAATGTTAACATTTTAATAAATAAGTATATAATATAATATAATACAGGGTGTATAATTATGACCAGAAAACTTAGATAATTTTTTAAACATAATTATAAGAAACATTTTTTTAAACCATTTTAATTGTTATTGTCAACTGTTTGACAATTGTATTAAATTTGATGAATAAAGTTTGCATCCCATTGAAAATGAATGGCTTCAGACTGGAGATCCGTCTGGAGTATTCCTATATTTAGCTGTGTCTCCCCCTGTAGGCTGTGCTGTATAATGACCGCTCGGTGCTGGAGAACCACCATGCGGCCTCTGCCTGGAACCTGTTCATGTCACGCCCCGAGTACAACTTCCTCGCCAACCTCGACCACATGGAGTTCAAGCGCTTTCGCTTCCTGGTGATCGAGGCCATCCTGGCCACCGATCTGAAGAAGCACTTTGACTTCCTTGCCGAGTTCAACGCCAAGGTAATTTAACGTTGTCCGCCTGCCCTTTCTTTCATGACATGAGAGCAGGACTTCATTGCCACACTGCTGTGGAATTATGGGTAATCAGTTGGGTTGGAAGATCCCCTTCAATTGAATCTCACTTTAGTCTTGGTCTCCTAGTGTCTACCACAACGGCTACAGGAGATATCACACTGCTAAATGCCCATAACTCAGCAACAAAGTTCATATTGTAGAGTATCCACTACAGGAAGCCCCAGGCTTTCAGTAAGGGGAGTCTGGGTTTGGCCAGAGTGAAATGAAGGAGGTTGTTTGAGACAGTGCAGTCAGGAAGCGGCGTTACTGGAAATTCTGTTTTCATTACAAGCATAAAACCACGGCTGGTGTTTATTGACGCAAGCATCATGAGCCAGCAGCACGAGGACTATTAACCCGGTTTAAACCTTGGCACTGCCACGTCACCCATCGCTCCCCCACGCCGTTTGCCCACCGTGGGCTCGGCTTTGCCTTTTCATCTTTCCAGAACCAAGTTAGCTTTCTCAGAAAACCTGAATTAAATGATTCTAACCAAAGCTGATCACAGAGCCGATTTTAATGCGGGGCAGCTCTGAGGTGCACTTCAGAATGCTCACAAAATATGTGCAAATGAGTTTTCCCTTGACTAAAACAAGTTTGTCATCATTTTATCAATTTAAATGAATAAGGACAAAATATGTGATTTAATTATATGCCACTGTTCAGTAAGAGGAGGGAGTTCATATTAAACCTTAGAAGGTTCCAAAAGCAAGCCGATAAATTAAAGCACGATTCAGGCTCCTATGGGTGCCAAATACCTTTGAGAGAAAGTAGGTAGTGTAAGTAGGAGCTGAAAGTAAGAAGTGAGCAGGCCTAAAAATTAGCCTTTATTTTGTGCCCTTGAGATAGCATGTGCCTGAAACATTGAGCATTTTTTGAAGTTTTTTCTATTTGCAATACAGTTACACAAATAGACAAAAATAATGTTGAGGTGCATCTTTTCATATTCAGTCTTGCAATAAGAGCTTAATTCTAGGGCCTGAATTCTGTGATACAGTGCTGTTGCTGGTCTAAGGCCTGAATTCTGTGATACAGTGCTGTTCCTGATCTAAGGCCTGAATTCTGTGGTACAGTGCTGTTCCTGATCTAAGGCCTGAATTCTGTGGTACAGTGCTGATCTAAGGCCTGAATTCTGTGGTACAGTGCTGTTCCTGATCTAAGGCCTGAATTCTGTGGTACAGTGCTGATCTAAGGCCTGAATTCTGTGGTACAGTGCTCTCCCTGAACAGAGATGCAGAGTAACCATGATGGGTGAGGACAGAGGCAGTGGCTACAATCAGCACCAGGCGTTTGGTATAGGCCACAGTCATGGGACAGGCCTAGATCACATGGCCAATGAACTGAGTGAAATTGATGTTTCTTGTGAAATAAACCAGTCGTGCTAATAAAATGGTTTATTTACAACAAGGCAGGGACTTTAATAACCAACATAGAAACCAGTAGTGAAATTGCATCAGAATAATAATAAATAACAACAGGAAGTAAAATACATCAGATTCTTTTTATTTGATGTTATATTTTATTCATTTTATTACTATCTGTTTTAGTTTAGTTTATTTCAGTATGTTGGAATATATGTGTTGTCAGAATGTGTGTATGTGTGTGTGTGTGTGGGTGTGTGTGTGTATGTGTGTGTTTGTGTGGGTGTGTGTGTGTGCGCGTGCGCGTGCACATGCAATTGTGTATGTACAAATGCATTTGAAGACACATATTTAATTTATTTAATGGACGGTAGAACATTTTGAAATGTACTAGGACAGTGCTTGACAATATGTCTGCCTCTCTCAGGCGGGTGACGTTGTGAGCTCGGGCATCGACTGGTCCAATGAGAACGACCGGCTGCTGGTGTGCCAGATGTGCATCAAGCTGGCCGACATCAACGGGCCACTCAAGTGCAAAGACCTGCACCTGCAGTGGACTGAGGGCATCGTCAACGAGTTCTACGAACAGGTGACTCTCCAGTTCCCTTCCTCCGGGTAGTATCTTCCTGTTTTCACAGGAGGAGGCACTCCTGCTCACAGTGGCGGAGGACTGAGGACTCTGAATAGTTTTTATCTGTTTTCATGCAGCTGGATTTCAGCTACAATTGGAATATTCTCAAGACTACTGCCCTTATCACGACCATTCGAAAACGGCCATCCTCATACAAAATTATAGTTTCAAGAGTCTTCCTGGTTAAATTATATATATATACAGTATAGTATATATATATATATACATACATAAATAAATAAATACATAAATAAATACATCCCCCAAGTCTAACCTTTAATACACTTCACTCCTAATTTTTAGAAATAATTTTAAGCGTTACACTTTTAATTCCTGATTCAAAAATGTTCCTTAATTGCATTGATTGTGGAATGAAACCAGGGGGGAAAATTTAATAAATTAGGAATCCTGGGATAGAAAGTGCTCTGTGAACACGGGTGCGACTGAGGTCTCGAGGACCATCATTTCCCCGGCTCAAACACTCCAGCACGTCCTCCTCTCTCGCCATCTTTGCCCCCTCCCCTCCATCGCCCCCTTCCCGCAACAACAGTAATACGCCAGATAGCGAGACGCGTGGCACACAAGTTGCGAGCCTTTGTCCACTGGGCTTAAAAGAAGGGCCAGCGTGGCGGAGAAGGTATGATACAAGCTGAGGCTCGATGACTCACAGACTCTCCTGTCCTGCAATAGCACTGACGTCTTAGCGACCTCCCGCCGAGGCACACTTCAACAACAATGACGCGGGGAGGGCCGAGTGTGTCAGTGACGCACGGGCGCAGGGCATCTGCACAGGGGCTTCAGTAAGGACGCTGCTGATTGGCCAGAAGGGCCTGAATGCGGGAGGGCCTTGTAACGGAGGGAAGAAAAGAGGAGAACAATTATGCGAGGCTGACAGCTGTTTGCGTGCGTAATGCGCAGCTCCTCCGTCCTCTGCCCTTATTGTAGCATGAATAGATGTCATTGACGAGGATGCAATAATAGAATAATGCGAACAGTATTTGTAAATGCTCATAAAAGCTGTGGACTGATAGAGTATACCTACGTTGTGCACACATTATGATTCTTCTTTAAGGTCCCTTCCAGGGTGACATTAACCAGGACGACTGGTTGTTTGCCATTTTACAGATCCCTTATCATTGCATCATGCTCCTGCCTGTTGTGATAGCTTGTACATATCAGTGGTGTCATGCAAAAACCTTGCTTGTAGGTATTTTTTTTTTGTCATTTTGTTTTTCTTACATACATTTGTGCTCCGTGTATTGTAAATATCTCATAGCTCACCAATTTTGTTCACAATTCTAAAACGTAATGCTGGGTTAGGACATTTAGGACTTATTTAGCCTTCATTAGCTGCATAAGAATTCAACAGTAGTACCATCTTGACTCATGTTAGTTACTACTGACAAGCCCATAACATGTGGCTAATAATGTATTAATAAGATGGTGTCCAAACAAAGCCTACATAAGCAGTTATTCAGTCATTAAAAAGGTCTTAATTAGCCCTTAAAATGTGAACCATAAAATATAGCATTACCAAAGTTTTTTTTTTTTTTTTAAGTTTGCTGTTCCTGGGAAAACCTGAGAAGCTTTTTTGTCTGACACACACAGTTCATGGGGGGCTTTAGTTCCGTGTGTAATGGGAAGACGGTGCTACCCAATTATGTGGAGGAAGTGGCTACAATGGATTGCAGCGTTCAGGATCTGACTCAACCTCTGCCCCCTTGTCATTTCACCTCTTCCAAAGGAAAAAAAATCCCATCAAGGAACAGATTTCCACTGGTCTTTTGTCTTCAGACTTTAGAGTAAGGCCTGCTTGTATACTGCATGAATACGTACACAAGGTGGCGAGGGCTCCTGCCCCCATTTCCATGGCAATGGTAGACCTTTCCAGACCTGATCTGGCTCCATAGTCACAAACTGGACTTATTCGTGCTCATGGATAATGTGTACTTACTTATATTTCATACCATAGTGCATTTAACATTTTAGCAGCGGCTCTTATCCAGAGCGACTTGCACAGTTTGGATTTCGTTACATACAATCCATTTATACAGCTGGATATTTTACTGAAGTAATTCAGGTTAAGTACCTTGCTCAAGGGTACAACGGCAGTGTCCCCACCTGGGAAACGAACCTGCAACCTTTGCGTTACAAGCCCAGTTCCTTAACCATTATGCTAACACTGTCTTCTATACTTAGTTACTAGTTACTTAGGGTATAATGTGCCACATGCCATAGTTACTCATGCCTGGGAGGGGCATAGCTGTTGTGCCCTTTAGTAAGGTACTTCACCTGGATTAATTCAGTGAATATATACAGCTGTAGATAATGTGTAAAATGTAAGCTATGGTTCTACTGGTAACATTACAATTTAAATGTTGTTCAAATTCCAATGAATGGAAGTGTTTACTTTACAACAATAACTATAAAAATGATATATAATGATCTATTACAATCTACGTCGTTTGGATAACAATCAACACAGTTCGAAGCACTCCCAGATACATTTTTAGAATACATATCCATTGATAAAACATGCCTAAGTAATCACTGCTGCGTTCTATCTGTACCTGTGGGAATTGTGCTTTGATTGACCAGGTATATATGATAAAATGCGGAGTCTAGTGAACAATTTATAGTTTATAGTTACAATTTAACAATTAACATTCCGGGAGGAAATAGGTCTTAAGTGTGTATTATTATATGTGTTGCATGTTCTGCATGTTAATGCACATTGATGCCATTGCAGGGGGATGAAGAGTCCAGCCTGGGCCTTCCCATCAGCCCCTTCATGGACCGCTCGGCGCCCCAGCTGGCCAAACTGCAGGAGTCCTTCATCACGCACATAGTGGGGCCGCTCTGCAGCTCCTACGACTCGGCCGCTCTCATGCCTGGCCGCTGGGTGGAGCCCATTGAAGGGGAGGAGGAAGAGGAAGAGGAGGGAGGAGATATGGAAGAAAACGAGGAGGATGACACGGCTGAGGAGGATGCATCCACGGGCTCAGAGGCCTCCCGTAAGACCGTGCTTATCTGTTCCCACCAGGGTTGATAGTCTTCAGTCCTCTCTATCTGCTGGGTTCTGTTTCAGCTTCAACACCTGATTGGAGTATATTTTCACTGAATTAGAATAACTGCTCTGGTGAGTGACTGTGGACAGTTCAGGTAGATACTTAATGCAGTCAACAAGAACCAGACTGAAGTGAAAACGCGAAAACCATCAGAGATGAGGGTACTAAGGTGAGGTACTAATGATGAGGCACCAAGTTTGGGAAAAGGTGGTTCAGTCAATTGGCACAGATCCCCGTACTGTTTCTCACTCCTCTGTTTTGTGTTCACATCCCTCAGAGAAAAGAGGCTCCAAGAAACGACGGAAAGCCTTCTGCCAGATCACCCATCACCTGCTGGAGAACCACCAGATGTGGAAGAAGGTGATCGCTGAGGAGGCCCAAAAGGAGGAGGAGTCTGGGCGTCACGGCAACCCTGCCGAGCCAATCCTGGCCATCCATGAGGAGGAGGAGGAGCCAGGGAGCAAAGAGGAGGAACCCGCGGAAGCTCAGGAGCAGGAAGCAGAGACGGAGGAAGAAGGGACAGAGCCCCTGGAAGAGGAAGAAGCCCCAATGTCTGAAACCGTGGCAGGCGAGGATCCAGAGTGAAAGGAAGCTCCCTGAAGAAGAGCAAGGGAGAGGAACACCAGTGTCCAGAGCGAGAACGTTGTTGTTGTTTTTTTTTAAAAACAGACTTCTGATATTTTGTTGCCAGCACATCACTTAGACACAACACTGTAGAAGTTTGGGGAATATGTGCCTAAAGAAAACAGGGTGGGGGAGAGGGTGGGTTTCGGGGGGATGGGAGGGGAGGGTAGGGAGTGGTGGGTGGTGGGTGGTGGGGGACATTTGGGATTCTAATATTTTACACCTTTATTAATGAGGTCAGGTCCTGGTTCAGAGAACTCAACCTTCCGTTTGAGGAAGCTTCCACACTGTAATACGGGATCACAAAGCAGACTCTACACCCACCCCACCCACTCCACCCATCCACCTCACTCCCCACCCTCCCTCGCACCAAGAGGGGAGTCCGACCAACCAACACCCCAAAATCAATGAGTTCACAGTGGACTCAACAGACTGGTCCATTTTTCTAAGAGTACTTTTTTTTTAGGACAATGATATTTAAAAAAAGGAAAAAAAATTGTGAAGCGCATTTTACACACACGACACGTGGATCAGGGCGACATTCACGTTGTTTCCCAGGGACACGTCCACAAGTAGCAGTGTGCGTACAACGGACTGTCAAAAGTATGCATTTCAGTAGCGCCCATTCCATTGTTGTGAGCAGAATGGGGAAGGAAAAGGGGCCCTGCAGGTCTGAAAAGCTTTATCCGAATTCAAGGAAAACAACAGCGTTCCACATCTCATGGTGTCTGTTTTCCTTTTTCCCTGCTTTAGTTAACACCGTCCATAAAGTCCGTCCAACACCTCCACAGTATTGTAGGACACGAGAACAAGCTCCGTCTATCTACAGTAGCGTCCTTTCGCCTCTTTGCAATTGCTGTGAGCCAAACCCCTTGCTGTTCTTTTTCTGTTCCCTGCCTGAGATTGTTCCTCTCATTGGCTGTCACTTTCATCTCCAGTGAGTGCTATGTTTTTGTAAATATATGGAGAAATTATTTTCATTGAGTTTCTTACAGTTATAGCCTTTTCATTATTTTTTTTCATTTTTCTTGTATATACCTGACAAAAAAAGAACTTAAAAGGTTTTAAAAGGTTCACGGGCTGTTCAGAGAGTAATTAACATAATTTGTTCCCTCTTTTATTTTAGCCTTAGCATCATCACATTTTAAACTATTTTCCATTAAAACCAGAGGCTAATGGTTGGTAGTGACACCTCAACACAAATCAAGCTCTGGTCCAGGAAAGGGGCTGTTTGTTCTTCACAGAGAAGCCAGACTATCCACCAATCCTCTTATCCAGAGTGAATGGCGTAGGAGGAATGTGGGATTTTTACAGCTCCAGAAAAATATTCTAAACAGATTCGACAGTGCAATAACTTATCGGAGCGGTCATAAAATGTGATGATAGTGGCCGTCTGTCCGAGTCCAAACAGGGTTTAGACTAGCGCATTCTTTTCAGGCCCACGCACAGAAAGTCCAAAGAGTGGTAGGTTTGCATTGTGACCGATAGTGCAGCATGCATCTGGCCCACACTGCTGTCATAGAAGATGGCGTTTCTCCCGCAATAGCAAGTGTTTTAAAGCTATAGTAGGAAGTAGAATGCAAAACCACATACCTGAGTATTGTTGATGGACAAAAATATCATAATATTGAGTGTAGGGCCTTCCAATCCCCCTCCAGATGTGGAAGTATGGCTCATTTGTGCTGTGATTAACAGGATGATTAAGAGCGGCGCTTGAGGGGCCTCCTGTGGAAGATCCTCAGTAGGAGGCTCTCTGAGGTGCTTCCCTGCCTGGGGATTCCCAAGGCTGCCGTTATGTTCCGGAACTCTCCGTCTCTTGTCCGGTGTTCCGAGGCGCCCCGGTCACGCACAGGGAGATGAACAGGGAGCGGCCTTGACCCGGGGGACGATCCCCTGAATGGCAGGGGGGGGGAGGGGCTGGTCGAAACCTCCACAGTTATACGGGAGGCCTCCGAACGGTGCCTGCCTGCAATGGCAGGGGCGTGGTGAGACCTTCCGACGCATTCACGCTTTGATGCGCAGTGACTCTGATAGGAGGTAATTGCTCCGTGGGTGGAATTTAACGGTACCGTCAGCCCGCACTTTTCGGCCGCTGAGCTGCTGATGAAACGCCACTCAAAGCCAAGTCACATCAGGTTGGGCTGATTTCACTGCACCGTCCCTTTGAAGGAAGGCTCATTAAAAACGGCTGGATTTGCACCACAGCCATACAGTTCAGCAAGTCCAACGTCTCTCGTGTTTTCCCCTCGTACCAAAAGTCTGCCGTTACGTAACTCCTAATGTCTTTTGGAGTTATTTTTTACAAATCTGGCGTACACTGTAAAAGCAATACCTCCACATCTTATTCCTTTCTTTCCTGAACATTGTTTTTGTACTCTCAGGTTTTCAGTATTTTAATTTTTTTGGTGATCACACAGTTCAGTCATTGGGGCTGAATAACCAAATAAAATAATATGAGAATAAAATAAGTTCTGCTCATTTACAAGTGCCAAAACAACACTAAAACAATTTTTAAACCTTTTGTTCCAGCTGTCCGGATCTCTCTGTAAGGCCAGCTTTTAGGGGCTGGTCTTTGAATGGTGGAATTGGGCCTCTGAGATTTAGGAGAAAGGTGGAATGGAATGTTGACCATCGTGCTGGCTTGTGATTGGATGGAGGCTGTTCGAACACATTAAGAGCAAAGTCACCAACACACTGTACGGCGTGATCCTTGACCCTGCTGCCACTCCCAGTCCCTGTCACACATCACTCTATGTGAACAGAGCCTTGCAACAACTTCCCCCTGCAGAGAGGGAAAAAAAACCAAAAACAAATGGGGGGAGGGGTTAGCCTGTAAGTCTTGCTACATGTTTTGCGACGGCACATTCGGGAGGGTGCGGGAGGTATGCTAGCGTGCAGGCCACAGATGGGTCGGAGGCTGCGAGGCGCATGATGAGTTATCATCTGTCGTTCTTGCGTAGAGGTCTCACACCCTGCGCTCAAACATCACACGCTCGTGGCAGCGGCGAGGGGTATTAGGTTCTGGAGGCGTTTGCACTCCACTGCAACTGATTACATGTGTGACCGTTGCCCCATGGGAATTTTTTTCTCTCTTTTTTTTGGTGTGTTCCGGTCTAGGTGATCATGTTATGTTCAGTCTCATTCGCTCCCATGTATTTCCATCTGGGAGTAATTTCTTATCTCTGCAACAAATCAAAGTTGTTACTCAGTGCTGTTCGCTGTGTTGAGTAAGCAGGCTGAAGCAGGCATCTGGGAGACCTCGGCTACTGTATTCACTCTTGTACAGATAAGCTCCAAGCCACCTCCATGGCTCACTGCCACTGTGAAGGTGCTCAGGCTATTTAGTCTACTGCATTATAGGAGGGGGTTACTTCCTGTTTTTCCAGGGCACCCTTGATAATGCACGTGAATGATGTGGCTTCAGTACACAATTAACATGAAATCATTAACAAGGTACGTGTGTCTTTAAGCGCAGTGCAGCTGTGGGGGTCCCAGCTGAGGCACTTGCTCTTGGTGCAACGACGCACACCCCATAGGCCAAGGGAAGGAACATTTCAGTCAGCAGGGTGTTCATGGCCTAATTGCTTAATACTGACTCCCCCGGTCAATTAAACACCTGAAGTCTGCCTGCACCAGATGCACAGACCTCCAGCACAGTAACTGCACAGCTCAGGTGGTAGATTGCAGAGTGAAAGTACAGGCTGCTGTCTGCACACACATCCTTCAACATGTACAGTATATTATAGTACATGCCCTCCTGACATTTCAGCAAAGGGGCTGGCCTGCTATTACAATTTACCTCTGCAAATGTGGGATAGAAAATAAAAAGGTGACTACAGCACCTGGCCCAGAACAGGTCTCGGTTCCTCAATTCCACTAATTCCCCTTTTTTCACAAATACCGGACTGAAACACCGGAGGTGGAGATGGGAGTTTGAGGGAATGATCATTTGCTGCGAGGGCATGGAAATGAGAGCTGCCTGTGTAGGAAAGCAGGCCTCTGTTTGTTGTCAGCAGGCAGAGCAGACGGAAGGAGGAGCCTCTCTCCACCGCAGACAGGAACTCCGCCCCTTTGTGATGTGCAGACAGAACATTGTGTCCAACGATCTCCGTCCCCTTCTCTCGCCGCTGTGACTTCCTGACACGCAATGTTCCTAGCGCGAGTCACACGCTACGGATCAAATCACTGATGGCGATGGGAATGGTACATGGGTGGATGGGCGGGGGGGGTGTGTGTGGACTGTGCACCATTGCGGCACCCTGTAGCTGGATAGGCGGGAGAAGGGACTCCTTGTGTCCTTTGGGGGGTGGGCAGTAACCCAGTGTTTTGAATGGCCTTTTTCCAGCTCTGGCTATAACTCAGGGCCACAACCCATGCAGATACACAAGCTTATGCAATGCAGATACATTCGCTGGGGACATGGCATCAGTAGCACAGCAGGAACTGTATTTTGTGTTACTTTAGCTCACTGTTTGAACTGATCACCTCCAAGGCCTCTGGGCACTCAAATCCATGCGTAAACTGACATTTACCCTGCTTCTAAATTAGCGGATTATTATTTTTTGCCTTTGGTTTGTTTCTTTTTTTCCGCCCATTTAGAAATGTTTATCAGCTTCTAAGTGCCGTGTCCCATTTAAAACAATAGGGTGTGTTAAGCAGCGATGAACCCCCCTGGCCAAATTAAAGCCATCAGAGACATGGGGAAATCAGCGGAATGCTGGTTAGCACTTTACCTTGTCGAACATAACAGGGTTACTGATATTCAGCATTTCAAAGCACACACTGCTTCTTTCACCAGTTTCTCCATACTTCAAATCCTCAATGACAAACACTTACTGGAGTTCAGAGAGGTCAACTAACGAATGGCCAGTGTTGGATGGGACCTTTTCAACAACCCCCTCCCTGCCCCCCCTATACATTAAAGCAATGAGACTTAATAAAACTGTGGTATTAAAACCAGTTATTCACACTTTGACAATATGGTCTTATCAATGATTTGGCACCATGTTATGTCTTTTGTTCACGCACGTATGTGTTGTCATATTAACCTCTGTTCTTAAAAGTTGTGCCAGAGTGCCTAACACAAGTACTCTGTCGACAGGAAATATTTGACTCTTGTTGGGCCAACAGACAGGTTTTTTTCTTTGCTCCTCTATTTTTATATTTTATTTTGATTTCATTAAATACGTTGTGTGCGACAGTTAATATCAGTAATTACACTTTTAAAATGACTATGACACATGAAGACATTTTTTTGTCCAATTTGATTTGGATTCCCACATTTGTTGCAATTTTCTGTTGAAGCTTCCGATGTTGTTTTTTCTGTTTCCTGTTTGTCGGAAGCATTGTATATGATTGTGCTGTCGTACAGTGCAACTTTTTATCACACAAAAGAATAATTTCTCCAGCATTAAAACACAAGCTTTACTCAAGACAATCCCTTCACCAGATTCGTGATGGCCCACATCATGAACGCAGGGAAAGCCCTTCTTGTGCTATGAATGTCAGATACACATTTGTAGTATGAGGGTGCATAAGTATATTGTATGTTCATCTATTTAGTTCTGTTCCGAGTGGAGTTACAGTTTGGACTTTTAGAATCACCGCCAATGTTGAGATACAGCTTAATTGGATATACCTGCCAAACATAGCCACTAGAACCTTGCATACTGTTGGTCGTTGCCTTCAGTGGTCGAGATCGGGTCTAGTAATTCTGTATTTATGGCAGTTTTCTTTAGTGGCTATAGCGGTGAAGAGCATTCTGGGATGGAAAACTGAGGGTTGTAAAATACTGAAGTTTGAATGACGGGTCATTCAGGTCATGCAGTAAAGAGGGGCTCACACTCTCCCCACTAATCTTTTCTCAGAGTTTGTGTGATGCACTCCTAAACAGTCAGATCCCCCTTCATAAGATCACCATAGCATTCTACACGCATCTATATTCATTTGCCATAATCATTAATATGCCTAATTATTGATTACAAGAAGAACCAAACAAGCTTTACAATTCTGTAAACTGAAAAATGAGACTTGTATTTTTTATATAGTTGGCACTTCACTGACTGAATAATTATGTTCTTCTCACTAGTATCTTGCACTTAACACATGTAGCAATACTTTAAAAAAGGAGAAATATGTAATTCACAAGTATTTGTTAAGTGAAATACTCATTTTATTGTTAGTTCATGTTCCATTTTGTACAAAATATATGCTGTACAGATAAAAAATTAAAACGACAACAAAAAAGTCTTTTAGATAAACCTTATTTATTTTTACCGTTTTTTGTAATTTAGACACTATACTGTAGCTCCTATATTGCCAGAATTACTGGAAGTGCCTCTTGGTATAATGTATTATACAGTAAATATGTATTGAGATTATTAGAACTTATTTGTCACAAACTGAGCAGTGTGGATGTTGTAATGTGAATACAGTTGAATAACATGAATTTAATTCTGTGGTACTTGGGTGTCTGTGTTTTTATTTCTACACAACCATGACAAAAAGGGCCACCTTTAATTCAATATCCACAGTACTGAAAAACGGACATTGTGAGTGACACCACTTTAAAAATATGTATGTGTTCAAGAATTTCTGGACCAGATAACAGTAGAGCCTTGACTTATAGATAAGAGATATGTGTGTGTGTGTGTGTGTGTGTGTGTGTGTGTGTGTGTGTGTGTGTGTGTGTGTGTGTGTGTGTGTGTGTGTGTGCGATGTGACAGCTCTCTGCCTTGTAGAATGCGTGATTGATTGGTTATGTGAGGATAAACTGTATTATGTCTTGTATGTCCATGTCCAACCCTTCAGGGATGTACTGCTGTGCTTATACACGTTTCAGCTGTCTCTCTTCCTGAGAGAAGAAGATCACAGCAAGCCAGAACAAGCCTGACATGAAACACTTTTGAGAAAAAATGAAAGAAAAAACAATGGAGAAGATACAATTGGTTGACCAAAGTCAAATGTGTTTTTCACACTTTTCCAGGAAATCACATGTTAGAATTTCATTAACTTTTTTATTTTTTTCTTGGCCTGAAACCCAAGAATAAAATTCAATGTGAAGCAACATGCAGCACAGACATCCCACTCACAGCCAATGTTGAATGTGTCATGTGGGTAGAGCAGGGCTGTCATTGTTCTAGGCATATACTTGAACAAACAGCCAATCACAGCAGCTCCCAGAACTACAGGGGGCTCATTTGACTGCTATTACTTTGTCCAATAAAATATAATTTTATCCACGATTGATATTTCTGGATCCATCCTTCTGTGTTGAATGGGAATATCACCATGGAAACTACTAATTTGTTCCCACTTATACATGTGGTCACACCAAATCCTGCCGATCCAGTACATGTGATTTGTATATACGGTCTTGTGGTACATCTTTCTACAAAGACATTTAGAGGGAGAAAGACTTGAATAATCAAAAAGAACTGATAAAAGGACACTCATCATTAGTGTATGTATGAAGTTCATAGACATCAATACTCATAAACATCAATACAACTGTTCTTATATAAGCACACTGGTATTGTTGTTTAAAGAAAATACAGGTTATGTGTGGCTGAGTAGGTAGAGCATGGTGCTGACAACGCTTAGGATGTGGGTTAACTTCCCATTGGGACCACATATACTGAAAAATTTATTCATTCACTACTGTAAGTTGCTTTGGATAAAAGCGTATGCTAAATGGCATATGTATGTAAGTTATATGTAATATGTTGCCTGGTCCAGAATTGAATCCTGACCATGCCAGTGACAACTATGACTGGGAATCCAACGGGGTGACACACAATCAACAATCTTGTTGCTCAGGGAAGGCTTTCAGTCGGCATTCTCAATTGGTGGACTGCAGAGTGAAAAGAAGCGGCGGCTGGCAGGCTGTGCTTCAGTGGACACGCGTGCTAGTCTGCGCTCTCCCCAATTCACAGAAGATGCTGCAGTGATGGAGTGGCCCTACAGGTCCCTTCCAAGTTGGGAGGAAAGGGGAAAAAGTAGATTCCATAAATGTAGGTGATTGCTGGCTTTTAAGTGTTATGGAATCATAGTCATGGACATTTGTGTTTGTGTTAAACACCCCCTGTCCTCTCACACATATATGTACCACATACTGTATATAAGTGTGTGCGCAGATTTTAATTTCACTTAGAAAGAGGGAGGGGTAAAGAACTGTTATGTACTGTCTTTGGATTAAAAACAAACCTCAAGATCTGGTTTCTCTGAATTAATTAGTTCAGGATTTGTCTAAAATCAATAGACTTAGACGCTGACAGGTGAAATGTTCTATTCTTGCTTCCAGGAGGTCAGCTTTAGACTTAGAAAGGGATTAGCCGTGGCTCTGGCTCTGACATGCTGTTTTTGCAGTTTAATACAGTACATGTTATTAACATTCACAGCCATTTCTGCATCTGTGGTGGAAGAGAGACCCCCAAACCCCACTTTCATAAGTGTTTTCAGTTCAGGGCTTTCATCTGTGCCTTTCCGCAACAAAGAGTATTTTGTTCTGACCTTCTCATAAACTGGCTTCCGGATTTCTAATCCCACTGTGAGCTGAGAGGTGTGAGTAATCTCTTGGGTTAGTTTTGTGGGGTTTTTGTGCGTTTTTTTGGGGGTTTTCAAGCCAGGGTCCCTGAACAATTACAAAGAAGGTCACCTAAAAGCTCTGTAAAGACTAAAACTAAAACAATATACAACAATATGAATGTATGCAACATTACCGTAACCAGTACAATATGTCATTGTTGATTTATGGAATTTATTTCACATGGGAAATATGTTTGGTTGCCTCTGGTTGCCCACTGACTTTCTATGTAGCGGTCAAAGATTATCAAAAGGTTGAAAGGCCTTAGTCGGATGACTCCTCAGCAAGAAGGTCATTGCTCAGCCAGCTGTCTCTCATCTACAAAGGAGAGGGTGGCATGTTGAAGACCAGGCATGAATCAGGGACGGTATGTATCAAGCCACTCAAGTCTCAAGTGTAACTTAAGTGTAAAACTTGGTGACTTTTACTCAAATGTAAGAATAAAAGTGATTTATCAAATTTCTCTGGTCTTAAAATGACTCTTAAACTGTCAGATATTTAAGGGGCCTCGGGAGGTCTCTTAACTCGGCTAGGAGTAGGCAAGATGGAACAGTTGTGGAGACGGAGACGTGGTCGCACCTTCCAAGACAGGAAGAATGTTTTAGAAATGTTTGATGATGCACAGTTACTCAAACTTTATTGCCTAGATCGTCAGGGAATCATCTTTGTCACTGATCTTGTGCGGGATGTAACATCGCCAGCAACTTTGATAAGTAGCGCAGTTAGGGCAGTGACGCAAGTTATTTTAACACTGTGCTTAAAGGTCAAAATCATTTTAATAACTGCTATTGTTCATCAGAAATATTGCAATATGAAACAAATATGTCTCATAAATAAATAAATAAGACTACAAATCAGTGCCAGAACATTGTACCATTTTTTTCGCTTTCCTCCAGGCTCCGAATGGCGAAGCCTGCATTTGGTGTCTGCGATCCACCTCCATGCCTCTTTTTTATGACGACCTGTGTCGTTGTGTTGTGTGGGGCTACATTTTCCCTTAATATTTCCTTTTTCGAGTCTACCTCCTCTTTCGGTCCAATTCGGTTTTATTTTTAAATCCATTTTGCTTAGCCTAACATTAGCCAACAAGGCATCTTTTATAATGGGTGTCTGTTTAACTTTATTGGAAACTTGTGTTGACTATCAAAAAATACTGATTATCCAAGAGCAGATTGGTTCTCCCCACCTTGTCCGTAAATCCGTAAAAATGTTTGTCTGTCTGCAAAAATGTCCCGTTTACTTTTGTTCAACTAAAGTTTGATGAAAAGCGTAGATAAGTGCATGAATGGAATATTGATTGTTAAAACTGTCAAAGACAGCAAAAGCTTCCGACCCACTAAAGAAATGATAAATGCTGCAAATATTACGATGTACAACCACAAAAGCCAGCACGGCAGCTCTGTACCATAGCGTGAGTATAATGTTCTTTATTTTCACACTTTTTAAGACAGAAATACAGGCATCTGTAAAAAAATATATGTCATGTCCAACTTAGTCAGTTATGTCAGTACAATGACAAGGTTATGGTTGGCAACCCAACTCCCCTCTTTGCAATTTCGCCGATTGATGACCTCATCTTAATCTTTTAATTTGCGGCACCCGTGATTGTTGCAAAAACACACTTATGAGTTACTCTTGAGAATATTTGAAGACTTCGCTCAGAGAAAGTGTAAGCTGCTTGATAGGCTAGGTTTTACCGACCACTTTAAGCGAAGAGTGATTTCACTCCTACGTAAGCTCTTAGGAGGTGTCAGAAGTGTAACTCTTAAGATACATGATACATGCCGGCCCAGATTGTTTCTTGTCACATGGCTCATGACAGTTGTTTCTCTCCCTCCACTCATCTGTTTTTTACCTCTCAGGTGACTCTTTTCAACCTCTCTAGAATGCCAGACTGTCTGATTGCTACAGCGACTAGACAGAAGGTTCAGCAGCTGGGTCGTCTGTTTGGAACCCGATGTCATCGCGCAGCTGATGACACAAAGGTGGGGGTCTTTCACACACCCTTGCACTCCGGATTGAACTGATTGTGGTAATTGGCTTGGTGCTTTCATTTGCTGGGTACATCCAATCCTCCAGCCGCCCAGGGAGGACATAACAGGAGTCAGTCTTGAGGATGAGCTGTCATAGATGGGCAGGAGAGATTTGCCCCTCCCCCCATCTCACACCCCAGCACTTTTCCCATTAGCTGATGCTCTCGGGCAGTGTGACATGGATACATGGAAGGACAAGTTGTTGAAGAGGATTTAATTTTTTCCTTTTAGGATGAGATTTTCATGAGTTAAGCATCTCTGATTAATTTAACCAACAAGATCAGACACATCACCTAGTTATTGAGATATGCCCACGAAGGTGCAGCACATAAATCAATCAACCTGTATTGGAGGCCAGAAGTGTGTGATTCCACCCCTAGAATCAGATCATGAGTATGATTCGTCCCCTAGGCTGGTGATCGTCTTTTAAAAAAACAAAACAATGGTGCATTTGTTTGCAGTGCAGATGACCATGGGTGGCAGTTTGAAACTCACCATGACAAAATAACAGGGTATATATGGGGAAATGTCTGCCTACTACTTTAAATTGTGTGGTTGACAAGAGCCAGAGGAACTATAGCTCCCAGCAGCCTGCAGTCCCATCACCAAACCACCAGCTGAAGCAAATGAAGCAAGGGGGACTGCTGCAGCTGAATCAAATATGGAACTCAATAAAAAGACTGATTGTGCGACATTGAGGAGGAGAGAGTGGAGAGAGCGGTTGTTGTTGTTGTTGTTGTTGTTGTTGTTGTTGTTGTTGTTGTTATTGGTGGTGGTGGTGTTGTTGATGTTTTGAGAAAGATTCTTTAAGTTGGAAAATTATTGATGAAGACTTAATTTGTGTTTTTGTAGAAATCATTTATTACAATTATCGTTTTGTTTTGAATCCTGCCTCCTCTGCATTTCATCGCTTGCCTACGCTCTCTGAAAGAAGTTGCCAGCAGAGGTTATGGAATACAAGATTGTCTGTATGAAATGGAGACACAATAGGTGGGGGGCAGAGTGTGGGGGCCTGTCTTAAGCACCAGCACACAGCTATTCTGATCTGTATGCTTTTCAAATGACAGGAGGTCAGTAACCTCATCCAGTCCGGCAATCAGAAGTGGGGCCTCTCAGTCACTGTGACACAGTCATGTGACTCCATAGAGCATGTGTATGCTTTAATAGTGCTCCACTCCACTGAATAAACTCCATGTTCCCTTTTGTTTGTTTGCTTGTTTGTTGGTGTTTCTGTTTGCTTATTCGTTTAGTTCCGGTCACGCTTTTATTGTGAGGCACTTGGTGAAAGTTGCCTTACAGTACTCGAAATGATCACTGTCAATACTCATTTTGATAGTTTTGTGCTTCTTCTATAGGATACAAGAAAAGTCTGCCAATTCTCAAGAGGTCTGCTCAGTAGAACACATTGTGATATCCATCTAAAGTGAGCAACTTGTGATCAATGCAGTCTGGTCTCTGGATTTCACTTGATCATTAATTGCAGGAGGTACTTCATAAAAGCTAGTTTTATTTTTATGTTTGTTAACTCAATTGTGTTTAAAAAAACCATATATTTATAGCGAATAAATCAGAAGAAAAAATAATGGTGGCAATAAAAATCACCTGGAGTGACAATATAAGTAATGAGATGCCATCAAACTACTGTAGGAATGCTTTCCAGTTAAATATACAGTAGTAAGGGAATATTTGAGACATTTGCACTCTGTAGGGAAAAAAATCTAAAAGTGGATATGTTCCATCCAGGCCCCTTCTGGTATAAGATCAAGATCAAACCCACTGTCATTATTTTAATAGGCCACACATTTCATTTTAATGCACAAACTTGAGAAATAAATTAGGCTATAACAATGCACAATGCCCATTGTTATTAGTTAGTGACAGCCGAAATTAAAAGCAGGTCACAGGTTCCGGGGTAAAAGAACCCAATTTCTCCCAATTTGGTGCCCTATTGTACCCTCTATTTATCCAACTATCCCCCTTCAACAAGCCCGCTGGCTGCAGCTACGGGACCGGCCACTACCCTGGGATGGCGAACCGCCTCCTTCAAGACGGCACTTGCCTGAGCACTGACCGTGATTCTGATACATCCAGAGAAGCTTTCTGTGCATGCAGCAAGCCCATGCAGGCTTCCCCCTCACTCTGGCACGGACAACTAACCACTGCCGCTGAGCGGGATTCCTGGCCAGAGCCGATCTGGTGCACCCAGGGAATCGAACCCTAGCCACAGTGGGCAACCTGCCCAGAGGGCAACCTCCAGGTAAGTGCCTTTACCGGTTGCACCACCATGGGAGCCTGAAAGTAGGAACTTGACAGCATCTAGCCATAGGGGAACAAGAACAAGAACTTCACTCTTTTGCAGAAGAACAAAAGAGTAAATGGGGACCCATAGGCCCCCATATGCGGCAGTACGTGTTTAATTTTTGGAGTTCGACAGCTTTACAGTATCATTAATCTAATAATCTGCTAACTGCTAACTAACTACAGTGACATGAAGGAATATTTCCTGCATAGCTACTGTATGGATAAAACAGTATAGATGATGGGAAGGAGGATTTTTCTAATCATATGAAAGGCTAAAGAGAGATTTCTTCAAGATTGTATCCCTTAATTGTACTTTTCTCCCAGTCTGGAATGCCCAATCATATTTGCAAGCCCATCCTTTACAACACCCTCCATAAATTTAGGTGAGTACAGACAACACGTCCTTCCAAGTATGTGCGCTCAGCCTCTGCTTCTTTTCATTCTGTAGTTCACCATCTGAGCTGTGCAGTCATTGTGCCAGAGGGTAGCCTCTGATTCCCACACAGGATGAGGTAAGCCATTCCATAACTTCAATGCTATGTTATAAACCTATCAAGATAAATGAAATGCTGACATACAGTATATATGTTATGTTTACATAAAGAAATGGGCATGTTCATATATGATGCACATTGTTTTGTTATGACATACAGTAGATGCTACGCTGACGAGGATACTCTTTAAAGTTGCTCTCAAATTGATGTGGCCAGTTAGAACATTGTCCTAAGTTGAAAGCCTTATAGACAATCTGACGCCATAGAGCTCATGTTATTTATTTTGCCCTTAATCAGTTGACATTGCTACTGTAAATCGGTTAACCCAAATTAACTTAATTTGACTGCTGGAGAGTTCCACAGGCATCTGTGGGTTAATAACAACAAGGTCCGTTGTTCAAAAGCACATTTATCACATCCGTCACACAAAATCAAATTATTCCATGAATAGCAGGATGAGATATTTATGCCTCCATTACTTCACCCCGGGGGCCAAATTGTTTTGATGAAGTGAATATCTCCCCCCTTTTGGAAGCCCAAACCTGCTGGGGACAGTTCTGAAAGATAAGCAAAAGATAAATTGAAGAAGCATGTACTATGTTGACATCTGACTGAAATATTGGTGACCAATCGCCAATGAGAACAAGTTCAAAGAGTGTCTACAGCTTTCTGTGCTTCATTTACTGCTAATCATACCTGCAAAAATGATAATCTGCGGTTCTGTCTGAGACTGCATTATCAAACACAAACTATCTGAAGGGGCCCATATTGCGCAGTTCTTTCTCCATTAAAGTATTCTCATTGGGTCCTCTCTCTTTGTAGAGCTAGCACAAAACATTTAAAGAAAGCTGTGGAACATTTTTAGTAGATTCCCATTAGGTTGTGAGATAACGTTATGATGAGAACTTTCTCCAAACAGTCTAAGAACTTTTTTATTGTTCAAAACAAATTCTGTCAAAGTCACAGAAGAAAATCAGGCATGGTGCAATGTTATAAATGCAAGCACAGTATTGCATTGTTATTTGGGAATGCACTTAGCTATATATTGTATTTATTTGTTACTTTAACTTCAAGTTACACATTTGAATGGCACATCACTGTGAGTTCACCGGTCCCCAGTGAAATTAAGTACAAAAATCTGAAAAAACTACAATCATCTCAACAATTTACAGACAAAATGCAACTGCAACTAATCTAAATTAGAGAATGTGTCTGAAACTAGAGGCTGGGTATTTAATGTTCAAATTAAATTTAGGACGTTTTCAAAGAACAATACATAGCCAGGAATCAAAAAACAGTGTACAATTTTACAGCCAGCATACTGCAACCTGAGATTTAAGGCACAATGACTTGCTTTGATGGATTGTGCAGAACAGTAGTATAGGAACCTCAGTCCTTTCCCCTTGCAGGGGCTACACATAGCAACAAGCCTTTCTCATGTCACTGCAAATTTGTTTCCAGAGGAAGACCCATCCAGCGGCCCCCTCTGATTATTCAGCTGAGTCTAATTCACTTTGCGTCCAGCCTTTCGGTCCCACATGGGCAGACGGATGGATGTTCTCCTGCCAGTTGTCACAGGCACAGACGGGGATCCGTCCCCGCTGTTTGCCGCTCACATGAGCAACAATGGCCAACTGTGTGAATGTGACCCAGTAACGATCAATTACCAACTCCCAGAGACAAAGACTCACTTCTGTTCTTCTTTTTTTCTATATTGGAAAAATGAACCATATTATGGGTTATGGGGAAGTGGAGGAGATTACATGAGTGATGGCAGCGTTTCTTTCAATATCACATCTTGTATGTCTATGTGTGAAGTTGAGAACTGTTTGGAAGAGATGAGTAACTGCAAAAGCAATTAATTTTATGGTAACTTACATCTGGTTCTGTGTTGCTCAGTTGAGCAATGTTTAGGTTCTGGGTTGATTCCCATTGGGACCACATACTGTATACTGAAAAGTGTATGCATTCACTACTCTAAGTCGCGTTGGATAAAAGTGTCTGCTGAATGTGATACACTATTATTATTATTATCTGTTGCATGTGTGAAAATGTAAAGTTGGGTATGAAGATATTAGAACGGCATCCACAGTCATGTTTTGATCAATGATGAGGTACTATGTATATTGCCTAACTTGTATAACTTATATAACTACAAGTTAATTCTATCTGCAATTAAGAGATTTGAACTGATTATCATATTGCTTCTGCAGGATCTAAAAGTCTAATGAGGTCTTTTCACACCTTTCCCAATTTAGCAAAGAGAAATGTGTGAAATTAGAGCAATCAGCACAAAGAAACATAACACCTTATATCATTTCTTCTGTTTTTCTTAGTACCAATGGTACTGATGGTTGTGGCGCTATCAGTTGCAGCATGTTTACACCACCTTTCCTCAGACACAAAAGTAAATGAAGAGAGAAATTTAAGTTGAAATGTATTCATTTAATTTAGAGGCAAACTGTATTAAATTGCTGGAGTGGTTCATATTCAGAGTATTCATATTTCATATTCTCACTTCAGATGCCTGACCATCTGGAGTGATCTTCCATTCAGAACAGCATGTTTGACTTCCTTTGCATTTTTGCATGCACAGACAATGAAGCACAAATGTACAGTACTTATGTACAAAAATTATTCTCAGTCTTGATAAAGATGAGCAAAGGAGGCTGTATAAAATAAATACAGGTAATGAGCTATATTGTATGCTCAAAAAATAGGAAAATTATATTTTATACTAATACAATTGCTCAGAGTTAAAGATTTTGTTTAACATAATATTTTATTATTATTTACTGTCCCATGGCTTCCTGTTTCACTGGGGTATAAAAATGAGGTAACACACATACATGTAACATAACATAACATAACATAACATAAGGGGAAGACGAGAACAGGCCATTCAGCCCAACACTGCTCGTCCATTCCTACCACTAATCTGCTCACAATGCTTAGTTTACCCAAAGGCTAGAGTGTCTAACACTGGATCGAGCCTGGCCTTGAATACCGCTAGTGTCTCAGCCTCCACTACATGTCCAGGCAAGCTATTCCATGCATTGATCACTCTCTGTGTGAAAAAATATTTCCTAGTGTCCGTGTGAAATTTACCCTTTGTCAGTTTCCATTTATGCCCCCTCGTTCTGCTAACCGAACTCAACTTGAATAATTTCCTGAAATTCACTTTGTTAATTCCTTTAATAAATTTAAAAGCCTCAATCAAATCTCCCCTAAGTCTCCTTTTACTAAGCTTGAACAGTCCAAGCATCTCCTCATAACACTTGTCTTTTATGCCTGGAATCAGTCTGGTTGCCCGTCTTTGGACCTTTTCCAGCGCATCTATATCTTTTTTGTAATGCGGTCCCCAGAACTGCACACAATATTCCAAGTGTGGCCTAACAAGGGCATTGTATAGGGTGCGTATGATCTCCTTCGATTTGTACTCAATACTCTTGGCTATGTATCCCAGCATCCTGTTGGCTTTTTAACTGCTACCGCACATTGACCAGTCCCTGACAAGCTTTGATCAACTAGTACTCCTAGGTCTTTTTCTACGTGTGCACATTCTAGTTTTCTACCTCCCATAAAATAATCCTGTCCTATGTTTTTATTCCCCACATGTAGAACTTTACATTTAATTGTATTAAATTTCATTTGCCAGGTTTCTGCCCATTTCTGGATTCTATTCAGATCATCTTGGATTACTTTAGTAGATTCCTGACTATTTGCTAAGCCTCCCAGTTTTGTATCATCTGCAAATTTAACTAATGTACTTTCAATGTCCATATCAATGTAATTTATGTAAATGATAAAGAGCAGTGGTCCCAGCACCGATCCCTGCGGGACTCCACTTCCCACTATACCCTCCTCAGATAAGATCCCGCCTATTACTACCCTTTGTGTTCTATCCAGTAACCAGTTCCGAACCCACTCTAAAATGCCACCTGTAATTCCTACTGTTCTCATTTTGATAATGAGTTTGTCATGTGGCACCTTATCAAATGCTTTTTGGAAATCTAAGTATATAATATCATACGCCTTTCTCTCATCCAGACACTTGGTTGCTTCCTCAAAAAATGTCAGCAGATTTGTCAGACATGACCTACCCTTGCAAAAACCATGCTGGCTATCCCTTAGGATGTTGTAATTTTCTAGAAATACTTCTAGTTTATCTTTAATAATAGATTCTAATATTTTGCATATGATGCAAGTTAAACTAATAGGCCTATAGTTTCCTGGATCAGTACGGTCCCCTTTCTTATATATTGGTACCACAATACCCTGTTTCCAGTCATTTGGTACTTCACCAGTCTTTAAAGACAGTCTAAAAATACTTGCCAGTGGTTTAAAAATGATCTCGCTTAACTCCTTTAGTACCCTGGGGTATATGCCATCCGGGCCGGCTGCCTTATTAGTCTTTAATTTATGTAATTTATCCAATACTTCCATATCCCCTATCTCTGTATCCGCTAAGACTTTCTGAGTAATGAATATGCCTTCCGGCCTATTAGCAGCCTCTTCTCTGGTAAAACTCTCTACAAAACAGCCATTTAGAGCATCTGCAATATCCTTATTTTTACAGAGCAGTGCCCCGTCTTTGTTTTTAATTCCCTTAATCTCCTCTTCGACTTTTCTTTTCCTACTACAGTATTGAAAGAAATGCTTAGGGTTACTTTTAGCATTTTCTGCAATTTGCCTTTCGTAGATCCTTTTGGCTACCCTTAGTTCTTTTTTGACCTTAGCACGCAAACGACAATATCCAGCCTTATTACTCTCGGTACTGTCGTTTTTATATATCTTAAACAGTTTTTTCTTCTCCCTCAAACTCTGTCGCATATCTTTATTTATCCACGGTGGGGATTGCTTTTTCAACTTACTTTTCCGCACCGTAGGAATAAATTTACACTGTGCATCAAGTATAACCCTTTTAAACTTGTCCCACTTTTCATTCACTGTCCTACAATCAAGAAGATGTCCCCAGTCTACCATGCTTAATTCTAATCGCATCTGTTTAAAGTTGGCACGCCTAAAATTTAAAATCCTTGTGTTAGATGGGGCCCTCTTAGTTTGCCATAATATATCAAATCCAATTGTGGAATGATCGCTTGTCCCAATGGGTTCCATTACCTCTATACTACTGATTCTAGTAACATCCATTTGTCATCCATCACCATGGGAAAAGGCAAAGAACTCTCAGAAGAAACAATACAAAGAGTTGTTGACCTACAAGTCAGAAGATGGTTACAAACAAATACAAAATACAAACCACTATTAGGTCAATAATTAATAAGTTTAAAACCACTGAAACAGTGGTACACCTGCTTGGTAGAGTACCCAAGTGCATCTTTCCCCCATGCACAGTGATGGTTTGGGAGGAAAAGAAAAATCCAAGGGCCACAGTTGGAGATCTACAAAATCTTGAGGACACAAAGTCTCCAAATCTACCATCAGACACCACTTCCATGCCAGTAGGCTTTTGGGGTTGCCAAAAAAATTGGAACACCAACTGGAACTGGGTGTTATGGTCAGATCAGACCCAAATTGAGATTTCTGGCGATGCACACCAGCTGCGAGTTTGGCATCAGAAGTAGGATGGTTGAAGAGAACGTCATACCTACATTCAACATTTTCTATGTTGTGGGATACTGGTCCTGTGGCTCTTGTTAAGGTCAATGGAATCATGAACTCCAGCAAATACCAAGATATAATAGGCCAAAGATCCTGGTTCCCTCTGCCAGGAAGCTGAAATGTGACCACAACTTTTACTTTCAGCAAGACAATGATTCTAGGCATACCCCAAATTTAACCAAAAAATAGTTAACTGACCAAACAATTGCTGTTTTGGTTGAGTGTCATCGGCATAACAGTGATAGGAAAAACCATGAGCAGAGATAACAAAACCAAGTGACTTGGTGTACAGGGAGAATAGGACGGGGCCTAGCACCGAGCCCTGCGGGACTCCGGTAGAGAGGGTGTGGGGAGAGGAGAGGAATCCTCTCCAGGCCACCTGGTAGGAATGGTCAGCCAGGTAGGACTCGAACCATGTCAATGCAGATCCAGAGATTCCCATCTCGACGAGAGATGAGAGCAGGATCTGGTGGTCCACGGTGTCAAATGCAGCTGACAGGTCTAGGAGGAGGATGGAGCTAAGGGATTGGGACTTAGCCATGTGAAGAGCCTCAGGGGCCGCAAGGAGAGCAGTCTCTGGAGTGGCCTGCTCTGAACCCAGATTGGTTAGGATCAAGGACAGAGGGGTGAGAGGTTTAGGTAGCAAGATGGATGAGGGAGAATTAGGTGAGGGAGAGGATGGGGAGAAGGAGTTGCGAATGTCATCGACCTTCTCGCGAAAGAAGGATGCGAAGTCATCCGCGGTTAGAGAGGAGGGAGGCGGGGGAGGAGGGGTGAGGAGAGAGGAAAACGTAGAGTAGAGTTTGAGGGTTAGAAACAGAAGATTGAATCTTGGAAAGGAAAAATGCAGACTTAGCAGAGGAGAGGTTAGAGGAAAAGGTAGCCAGGAGTGTGTGGAAATCAGTCAGAGCCACAGGGGATTTGGATTTTCTCCATTTCCTTTCTGCCACTCACAGTTTCAGTCGGTCAGCCCGAATGGAGTCAGTTAGCCAGGGGGTGGGGGGTCGGAGATGAGCAGGTTTAGTGGATAGAGGACAGAGTGAGCCAAAGGAGGAGGAGAGAGGAAAGTAGGGTGGATGATGTTTCCTCAGCAGGTAGCTGAGAGAAGGCATCAGTAGGGGGAAGGGAAGATAGAACAGTAGCTGACAGGGCAGCGGGGGAGACAGAGCGGAGGTTGCGACGGACAAGAATAGTGGGGGCAGGTGAAGATGGTTTAGGCACAGAGGGGAGGGGGAGGGAAAAAGACAGAAAGCAGTGGTCAGACACATGTAGAGGAGATACCGTAATGTTGGGTGAGGTGCAGTTCCTAGTGAAGACCAGGTCCAGTTGGTTACTAGCCTTGTGGGTGGATGGGGATTCAGCCACGGTGAAGTCGAAGGACTGAAGCAGGGGGAGAAATGTGGAGGACTGAGGGGTGTCCAGCAGCAGGTTGAAGTCTCCGAGGAGTAAGACAGGAGTGCCATCCTCAGGTAAGGTGCTGAGTAGGGCATCCATCTCATCTAGGAAACTCCCCAGTGGACCTGGTGGGCGATAAAGAACAATGATGTGCAGTTTACATGGAGCAGTGACGTGACAGCAATAAATTCAAAGGAGGGTGAGAAGTGAGGAAGAGGAACATTACCAAATCTCCACAGGGGGGAGATCAGTATACCCGTCCCTCCACCTCTACCTGTCGGTCGTGGAGTGTGTGAGAAGGTGTAGGCAGCGGAGAGAGCAGCAGGGGTGGCCGTGTTCTGCAGAGTGATCCATGTCTCCGTGAGTGCAAGGAACTGCAGGGAGAGTAGGGAGGCCTGGGCCGAGATGAAATCGGCCTTTCGAACAGCAGACTGGCAGTTCCATAGTCCGCCTGCTACCACAACGTCGACACCTGAAGATCTAGGAGGGTGGATGAGATTGGAGAGGTTTCGGGTGTGAGTAGAATCTCTCCTAGGAAATCTAGAAGAGGAGACATGGACTGGGACAGGGAAGTAGCATGTAGTGTTAGATGCAGAGGAAGTAGATCAGGGAGATACAAAACTATGATACTTACTGTGCGGCGAGCACTCCCTAGCTGGCCTCCCTCGGTGGACTCCTGCAGGTAGACTCCTTTGTCTTTGTCCACCGAGTCTTCCTACAGGGAGGCTAGGACAGGGAGGCTGCCGCTTTCCACAACTATGGTTACTTATATAGCTGAGTGGTGCTAGGCACTAAGTGGCGAATGCCAGCTGATAACAATAGACAACAATTAGCTGACTAACAGGCACCACCCACTACTCAGGGAACGCTCCACTACAGAGACGAACGTTTACACCTGAAACAATTACACAGATTCTAAGAAGCTAACTGCTAATCAACTTCTGACAGAAAAACTTCTAAGCAGCGATTACCGGACACTAAACAGCTTAATAATTATAATTATAATGTCTATGCAGTATTAACTAACACTAAACTCAGTGAAACGGGTACAGAGCACAACCACTAAACTGGAAATCTAACGCTGGGTTAACGAACAGATACTAGCACACAATGAGACGGTTACCTACACAGTAAAATGCACACAGACAACTCAGTAGTGTTGTCTTGCGAGAGGAGGGTGCACAAAGTACTTAAAACGGGTGAGAATAATTGTGACGTGTCTTTTTGGGGGTAAAAATATTACTTGAAACTATATAATTTCCCATTTTTGGAGCATACAATATAGTTAATTACCTGTAGTGTTTATTTTATACAAATGTATTTGCTCATCTTTATCAAGTGTGTGAATTTTGGAGGGTACTGTATGTTCTGAAAATCTGGCTTTGATTATTCACTGGTGGAAAGCATCAATTAGCACGGATACACTGAATAATTTAAGGGATGAACATTATCCTACTGTACATTATTGATAAAACTCTATCAACATCAATAAAATAAACATTTTTATGAAGAAGACAATAAAAGAACACTATATAGCTGGGTTGTCTCCATGGAAACAAGGCACAAGGAACATGGGAGGTCTCGAGGTGTTTTTCACCCTCAGTGTAACGCATGTACCAGAAATATCTTCTTTTAAAGCGATAATGACTGAATGTTGCTTCAAATATCTTCATACTGTTGACTGTATAATTCATACAGAATAAAAGCAGGTTTGTTTTATAATCCCCTAACCTGTCACAATCTAATGATGCGCAGAAATGAAAGTCGAACATTAATTTGTTGGCGTGGCGCCTAGGCTACATTTATGTTCTAGTCCCTTTAATAACCTGCACGCGCTTTTGCAAACACACGCTAATAAGTAGATACGGTTTGCGTACAGTTCATTCACACTTGAAGACCAAGAAGTATAGTATGCTGTAGAATCGGGTGTTTATATCACCGTGTCTGTAATATACACGCCGTTTTATTTGTTGAACGCCCCCAGAAGTTTCCCATATTTTCTTTCTGTAACCATTTACAGCAAGCAAATTCAATTCCAGACGCATTTACTGAGAAGCACCCCTCTGCCTCGCTCTCGCTCGCTCCCTCAAGCGTTATCACATGTTTTAGTCAACTCTTCATGCGGCTTGCACAAACTGAACAAGGTTTGAAAGTGTTTCACTTCTTAGGGACGCTGTTGTTAAACCTAGTTGATTGACGTCAAAGATTAATCTATTGGAAATAATCTGTGAATTAACCACAAAAGGAAATAATTGGATTTGACAAGAACTCCTGAGAAATACCTTCAAGACGTCCTCGGACCCTTGTGCCTTTCCCATCCTTTCTGGGAAGTTTCTGCTTGAAGCTTGTGACATCAGCTCTTCAGCGTTGAACCATCATCGGGAATATTTACAAATCCATAGGCTAGATGATATAACCCCCCACAGCGCAACGAAAGTGTAGTTTATTAAACTTTCTCTTAAACCGGGCTAAGGTAAGTTGTGAAATATTTTTTCAACGCATTTTAGCGTGGCAATAAAAGGGCGCTTAGTTTTTAAATATTAAATTGTTTCATAAGTAGCGCGCGGTGTTGCGCTATCACAATAAACTAAATCGGCTGAAGCTAAACAGTTTCTTGTGGTTAAGTATTTACAGTATTTATGCTTATCCAGTAGGCTACGTTTTCTATTTATGGTTTACTACAAGGTCAGTTTTCAGCTCCACATTGAACTGTGAGCGTTGAAGGATATTTCCACATACTGTATATATAGGTCGCATTCCAGTGAATATTATTATTGTGATAATAATTCGTTTGATACCCTAGCGATACTGTATGGGCACTTAGTTTTTTGTAGTTTTGTAGCGAACATCCACCTCCACTGTATTAATATAGGAGATTTATGTATTTGTTGTGGTAAAATCGTGACGTGTTACATAAGTATTATTACTCTTTTTTTAACAGTTTTTTACTATTACTATTGAAATGAGCATGACTGTTATGGTTGCTCCTAAGTACTTGAGAGTACCTTGCTTATGCAGGGTGGTCATCTGTGTTTGAGTCGAGGTTTAGGGCGCATCGCGCGGCTTAATATGCATGGACTAATTAAGTAAAGTGCGCGTGGTCAGGGATACAGAGCTGGTTGTCATGACGTCTGACCCTTTAAAGCTATTCACATTGACTAAACAACCATATATGTTCGGCTGTCTACCAATTGCGGTGCTTCACTTAAAACTGACATTTATGTCATGTTGTGTATACTGAAATTATACATCGTATATGATTATTAAATGTTCGTTTTACACTGGTAAAGAGAGAGCTAATCAGCTAATACGGAAGAATGAATCAATGAACGCAGTTCTTTGCCACACCAGTTGCATAACGGCCATGACAAAGCTTCATTCTGTACAGTTCGTTTAAAAGTATTCAATTATTAATTGTTGAGAATCATATTTAGATGTGACTCCTTTGCTATATGTGGAGTTTAGCCTTTTAATACAGTATGATGAGATGAACATTGTTTAAAAAGGCATAGACGTTTCATTTCTACATGTACGATGAAAGAATTTCTATAATCCTATTGGATTGTTGATCCTAATTACTAAAAGGTTTTACCACATGAATTCTGCTGTGGGCATCAAAATTCCCATGAGATTGTGCAAGCCACACAAATTGCATTGTGATCCACTTTCTATACTTTAAACTAGTGCTATGGTTGGTATGTAACATGTATTTAATATGCCTGTGTGTGTCCAGATCGAGACAGGATGTTGGATATTGGCAAACTGGTTTATTGATGTATTAGAAATAAAAGATTTGGCCAGGACAAGTTGTCTTGAAATAAAATAATTGGTTTATCAATCATTCTACTATATTTAAAATCTTAATCAAATCTTAATGGGAAAGTCCACAAACAATACTTGATAGTATCAATTCAACCTGTAACCTTTTACATAAAATGTTTTTAAAATGTTATATAGATATTGCTCAGGGCCCTTATGTATTTTTCCAATGTGTGCTTGTATTTACTAAGGGATGTATACTCAGTGTAAACTGGTTTGATGAAAAGTGCTTAAATTGAGCATTTTTGTGTCTTTCATGTATCATGTATTTCTCAGCAAATATCTTGCCTTTTTTCCTTGTTTACATTTAGTTGACAATAAGAAGATAATTGCTGTGTTTCACTACCTAGATGATCACTAGAGGTCTTTAGGTGAATTACATCTTCTCTCTGCAATGGTGTGCAAGAGTAAAAAGAAATTGTTTAAAAAAAAACACATAGTATGTGCCTATGGTGGCTAGCATCAGCTACTATTCGTCAGATGATGTCAGAAACAATATTCATCTTTCTATTTCTTGCCTTGGGGCGGTGACTGTTTATCTGTGGGACAACTGAACTTGCCTTTCCTGCAGTATTGATTATGACCTGAGACTGACGGAGGTCACATCTTGCCCCTCCTTGGTTTTGATAGTGCAGGTCCTGTATCTGTCTCTTTTCTAGCTCTCAATAGAAAGCTTGAAGTGTGGGAGCACATATAATTGTTACTGCGCTGAGGTGTCAGGGCACTCTCGGGCTCTGACAAGTTAGCCTTGTCAGAACCTATGCCCTTGGGATAGCTTTACTTCTGCTCACAGTTCCACCAGACAGTTCCTACAAGTGTCCTCGTCATACTTCGACAAGGTCGTGCGGTGGGCACGAATTAAAACTCATTTGCAATGCCCTGCTTAACTAAACAGCAGTTTCAAGCCATGTTTCCCCAAGTAATTCAGTTGGGGTTTTCATGGATAGGTCCCTTTGCGTCACTGGTTTGATCTTTGCCGCATGCACGTTCACTCCCTCAACTCTTGGTACACAATATCAGCAATGAGATAGCTTGCCACTTTTGCTAGTCCCCGCCCCCCTTCAAATAGACCAGATGCTGGATTTTATTCTCAAGCTGTTTCAGTTGATATGTTAGGCTCTTCCTGTTGAAACACAGATACAGTGTGTCTCTGCCACTGGCACTGTTGCACGAGACTGCAAGGAGGGGAATGAATGTGTCAGCTGATTATCACATATCTCATTCTGATTGTCTCATTCAGGTCTGCTGATAGGATACATTTTCTGTTTCATACTTCCTGGGATATGGTTACACACAGCCAAAGATGGTGGACAGTAGGCCAAGATCGAAATGTTAGTTTGCAAATTGCAATTGTAATGCAATTTCATGCAATGTTTGGCAATTTCCAGAAAACCTTTGGAGGTTTGGGATGTCATCCATATGTATTTAAATATTTATTTATTTATATTGTATTGTGATCCGCCAAAGCATTTGTTTAGATTTTAAGATATAGCCAATTGGGGTGCTACTGGGTCTATTTTAGTAATATATATGAAATAACTTGCACGGATTTATTTTAAAAAGAAAATAAATTAAGTTAAGGGAAAAAATGGCACAGCACTTTAGAACATATGTATCACAAATAAAGTAACTAAACAAACAGTGGAGTAAGGTGCCACCTCACTTCATGTTGTGTATGTGAAAAACAAGTTTGTCCACATTTTCTGTCGGGTGATAACAAATAAGCCTTGGAAAAATCAAAGCTACTAAAAGGCCTCCCGCATGGTCTAGTGATTACAACATTCAACGCTGGCCATGGGCTCTGGCCGGGAGTGCTACCAGGGGCGGCGATTGTCATCTTGGAGGAAACGATACTTCTCCTTCGTCACTACTGGTCACAGGGCTATGGCAGTGAACTCACATTACGAGGGGGGGATTGACTTGAAAACAGCGGGTGTAATTGGCTACCAAAATGGGATAAAATCAGAAACAGAATTAAAAAATTTTTTTTTTTACATTTTTTAATGTAGTTTCGTAAGTTATATGATAAAATGTGAGCTAACTATTTGGTTAATGCTAGTCTTAAACAGGCTAGCTAATGCTGCTTTTAAAATTGAAAAAATAACTTTCAAACTACTTAACTTTATTTTCAAATACAGTTTTTACATTTTGTATAATGTTTTGCGATAAAATGTCTGCTGTTAAAAAGTCTAATAGAAACACTATAATGTTTACTAATGTGATCATTCAGACAGTAAACAAAACCCCCAGCAAGGAAGCATCTATTGGACAGCCATGGGCAGCAGATGTTAGCACCCCAGTATTTTGCCAATTGGAAATCGGTGGTCTGTTAATAGTAGGACCATTCACCAACTATTCAGCCTTCTCTCAACAGCTTATCATCATCTCGCCTCGGCCGCTGTAGCAGCGATTTTCGAAATGCTGGCTTGCTGACAGCTATTGCCAATGGCAGTCCAATAGGTGCTTGCTTGCTTGATAGTCCGTCGTGGAACTTACTGGACATATGTTCAGACCGCACAATCTTAATATAATAATAATAATAATCTTGAGAGCTAGCTTGAAAGTTAGCTAGCTAGCTAGCCCATTTGCTGGTCATGTAAGAAAGTCTGACAGCATGAAAAAATAAGTGATTAAATCAGTTAAGGTAACTACCCAAACAAATGGCAAACCAACTTCCTAAATATGTGTGAAGAAGCAAGAACATAAGAACATAAGAATACATAATGACGGGCCGTTCTAGCCATCTAGGCTCATCATGTCCTAATCTAAAGAATATCTAGTACTGCATCTAGCCTGGACTTGAATAGTCCAAGTGTTTCTGCCTCTACTACCTGACCTGGCAAACTGTTCCAGGCATTGACAACTCTCTGTGTAAAGAAAAACGTCCTAATATCTGTGTGGAATTTGTGAGAATTGTGTAGAACGGTATTACTCAGCTAGCAAGCATAGGCTACTGTGGCGCTATGCTAGTGTTTTGTGAATTGGCACTACAGCTAGCAGTCGAGGCTAGGCAGTCGAGATGTGGATGAGCTGATAAGAGAATACAAAATTGTTGGTAATTGGTCCTGCCACTAGTGCACTGCTGAAGTGCAGATTTGCAAAACGCTGGTGTGCTAAGGACTGCTCTCGACGGTGGTCACATAGGTGCTTGCTTGCTGGGTAAGCACCAACTAGGCATTACTAATAATGCATTAAAAAAATGTATAACTAATTTAGTCTGTGGGAAAAATAGCCCACTTGTTACAAGTTTGGAAAAAAATCCCATTCATTCAAATTCAAAAGATAATACTACTTCCTCTGCATAATTTTGTCATTAGCGTTCCCGCTCTGACTCTTCCTCTCTGACACACGGCTCAGCCCCACTCCCTACAGTTACACATTCTGCTAGCAGGGACAACACAGGAATATCAACCTTGTTGTATATTACTACTACTTTTAGTTCAATTAGTAATTATCATTATGGAGTTTTCAGTCTACCCTGAAGAATTATGAAGACAAATCATTGTACCCTCCGTCAGGTGGAAGTATTGCCAAATTACGATAATTATTGTTGTCTCACATGCTTGGGGTGGGAGTATGGGGGAAGATGCCTGTTATGTCACATAGGAACACCCAGGACCATACCCTTGCACAGACCGCCCCCCTCCCCTCACCCCCAAGAGGTAGTGGGGGCTCATTGGAAAGCACCCATGCACTCTGGTGTCAGTATCCAGAGGGGTACAGCTTACAGTTCCAATGCCGATCCCAAATGTACACAGGAGTCTTCTGTGGAGATCTTTGCTGGAAAAGGGTATGATTTCAAGAAGAGAGTCTTCCTAACAGCCCGATGGTGCTGTTGATAGTATCCCATATATTTTCTGATACCCAAAAAGGCCACAGGCTACGGCTCTGTCCTAGACATGAGGAGACTGACCTTGCAGCTCTCTTCCTCACTTTTCACCTTGAGGGATGAATTTACTTTGTCCTGACAGGGCCTTATCTCTATATACACAATTGACACATAGCCTTCAATGAGCTGATCGGCTGCTTGTCTGCCATGGTGAAAAGGAGAGAAGCCACCCTTTCTCAGAGCAGCGGCCATCCCACTGGTTCGTGGTAACCATTTCACATGCATACACAGACTCTGGAGCAGCATGGTGGGGCAGTGGATAGCACTGTCGCCACAGAGCAAGAAGGTTCCTGGTTCGAATTCTAGTCGGGGCCTTTCTGTGTGGAGTTTGCATGTTCTCCCCATGTCCACGTGGGTTTCCTCCGGGGTACTCTGGTTTCCTCCCACAGTCCAAAGACATGCACGTTAGCCTAATTGGAGAGTCTAAATTTGCCTGTAGGTGTGAGGGAATGGTGTATGTGCCCTGCAATTACCTGTGGGATTCAGGGGGCCAGTCTATAATAGTGTCTCTGCATCTTGGCCCATGCTCAGGGGAGTCCCCTTTGGTGCCAGCCAGACGGACCACAGCTTTCATATTCTGAAGATTTTACTGGGTCAATCTGGTGTTTCCGAACACCATGGAATTGTTGCAAGTGGTTTCTTCACTGGGGTAACTAATTCATTTCTGTAGCATACAGTAGGTCATTCACCCGATTACGCCTTGCGAAGATAACCATGGTTCTATAAACCCAGGATGACCAATAGTGCTGGCTGCCACTTGAACTCTAAGGATTGAAGTGACATATAGCTGCTGATTTTGATGGGGGAAATGATGATGTCATAGTGTATATGATGTCAGCTACCATAGACACCATCACAGTGTAGAGATTTATTTCACCCAATGACTGCTAGCAGTCATCCTTGGTTCACAGAACCATAGTTATGACTTACATTTTCTCAGATCTGCACCAGAGGGTCAGAGTGTTTAGCTATGTAGAGATTGTTTAGAATAGCTCTGCCCTGGACAGGCATAGCCTTGCTCTGTAAGCTTCTTCTTCTCGCCAGTGATTCATTGTTGAGGCATAGTTTGCCATTTTGTTTTAGTTGTTGTTGTCAGGGGCACTGGTAATATAAGGCACATGAGTTCATACTGTGCTATACCTCTTAGGCTGACCTACATTTACTCTCTCACTTTTATCAGCTCATCTGCCTATATTAAACATTGATATTTAATATTATTATTAAACATTGATGTTTAATATTATTAATAAACATCGATGTTTAATATTATTATTAAACATTTTACCGTATACAGTATACTGCTGTCATTGAGACACTCATCACTATTTGAGCAGCAAAAGTAGATCAAAGCAGAGTAAACATCATGTAGACTAAATCATTTATTGAACCATTATATGACCGGCAGAGTTTTTTAGGTTGAAAACTTTTTAAGAGATGCGCTGAAAATGTTGTCTGCAAAAATAGAATTGTGCTCTTCATTGAGAAAAACTTCTCTTTTGGAGAAGGGTGTGACAAGAGAGAAGATATCTCAGGATTTAGGGATACCATAAAGTACAATAACAACAAAGTTGGCAGATGACATCAAAAATGAACTACAGGTACAAACATGCAAGTAACCAACTTTCCATGTGTGTAAGCAGCAAAAGGCGTTGCGAGGGGCAAAGGACAAAAATAAATGTTCATATACTGTAACCAACCATCAAACATATTTTTGTTCATAAATTAACCTTTTTGAAGTGGTTTGTTGAATAGATTTATTTGCTCATTTTTACATTTTGAAATTGCGTTGACTGTTATGTTTATTTTAAACATTACTGGTTTATTAAACCTTTCATGTATCTGCCATACCTTTGGTCCCGATGACATATGAGTTATGTGGAAGTATACTATATTAATAATTATTAGTGTTATTTTGCCTTGTGCAACCATCATTTTATTACTTTACCGTTCAGTTTTTTGTTAGGCTGTTTTGAGGTTATTGCTGGTCAACAAAGTTGTACAGTTAATGATCCTTTTCATAAAAGACCACATGTGTAACTTTTCTTCTCAAATGTTATTAGGCTCTACTGAATTTGTACATAGAGGACAGTGATCACAGAAAAATGCAGGGATGTTTTCAGACCGCATTCGACCAAGAGTTTTTTGGACTGCATTCCACCAAACTAATGGCATCATCGATCTTTTGAAGTGAGCAGAAAACATTATTTTTTTTGGAAGGAGGAGCAGAGGATCACATGCTTGAATTATCTTCTTACAGGGGTGCATGCATCAATGCCAAGAAATTTCATTAGGGAAACTTCACCCAAGGAAAACGATATCTTTCTGTGGAGGATGGAGCCGCTTGCCAAGGAGGGATGGTCACCTGGGAACGGACCCTCAACATCAAGTGGGCGGCGCCCCTGTTGCTCCAATTTAAAGGTATGGGGACAGATTAGTCTAATCTGTGATGGCTTTCTGATGACTTCTCCTGTCAAACTACCAAAATGTTGATAAAAAAATCCATTATAATCAGTTCGAAACCCGAATGTGTCAGACCAGCCCTGGCCGGGAGCCCCGATCGGGGGCGGCATTTGGCTGTCCGCCCAGGGGCAGGGGGATCAGTGAGCCGGCACAAACTCGCCAGGAAGCGCGAAGGGTGTCTCCAGAAAATGGGGGTGAGTTCCTTCTCAGAGGAGGTGGATCATCGCTGGCCTCTGGGAATTAGCTTGACCCGGAGGACAGGCGGAAAGTTTGTGGGGGAGACTAATCAAAATCTAGAGAGGGTGTAATTGGGCACTAAATTGGGAGAAAAGTGGGAAAAAAATCAATTATAATTTGATCACACCATCAAAATTGCATTTCCTATTTAGTATGCCCACTACTCCTCAGCATATAAGTGTGATTTTATTGCAATGCTTACTTATTTGCGCTACACCTGTCACCTATAAAAACACATTTCATTACAGTCAAAAACTATGATTGGTTCAAAATATCTTTGATAGCACATGAGAGCTCTTGAGAGCCTATTTTCAGATTCACAAAGCCTCTTCCCCTACCCCTCACACCTACAACTCGTTAACACGGAGCCTCAGCATAGCTCAGTAGCATTTCTCACCCACGATGCATGCATCACCACTCACACCTGCTGTTTCACTCCATCTCCTCTCAGTCCATTATAGCAGACTGAGCCTCAAAAAGTCTACAGAGACAATGTGCAATGTCATTTTTTTAATGTATTCGTCTATTAGATATTCTTATCTAGGGCATTATCAATAGTTCATCGTTCACATAGGATTCATATGTGGAGCTGGATATTTACCGAAGCCATTCAAACCATGGTACCTTGCTTAAGGTGCAGATCCCTACCTGGGATTTCAACCCACAACCCTCTCCCTTTAGCACTACACCACACTGCCACCATGTTGGTTTTTTTAAGTACTGGTTTTTTTTTCATTGTTCATGTTTTCTTATGCTTCTCTAGTACGAATCTAGACAGCAACACTGTGTGTGTTCATTTCGAAAGCAAATAGGTTAAATGTCAACTAGACATGCAGTATTGGTAGTGTGAAGAAAACGTAATAACAATGTACAATGTACTTATTGTTCCAAGTGTTTCTGCAATCTGTAGATTGCAGTTTTTTTCAGTGTTTCTGTTCACTGAGAATAAAAAAAAAAAAAAAAACTTTGCTGTATGCTGATATCGTACAGCGCCAGTCTCTCTTCCCACAAATCAGCCAACATGTCCTCCCTCTCCTTGGTCCAAAAGCTGACCATTGTTAATAAAATGTCTCACTGGAGGGTTTAAAGTAAATAGATGAAATAAAATTGTAGCTTTTAGTTTTAGTACTAAAGTTGTAACTGGTACATTTGTTCACAGCAAACAGTGTTTTGCTCAGAGCTGTGTTCTGTGGTAAATGTACATTTTAAATGATTTAAACAATTCATTAAGTTTATAATAAACACAAGTAAAATATCATTATACATGTATGGCCTATAAAAAAAAGCATTTAGCAAAGCAAGCAAATTTTCACTATTTACAGTAGTTTTAATTGGACTCACACAGACTGTAGCATGCTAACAGACAAGAGGTTAAGAGTTATTCTTTTTTCTTTTTAATTGACAGGTTACGTTGACGTTGCCTTTCATTTGTTTAGTTATCACACCCTTTGGATCTTAAGTTGTTTATAGTGCACTTGGCAATGTGTCGCTATGGGGCTAGTGAAAAAGCAAGATCATGCAATGTCAAAGTTTGTAGGGAAAACTCAGTTTCCATGGCAACATCCACCCAGAATTCCATTGACCCCCATCTAGCGTTGTTCTGGACACATCAAATTGGTCCAGACGTGCACAGCAGAGAGCCAGCAAACACGAATGAGTGTTTAAGGAGCTAAGGTGTCAGACTCCCTAATTCTGAGGCACAGGCAGTGCCATCATGCTCCATATAAATGACTCCAGTGGCTGAGTTGGGGAACTGCCAGCCCCCTTCTACCCTAGGGTACTGGGCTCCTGAAGTCCCTTCACCTTTGCCCAGCTAGAATGCTGCTTTTGGGAGAGGTATGCAGGGTGCAAATAGCCACTACACCTGAACGCCTGAAGCAGTGACTCCCAAAAATGTGGCCTATGTAGCAATCCATGATGGTTACAAGCCTGCCTGAGGACTCTAGCGTGAGAAGAAGAGAGCAGTCCTGCTTTATCTTTGTAGCTGCTATGGGACAAGATAAGTAGCCGATAACATACTGCAAGATATGTGCGGCACACTCTGTGTGACTGTGTACCGAAGAGGTTAGAGAACAGCAACCAACTTGTGGATTTTAGAAATTAGGATCACAAATGATCAGTGCAATCGACTGCACAGTGGGTGTAGTATTCTGCTCTCAGCTCTAGGGCTTCTCATGTGATCTCTTTGGGGGGTGGATGTGGGTGTGGGTGGGGGTTTTGGGTGTGTGGGCTCTGGTAAGAATGCTCTGCACTCTGGGTCATAGCTTTCAGGGTGAAAAATGCCTCTATAAAATGACACAGCCTTTGACACAAGTATACCCTTTGGGGCTTCAGTTTCTCTCCTGTAGAGCAACTGGAGACATGTGTCTTTGCTGTGTCACACTCCGAAACAAGTCCTATTTTATTACAGTTCATAACCTTCTGCTCTTTTACGCACCCCAAGCCCCCTGCCCCTGGAGACGTGAGCATTCCCCGCTGACCCCCAAACCTGAAAACATCTGTACATTCATTACCCCAATTAATGGGTATTGTTATCCCTCTTATCTTAGCTCTGTAGTAAGGCCATGAATTGGCCTGCGGTGAATTTGGATGGCCTTCATTTTTCATCACAAGTGTATCACATGTGACATCAACAGCCAACATGACAATGAAAATATTCAGTGCAGTACAGAAGATACTGTCAGTGTAGATGATGGAGTCTCTGGGGTGTCAGAGGAATACCAGAGGACTGAGGGGGACACATCGTCCCTAATCTGTTCAGCATTTCACATGAGTGACCCCACCTGCATTCCTGTTGCCCCCTGCAGACTTAGGAAATCTTAGGGCCTGGGCAGAAAGTCACAAGTCCTGCCCCCCCTAAAATTTTTTTTTGAAAAAAAAAAAAAAAAAAATTAATACAAAGAGTGGGATACATGCAGGAACTTAATAACCCAAATGACACAACACAGTCAGATAACGCCACACACACTCTGCCAACGACAGCATGATCACGGAGCCTAAACCAAACAGTGATGTCACCCAAAATAATAACTCTTAGAGGGCACTAATATGAAACCAGTGAGATACAACTACAGCTCAATTGCATCACTAACAAGGTGTTATCTCACTTTTATAGTTAATAGTTTTACAGCTCATATTTAACCAAGTTAATTATGATTGGGCTCAATTATAAAACCATTATTATGGAGACAACATTAAAATGGGTTTTGTCTGAAGGAAATCTAGGAGGAAGGCTTTTAAAGACATCTAATGTCATATCGCTTTTAGTTGTATTTATTATTTATTTATTTTTATTTATTTAATGTATATAAAAGGGACAGCACATAGTAATGAACATATCCGTAAAAAGCGTCAATGGGTACAATGCCAGAGTTAGCTTGAGAGCTACAGTTTTCATCTGTAGTCCCTTTGCTGTTGAAAGATAGATACTAGACAGTTACAGATTCATACAGTACATTACATTTCAATATAGGAGAGTATAAAAAGAGTGTAGGCCAGATAAACAAGAGCAAAAAAACAAAACAAAAAAAAGTTAATAATCAGACCCTTTTATTTACAACACAAAATTTACCAACTACACGTGAGTTGCAACAACCAATAACAACTGACAACACTGAAGTATGAGGTTTTAAATCTATTGATTAAAGTAGTAGGTTAAAGGCAGGTTTATGTAAAATATTTTATGGAACTGTGTAGATTGTTAATAATGGAGATGTTTTTGGGATAACTACTTGTTAATAAAGTCACAGTCACTGGGAAATTCAAGTTGTATATTATTTAAAATTGTCACTTTGGAAGGGCCTCTTGCGGGCCCCCTAGTGGGAGGGGGCCACTGGGCACGAGCCCCACATGCCCATTTATAGATGCCTTTGCCCCCACCCCAAACCTCCCCACCCTGAGAGAAGGAACAAAGAGTGAGGCAGTATATGATCCCCCATATGCCAGGATCAGGACCAGTGACAGCTGGGCGGCACCCAGGGGAGGAGACCAGAGAACTTGTGAAAATCATCCTGCTCCAGCTCCGGATCCAGTATTTGTTTCCTTTGCAAGATTAACAAACAAGGATCCTTCAGCAAGCTGCTTACATTGGCCAAGATGGTTAATCATTCGGTTCAAAGGTAGATTCTCTGCTTCCCCCTGTTTGAGGCCCACATGCCTCCTGTGGGTCAGTTCTTTGCATTTCGTTGGGAAAGAGGCGGAACAAGGGAGTTTGAGCAGTGGGATAGGACATCTATATCATGTTCAAAGTTGCCAGAGCCCAGGGGATCAGTGAATCAGGAGCCCCTCTCTCACCCCAACACCCACAGGGCAGGAGACCCTGGTGCCTTCTAGTCCCAGCAGGCTTCCCTGGGTAGTGAAAAATTACCTGGAGGCAGAGCTTGTGAACTGAACACATAAAAATGACTTGGGTTCCAGCATGAATTACGACTAGGTGGCAGAAAAAGCAAACCGGAGCTTGCCGTGGGTTGGGAACAAACAGAGATATGTCTCAATCCCAATTTTAAAATGTTGCATAGAGATCATAAAATGCAATGCTCCTTTAATGACTGCTGTCTATGTGAGTGGTGGTGAAATATTAGCGATGTAAAATTTGAGTTAGAGGCAATGCTATGAATTTTGTCCCCGGGGTTGTACCCAAAATAACTTATTGAAGTTGCATACATAACAATTCAAAGTACTGACATTTGTTCAGTATTCCAACCATCCAGAATACAATGTTGTTGTTTTTTTGCCTTTTTTTGTTTATGCAATATGGAGTTTTTATGAGGGGAAAGTATGGCGGTTTGTATAATGCTTTGTTTTGTACAAGAGAAGTTCCTCAGAATGTTGCCAAGGTACACATTGTACTTCTGAAACTTTCTGTGGACTCTAGCCCTATTGAAAGACCTGAAGGGTATTTGAGAGCCTTAAAAAGATTCCTTACATTATGTTTGGGATGAAACCAGAATAGAGGGCTTGTTCTCGCTGCAGGATTAATCCTGCATTAGACAATAATGTAAAAAAAAGCTGCTTAATAAAAGATAATCTGTTAAATCAACTAAATTGAAATGTAGATATTTATTTGTAGGAATTTTGACTGAGCAGGTCATGGTTTAGTACTCCTACATCCGTCCCTTCAGTAATGATTTTCTTAACCCCCTGGGGCATTCTTGCACTTTCCTCGAATTGTGGCTACGAACGTGCAATTTTCACGTGAGGCTTACTTCAACTATTTGAAACTAAGCTGAGAATTTCCCAGCTGAAAAGGGCATTGTACATAGCGTGCACAAAGGCTAACTGAATGTATAAATAGAGTAGTCAGAATAAAGGGCACATTGTAACTCATGACACAGCAATGGCCAATTAAAGCTTATTAGCACCACGTAAATATTGGGTGTACTAGCATTGCTTTTCAAATGTGTGGAGAGAGAGTTTGACTTGGATCATATTCAGGGCTTCATGGGATAAATATCGATTGATAGGTCACCGACCTCTGAAGGGTGGTGACAAAAATGAAGTTGCCATTTCTTTTGCCCGTGCGGCATGGAATATAGCATGGTGAAGACGTAACGTTTGTGGGAGTTTTAAAGCAATTTCCCAGCTGCTTGAAACAATGTTATGAAGTGACTGCCAGTGCAGCTTTTATGAACATTGGAAATGTACTCCATTTTGCTGCTACTTCTGATACATTACTGGGGAGCTATTAATACAACATAGTACATTTTTCCCCAATTCTTCTCACTGATATGGAATTCCCAATCGTAATTATAGGCCCGTGCCACTGCTGCAACGTCCTGGAGGTGCACACTAGCATGCATGTTCCAACAAAACGCAGCTACTGGTCTGGAGGACTGGAGCAACTGGTGCAGCTGGCACCAGATCAAGCAGAGGAGAAGATAGATATTATGATAGATATACGTATATACAGTGCCCTTCAGAATGATTGGCACCCTTGGTGAAGATTAGCAAGAAATGATGTCTATAATTGCAGTATTACTACACTGATCTCTTGCACTAACCATGATTAATCTTATCATGTATAAATGCACTTTTTGTAAGTCGCTCTGGATAAGAGCATTTGCTAAATGCCTAAAATGTCAAATGTAAAAAAAGGTATGAAAAAATGTATTTGTTGTTCATCAGCTTGATCTTACACTCAAAATATGAGATAAATCTAACCTTTAATTTGGACCCCTGCATTTAGTACTTTGTGCACCCTCCCTTGCCAAGATAACAGCACTGAGTCTTCTCCTATAATGCTTGATGAGGTGGGAGAACACATAGCAAGGGATCTGAGACCATTCCTCCATACAGAATCTCTCCAGATCCTTCAGAGTCCTTGGGCCTTGCTTGTGGACTCTCCTCTTCAGCTCACCCCACAGGTTTTCAATGGGGTTTAGGTCAGGAGACTGGGATGGCCATTGCAAAAACTTGATTCTCTGGTCAGTGAACCATTTTTGTATGGATTTGGAGGTATGCTTTGGCTCATTGTCCTGCTGGGAGATCCAACTACGACCCAGTTTTAGCCTCCTAACAGAGGTAACCAGATTTTGATCTAAAATCTCCTGGTACTTGATGGAGTCCAGGATGCAATGTATTCTAACAAGGTTCCCAGGGCCTTTGGAAGTAAAACAGCCCCACAACATTGCAGATCCACCAGCATATTTCACAGTGGGGGTTAGGTCCTTTTCTGCATGACTATCCCTCTTCTTACACCAAATCCACCTCTGGTGTTTGTTGTTTGTTTGTAGCTCTATTTTTGTCTCATCTAATCATAGAACCTGCTTCCACTCAAAGTTCCAGTGATCTTTAGTAAACTCCAGGCGCTTATTTTTGTGGTTTGATGGCAGCAGAGGCTTTCTTCTAGCAAGCCTTCCAAATAGCTTGTTGGCATGGAGGTGGTGTCTAATTGTAGTCTTGGAGACTTGGTGACCCTAAGATGCAACCAACTTCTGCAATTCTCGAACTGTTATCCTTGGAGAAATGCTTGCCTCTCAAACCATCTTCCTCACTGTGCATGGGGGCAAAATACACTTGCATCCTCTTCCAGGCAGGTTCATCACAGCTCCAGTTGTTTAAAAACTTCTTAATTATTGCTCTAATAGTGGAGATGGGTATTTTCAGGCATGTAGCAATTTTTTTTATAGCCATTGCCTGATTTATGAAGGTCAACAACCTTTTGTCTCATTTAATTTGTGTATTCTCTGATCTTCCTCATGGATAACTAAGGGAGTTTGGCCTGTGTGTCACCTCATATTTATAACCCACTGAAACAGGAAGTCATGGATGACCACTTAAGAGTTCCTAAAGACTATAAAAATATATATATATATAAATGGGAATATACTTCATTTAGATTTTGTTCATAAGAATTTCTAAGGGTGCCAATAATTGTGACATGTGTTTTTGAGAATAAATTGGGTTTTTATGAGGAATTTCTTTTCTTTGAATAATTTTAATTCAAGGTTAGATTTCTCTCATATTTTGAGTGTAAGATCAAGCTGATGAACAACAAAATATTTTTTCATAGACTTTTTTACTCATCTTTACCAAGGGTGCCAACAATTCTGGAAGGCACTGTTTCTATATGACAGATAGAGGAGATATTGAGTGAGGAGGAGGCAGAGATACCCTGATCAACTGCCCTCCCTACTGAAACCTTCCTCCCTGGGGCATGCTTATTATGCAACTCTGGGTCACAGTGGGCACCAGCATACTGGATATAATTCTCTGGAAGCCCGCAACATAGGACTTTTACATTTCAGCATCAGAGCACTTTAACATTCCGCTCACATGTACAATGTAACATTCCAACAGTATGTGAAAGTCTCATGGTAATGTTACTGTGCCACGCTGTGACAACAAGTAGAATCTATTTAAATCCTCGGAACGTCAGTATGTAGCTTGATTAAAGCTGCCTTCATATCTTTCCGTCAGCATGTAACAACCCCCGTACTTTTTTGTGCTTTTTCGCGGCATAATATTTATGCCACATTTTTGTTTGCTGTGCATGCTGTCAGGTAGTGTTACTGTGACTCCCTCTGCTCGTGACATCATCAATTGTGATGACATGCCACATTCCATCGATGTACAGTAGCCCATGAATACCATGGGAGAATGTCCCAGATGCAGTTCTAACACATGCTTACACTTGCCGGCATTAAATCGCCTCTTGCACGAGTGGCTCCTGCAAGCTTTTATAAGAGGAAAGAGCATGCAGGGAAAAGTTCATGTTTGAGTCTGAGACTGGGTTTGGGTGCAGGTATTTTTGCAGCCTATAAGGTTACAGCTTTCACAGAACATGTAATAAGATATAATTGGTGGCCCAGAGGAAGTGCCTGTGAGCAACGCTGAGAATCTGTTCCTTTGATATTTATGCAGAATTCCATAGGCCTTTTCTGAGACTGTTAAGTCACAGCATGTTGCAGCCAGGCTACATGCACATGGCAGTACAACGGAATCCAGGTTGTTCCTCTCACCAGCTTGTCAGTCTTTCAGCGAAGAGCCGAGTGTTACTGAAAGCAAATATCCAGCAACATGTTGCATCATTAACTTTAAATGTTCACATTTAAATCCCCTAGCTACACTGTGTGTAAGCATATCTTACTGTGACCTTTAAATATCCTCAATCTATCTTTCTGTCACCATTAAAGTGTGTCAGGCACCACACTATACTATATTTTACTATTATATTTTATTAATTTGAGGCGATAAGAAAGAAAATAACTTTTACCCCACCTAATTCTGATAAGTACAAGATAGTCAGCTGCTGTCACAAATTGTATGTGTTTATTTGTGCTGGTATGACCGAAACAAACCACAATACATGGGGGCAACACCTGTGTATATTAGACATACTAGACAGTCATGGTGAGCAACATCATAAGCTATTAGCACACAGTCTCTGATACCACTGCTCTCTTCCTCAGCACAGCCGTTTCCTAGATACAACACGTCAGTTACATTTGGGGCGTGCAAAACAGGGCAGCCAATGAAAGTACTAGGGGGGACTGAAAGGGGAATTCATTACCAGTTGATTAGTGACAAATGACATATTTAGGCATTTTTTGCAAAAACAGTTATGCAAGCGTAACTGCCATTTTGTTACGTTCATTCGGTATTAAAAATTGACGTAATACTGCTGATACTTGGCTTTTCTTTGGCTGTTGTACCAAGGACTTGTACATTCTGGACTTGTACATTCTGAACAAGTTTGTTTTTAGCGTTTGAAATGATCACTCACGCTGATTCTCATACTGATTCTCATACTAATTTTGCATTATCACCACTGTCATTGTGAAAGACACTCGTGTGAGTCTAAGCTTCAGCTAAATTTGGCAGTTCAATAGAAATGAGCCACAATAGTACATACTGTACATTTCACTCCATGTACTATGCACCTCTTATGTGTTACACAAAATAATTACTTGATTAATATGTAGAAACATATTTAATAAATGTTTTTACAGTATAAACTGGAACAAAATCACTAGTTTTGGTAATTGAAGGTTGTCGAAAACATGTATCAGTTCTCACATATTAAACATAATTCAGGTTTGCCTCATTGCCATTCGCTATGTCTATGAACTCATTTTCCACAAATGGTTTAGTTTCGGTGACCAGGTGACCACACTTTAAGCATTTAGGACCACACTGATTTCATATGTCAGTCTATAATTTCATCAATTAAAAATATGTAACTTCTTTCTAAAGGATTAATTTGACATATAGCACAATAACTAATGTGGCTGATTAAAAGTCCTGAGATGTGAATAAGGGACATTCATGGCTATTTCTCACATACTGTAATATGGCCTTAAGAGGGTAAATCCCTCGACTGACATTAAAAGTGTTTAATTAAGAACAATTAACAGCTTGCTGCAATTCAGGAATTTAAATTAGGCTATGGTTGGAACGAAATCCAGTATCCACGGGGGACCTGAGTTTTGGAATTCCTACATTAATAGGTCATTTGAATAATTGTCAGTCATCTGCTACTTGTTGATATTCAACAATGTAATAAGTTCTTATGTATGAGGCACAATACCATGTCCAACACGATATTGTTGAATGTACACAATAAAAATAATTCCATATATACACATTTAAAAATACACCCCAAGTGTTTAAGTCATACTGTTCAGGCACTATAACATCTTTTTCAAATGTTTTTTTTATTTTTTATATAGAATTATAGACCATTCACTTTGAAATATCTTTGAAATATTAATACTTTTATCTGTCATCAAATTGAGGGAAGTGTGTTTTGTTTTTTCTTCTGGGCCCACACACGAGGTGTTCTCTTTACAGAACTGTATAAACAGACCGTTAAAATAAAGTGCAACTCGTTTTTCCAGCATATGAGCAAATACAGAATCACAGGGAGATATGGGAGAAGAATTTTACTGGAATTACTGAAATAAGATTTTAACACCCTAAGAATGCCAAACTGTGTAGCAGTCAGTTGTCTGCCAAGCACGTGGAAGCCACCAAAGGAATAACTCTGAAAAACTGCAGGGATTTCAGCCTCAGCATCTCACAATCCACAGAGTGCCTCTTCTTCTCAACCTCTCTCAGCTGACCTGCATAACATCAGGGCCAGGATTAGTCATCTGCTTCCAATTTCTGAATTAAGTGTCTCCCATTCAGGGTCAGTGAATTAGCCAAAAGGCTCCCAGGCTTAGAGCCTCCAGCTCCAATTTGCTGGGCCGGAGAGTCCGGCGCCCATGGGAGGGCCGGTTGTCTACATTTACATTTTACATTTTAAGCATTTAGCAGACGCTCTTATCCAGAGCGACTTACAAGATGTGCATCAATATATGGTAGGAACAATCACAGTTAGCGCACGAGATCAGTGCAGGAATACAGCAATAGACATCATTGCAGGCATCTGCGTACCATACCTGTAACACCGGGAAGGAAAGGGTATTTTACATTTTAATTTTTTTTTTTTTTTTTTTTTAAATAAAGAGTATAGTGTTGAACGAGTGAACAGTGGTGAAGACAATTTAGCTAGGTGGACAGAGATCAGGGGTAGTGGAGTCTGAAGAGGTGGGTTTTGAGTCTCTTGCGGTTTTGAGTCTCTAGCCCCTGGGGTGTCTCCCATGGGGTCTCTGTGCTTTAGCTCTACATTTTACATTACATTTACATTTTAAGCATTTAGCAGACGCTCTTATCCAGAGCGACTTACAAGATGTGCATAAATACATGATAGGAACAATCATAGTTAGCTCAAGAGATCAGTGCAGTAATACAGCGATAGACATCATTGCAGGCAGCTGCGTACCATACCTGTAACACTGGGAAGGAAAAGGTTAGTCAATTTTTACAATTTTTTATTTTTTTTTATTAAATGGAGTAAGCAGGGGTGTATAGTGTTGGACAAATAGGCAGTGGTGGTGACAATTAGCTAGATGTTCAGAATTCAGTGGTAGTGGAGTCTGAAAAGGTGGGTTTTGAGTCTCTTGCGGAAGACAGCTCTAGCCCCTGGGTCAGGGGACACAATGGACACCGTGATGGAGCATGACCAGGCCTCTGTGACCCAGTTTGAATCTGTGAGTTTACAGAAACCATAGAAACAAGGGTTGTATTCTTCAGCAGCTACCGCCTGCCCAGATGAAGTTACCAGAGATAATTGATTGTTTTTTTGGCAGAAGTTGAGGGGGGGGGGGGCTAGTTGAACTGGCTGGAGTTGGGTGGGGGGAGGTGTTACAACACTAATGGCCCAGCTGTTGTGTTTTCTTTTTCTCTCCTTAAGTTCAGTCTCCTTGCTGCAATTGATGAGAATTGCCCTGTGGTGTGAAAGAACTAAGCTAATTATGAAAGTACCATTGAGAAGTAGTGGGGGGGCCAGAGTGCACCACAGTTTGGGTCTGGCATTTGACCTATAGTGATGGGAAAGTGAGGCTTCATGAACCACAAATTGGGTGGTGCCATCTTTGACCCACTGTTTTTAATGCACAATAGTGATTTGCTGTTGATGCCAACATCTTTTGATTGCTTCATAGTTCCAGTCAGTGATAGTGACCATACATGGTGATTCCACCCATCATGGGTTTCTCATGTTCATGCCTCACTTTCTAGTGAAGAGCCTAAAGGACTTTGTGTTGTATTCAGAAATCCGATCAAAACCCTGAATAGACTGCATTTTTATAACCCTCAAAAGCATCATTCTTGCAAATGATGCACAGAGCTGGCCATCACAGGACCTGAGTCACCCTGTCATCCTGAAGGCCAAAAATGTTGGCCTATTTTGTCCAATATGTTTATTGAGCTTTTGTTTTCTACATCCTACCATTTAACAACAGTTCAGCATGATCAGGGACAAATATTCAATTTGTTTCCAAATTGGCTTTAAAACAGAATTTAAAAAATCTGTTTATTTGATTCCCTCTGAATGTTTATTGCAACGCATTGTATGTTAACCTGTGTGTAAATGGCACTATATAAAAATAAAGATTGAAGTGACCAATGGCCATTCTCATTGTGAAAAGACACCTCCATCTGGGTGATGGTACACACAGATTGCAGGTGCCAGATCTAGGTGGGGGGTTACCCTGCTGACTATAACCCTCCCTCATTAGCCAACATTACGCCAGGTATGTGTTGGGCTATGGCACTGCCTGCCACAGATGGCACCGGCACAGTCCATGTTGTGGTCTGTAGAATGCAAAACTGCACTACACATGGGTCCTTTTGCCAGATGCAAAAGCAAAATGTAACTTTCATGAAATTATTGCAACTGCTGCAGTCTGTGATATGTAGAAATCTCATTTATTCTGGAGAGGGTTTGGGTTTTGAGACTTACCTGTACCCTTTTTGACTGTAAGAATCATCATCACCCTGGCGTCAAGATCATCCTGATGCCGTTTCCCTTGGTGACCATGTGGTACAGTACCAGCCAATCACAGCATTTGTTTCAGCACCATAGGCTCCACTCTGTGATACTCATTCGATAGGGGTCAGGATTCAGGTTTTGAAGATAATTTTTATTGACCTCATGTGAAAAGTGACTGTCTTTGCAAAGCATCATGAGTGAACATCAGATAAGTCCACTAGTACTTGTATAGCAGTAGTGGACATCCACTGTATAGATGACCATGTCAAAATGGCAGCATGTTATTAACTTCAAAAGACTCACTGAGTTGCTCTGACACAATTGGCTGTTATTTCTGTGATACATGCATCGTGCATGATCATCACTTAAAAACAACTGACATAGGTGTCAGAGGAGCTGTCAATGAACCCGATTTGCCATCACTCATACATGCATTTGCTAATATTTTTTTCCCTTAAGATTTTATATTGATTTGCACAATGTTCATTGTAGGTGTGATTGTGTTTAGTTTGGTAGTAGCTGGGAGTGACACGGGACCAACAGCCAGTGTAGAAGAAATATTTTCCTGAATTGCTCGGGTGGATGGGTGCAGCTTCAACTCCAACTTGTGATGTTTTCAGAGCCTCCTGCCATGTGTGTTATTCCCTGCCCTGTGATTTGTTAGATTTTTTTGATTCATAACGCGCTACATGCTGAGTTATGCACAAGGCTGTGGGGAATTCTAAACCTTGTCTGCGATTAATTCATGTCTCTTTTTCTCAGAACCTTGCCATTGCCTTTCTCCTAGGCCTGGGTGTGAGGGAAACGTTGCTGATGTCTGGACACAGACACAGTGTTAAACCTGCAGGACTGTGCTGTCTTATAGGGACATATAGGTCATAATTAGTTCTATGTTTCAACATATTGAAGAAAATAGACTCCTGCTGATATAGGCTATTTGGTATTTTTGTTGTTTTGTTTTTTAAGAACAGTATGCATCCCCAAATAAGAGGTCCAGACATTTCTCATGAAATGCAGTGGCAAATAGACCATTTAATTATTTTTGAACTTGGGAAAGTGATGTGCAGAACAAAAAAGTAAAATTAAGAAAATAATAATAATAATCATCATCATCATATTTATTTTGTAAAGGAAAATGTATAAATAGTGCTGTACACAAACATTCAATAGTACATTTTATAACAACACGAAACAGCAATATTTAAAGCATTGGACATTTTAAGCATTAAATGCTAGGCACTAAAAGTGTGTACTAAATCAAGTAGACAGAATGAAAGTCTCTCTTGGGGGTGTAAAGTATCAGTTCTTACAAAATATAACAATGAGCGGGGCCGCACAAGCCTTTCAGGTCAGTAGTAGTACCATTTTAATTAATATAAAGAATTTGTAATGTTTTATCTGCACTTTGTGAACCACTTTGTTACCCCTGTTCTTGAAAAGTGCTATATAAATAAAGTTTACTAAATAAATAAAGATTACTTACTAAACTACTCAACTGAAAGCCAATGGGTCAAAACATGCTAAATGTGTTCCTGTTTTTTAGTCTCTGTTAAAATCTCTGACAGATTTTTAAGCTACATTTTGAAGTGTACCTGGACAGAATGAATCATGCATCTAATTTAGTTTTTTCTTTTAGAAAACCAAAACTATTATTTGTATATTCTTTGAAAGGGCAAAAATGCAGAACAGTCCATGTGTATTTGTGTATAAATCCTTACATGTCACTTTCCTACATTAATAAAACCCCAACATAGGAATCTTTGGTGGGATGTCTGACTGGGAGCAGCTGCTGAAAATAGGGCTCAAAACAATGCTCACCACGCCACCCCAGGTCCACTTGAATTATTTTCATCCCTGACAGCAGACTGACACTAGCGGTCCCATGTTTCCAATTATCAACCCTGAGTCACTGGCTGTTTGTGGCGGGATGTGTCAGATGTGCTAGATTATTCTTCCTAATCTTCACTTTGTCCAGACTACCCCCTTTTGGTTGTGCTGCTGCATGCTTCCTTCCCTCTCTCTCTCTCTCTCTCTCTCTCTCTCTCTCTCTCTCTCTCTCTCTCTCTCTCTCTCTCTCTCTCTCTCTCTCTCTCTCTCTCTCTCTCTCTCTCTTTCTCACTCTCACTCTCTCACAGCTGGGGCTAAATAAAGGGAATGTAAATCGTGTCTCTGTCTCTTTCTCCCTCTCTCTCCTGCTCTCTCTCTCTTTCTCACTCTCTCTCTCTCTCTCTTTCTCACTCTCACTCTCTCACAGCTGGGGCTAAATAAAGGGAATGTAAATCGTGTCTCTGTCTCTTTCTCCCTCTCTCTCCTGCTCTCTCTCTCTCTCTCTCTCTCTCTCTCTCTCTCTCTCTCTCTCTCTCTCTCTCTCTCTCTCTCTCTCTCTCTCTCTCCCACTGCTTCTCCTGTCATTTTCACTCATTTTCACATCTGTCTCCTGATATGCTCACCTGTGAAAGAGATGTAAAAATAACAAGTTCTGCAAGTTTGAGCAGTTTGCAAAAACTGAGAGCAATGATGTACGGTACTGTAGCTTGATGTAAGGTGTGTAATCCAATAATACGCCTTTTTCTCTTTCTCTCTCCATCTCTCGCTCTCTTTCTAGATGTTCCTTGCAGCCTTATCCTTTGCCTATTTTGCTAAGACCTTATCCGGAAGCTATATGAAAAGCACAATAACGCAGTTGGAGAGACGGTTTGATATTCCCAGTTACTTAATTGGAGTTATTGACGGAAGCTTTGAAATAGGTATGTAATGTTTCTGCATGCCTCTCCAAAAATTTTTAATGTATGGTTGTTTCATAAACACTCATTATGGGGTTGAGCTGTCAAAAATGTGGCATTTTTACATTTCAAACATTTTTACATTTTGCAGGTTGATTTAATCAGTTGAGTCCAAATGCAAACCTAAATGACCAGTTGTGGATGGTCGGAAAGAAGAGTCATAATCCTACTGGGAACCACGAAGCTTCTGCTCCAGGGACAGTTGTGTCATGCAGATTCAGACCAGCACAAACTACTGAGTGAGATTCAGACCAGCACAAACTACTGAGTGAGATTCAGACCAGCACAAACTACTGAGTGAGATTCAGACCAGCACAAACTACTGAGTGAGATTCAGACCAGCACAAACTATTGAGTGAGATTCAGACCAGCACAAGCTACTGAGTGAGATTCAGACCAGCACAGCTACTGAGTGCAACATACTGTACATTAGGCAAATTATTCCTAATTAACTTCATAATAAGTTGCCTGTGCTGTCAGTTACTGCCTTGTACAGGTATGCACCAATCAAAAGGTTTTCCAAAAGCTCTCCACAGGAAAAAAAATGTGATTGGTTGAAGTTAGTAAGTTATCCCACAGCCATGGATCAACTCAACTGGAACACCATCCAAAGGGCAGAGGCCAGGTGTTAACTGTGCAGACATTCAATAGAAGTTGCCCTGGTAAAGTACCACGCTTGTACTGTGCGATCAGTGTGTGTGTTTCAGACCACTGCCCCAATCAGCAGTCGAACCGCTTCGGAGGCTGCTGTTGCTGCGTTCACATTTCAACAAATGCCATTTCCATGGGAACGGAGCAGCAGTCCCAGCAGCATCACACAGTTTCTTTCAGCCATCTGGGCCATCACAGCCACGCCAGGCACTGGACCGCAAAGCCCAAGAGTTCAAGAGGGCCATATTTGGCTCATGAGCTTCAAACGGGCTTTGTACACTTCCTTCAGGTGAAAGGACTGTTCCATGCAGCTGCGTGCATACAATAGAGGAGCCTACACTCAATGTGAAAAAAAAAAAAAAAAACCTTTCAGCAATTTCCGTATAGTCTGTTCCATTGCGGATGTAGCTGTCTTCACAGAGTCTACAAGTACAGCTTGATGTCTTGGTGCTTCAATCCGGAGTGCCCTTACAATTCAGCCGAGCCGGACCTGTGAAGTGCGGATGATGACCAGCACAAGCTTGAAAAGCCACAGCGAGACCGCAGACAAAGAGCGCTACCTTTTAGCCTCTTTCACAAAGCGCTTCCTCCTACAGCTCTCCACCTCTGGCACCGCCTCTTGGCTAGTGATCAATAGCTGCCGTAGCTTTCTAAGAAAAGGGGAAAAAAGTGTATAATACCACATTATCCTCACAAGTCAGATTTGGATTCTGGCTCTTTTGTTACATTTCTGGTCAGGACCCAGCAACCAACAGTGGTGCCACTGTACAGAGATTTTTGACGATCTCTCCCCTCACCTGTTTTTCTGAAACATTCTCTTGTGCATTTCCCTAGGTAATTTGCTGGTGATAGCATTTGTGAGTTACTTTGGGGCCAAACTGCACAGACCAAAGATCATCGCTATTGGGTGCTTCCTAATGTCTATTGGAACGTTCCTCATTGCGATGCCACACTTCATTATTGGACGGTGAGTAGGTCAGAATTGTTAAGACAAAGGCTTTGTCTCTCTGACCTCAGACAATGAATAAAGACTAATCAAATTAGATTTGTGGCAGTTCCCCATTTTTGTATAAATATATTGATTTCCCACATTATCATTAATTGTTGTTTGTTGTAGGTTCACTTGTTCTCAAAGTGTATTTTTCCATCCTGTAACAGATATGTTTATCGCCCTATCTTCCTAAAGATCATTACGGGTAGAAGTATTCCTCAATCATTTTATCAGTGAGTTTTATAAGGGAAGTGCACTGAATTAAGTTATACATGTTATAAATTAAATAAATGTTGAAAGATAAGATTATATTTTTCATTTAATATTGATAGTGATTTTATTTAATGTGTAGTTTGGGATTTTTCTAATGACCTTGCAAGAAATCGTAGATAAACGACCAGAACCACAGTGGTGGAACTGCGCATGCAGGTTGTTAAAAATGAACTCAAATGCAATCTGTTCTTGTTATTGATTTCCTTTGGTCTGTCTGGTTATCTAATGGTACATGGTGCTTTCTCCCCTCCCCTGCTAAACAGTCACATTGGTGTTTTCTACGCAGCTATAAGTTCGAAACATCAATTAGATCTTCAGTGAACTCAACTAATAACCTACCTCCATGTCCGGCAAGCTCATCTGACCTTCTGCCTGCGGGTGACAAGTCCCCTGTACTGCCCAGCGCAGGTAAGAAGTGTCACTCTCGTGATGAAGAGTCTCCTGAGCTTGGGTTTTGTTTAGTTTTAGAATTATCGATGGACATATTTAAACAACCTCAACCTCAACATTTTCTGCTCAGTAGAACTAATTAGCCATCTGGATATGCTGCATGAATATTGTTAAGTGATATCTAAATAGGTGTGTAAAATGAACCTGGAACTAAATTGATCTGAAAAGTGGATGGAAGATGGTCATACCCATGCTGTTTTCTTTGTTGTTTTTGTAACTGTGTATGTTCTCAGGGAAGTTGTCCATGGTGGCACATGGTTTTTATTTTTTGAGTTTATACATCATGACTAGTCTATAAACTATGCTGGGTCATCTGGATAATGTTACTACAATTAATGTTTCAATCCAACACAGAGCCTTTCTGCGTTATATTTGATTGGCTCATGCTAGATTGTCTCATATGATCTGTTTAAAAGACAACTACAATATTCTTTCATGGAGTAGATGTTTTTAAAAGATCTGACGTGTTTTTGCTCTTGTTGTTCAATGCATTCATATGCAAAAGTAGAACAGTTTGGCAGCAGAGATCTACAATCATAATGATGATCATAACAATGACAATAGTGTGACTGTCATCAAATGACAAATGAATTTGTAGGAATGTAGGCATGACTTCAGTGCATCCACAGTTGTCATGCACTTCACAGTTGTCACGGACTTCCTGTTTTTCCCCCCCTTCCGTTACCCTCTTCTCTACGTAAGGGTGTGTACGTGAGTCCAGCTTCTCCATGTGGACCTATGTTTTACTGGGAAACGTTTTGCGCGGAATCGGCGAGACCCCGGTGCAGCCGCTGGGAATATCATACATCGATGATTATGCCCGCGAGGAAAACGCAGCCTTCTACATCGGTAATGCTTCCTCACTCATGCAAACGATTCAGCATGCTGGGAAAATCAGAGGAATAATACCCATCATGCATTGTTGATGTTTGGTATTATTCATTATTTTACTATGGATTGCTCATTTAATTTGCTCTTTTTCTGCTTCACATTTTTGTGCTTTTGCTCTTGCGTTTGTGTCACAGTTGACTCACATCGCTGATCAGGGATTGTACTGTGTGCTCTCTCAGCTTTCAACTTCAGTCAACAGGAAGAGGAGGCCCCAAAGCACTGTCTTTTGACAGACTGCTTAGACCAATTCTGGATTGTCACTCCTGTTGACCTTGTTCTTTTCGCAGTCTGGTGTGAAGCTCATGCTGGCTTGTATTTCTGTGTTTCAGGCTGCGTTCAGACAATCTCCATAATTGGTCCGGTGTTTGGATTTTTACTGGGATCTTTATGCGCCAAAATATACGTGGACATTGGATTTGTAGACATGGGTGAGTCCAGTAACAAGAACCGTAAATGTAGACCTTGTCATGCTATTGACATCATTCTAAGCAGGTGTTCAGAAGGCACAGAGATTTGTGCTTTAATGCTCCAGTATAATGTAGAAACCACAAGAGGACCACATGCCCCTCTGGACCTAAGTGCTGCTGTGTTATGAGTTTCCTCCACCCTTAACTGTTTACTGTAATTGAATCACTTACATCATGATTTGTCTAGATCACCATGTGACCGGCATAGACAGTACTTGATGAGTTGAAGAGACATAGGCAGCTTGGGGAATTTTGCACAGGATTGTGAGAAAAAGTCTGCTCTCGAACTGCAGTTGGAAAGTTCTGGTTTAATATGATTTAATGTCCTTTAAGCAAACCCATAAAGCATGCTTTGACTGCCCATTCATGTATTGCAATTCATTCATCTGTATAAGCAGAGGGATGAAAGCCGGAATCATTGTGGCTTGGACTAGACCATACACTCTTTCCCAGTATGCTTTGCTTTGTCCCACTGCTCCAGACCATACACTCTCTCCCAATTATATATATTAACTAGACTCGCAGGCACGGGTTCAGCCCAATACCCTCATTGTAATATATGGGATGTTGGGCCCAAAAACCAATCTTATTAATGGGAAACAAAGATTCTACAACAGAAGTAAGAGTCTACTGGCAATGTTATAGAGTCACTGTCAAAATGACGAAAACAAGAACATATTCCTTAGATTTGTAAGTATTTGTATGTTTACAACAGAATAATGGTAACAGGAAGTTATGAATGATGAGTACTATAGTGAACTAGTCTCTGATAAGGAGCATTGTATGTTAAGACCATTAGATTAGTGAGCTGGCTCATCACCATTCTATCAAACATCCTTATTAATTCCTTAACCCAGGTCCTTGCATCACAAGCAAAAGTATTGGCCTGGGATACAACATGGCTGTAGATCCCCCTCTGGAAGTGCAGCTACTGGTCCAGTTAAAATATACGTCATTGCATGGGCCCCATGGTCTGTAATGAATCTGGACTGTGCCAGTGCTGTGGCTGCAACTCTGCAGGGTGGCACATATTTGGCCATAGTGTCACCCAGGGTGGGAAGGATTTCAGTTGGTGGGATGACTTATTGCGCATCAGCGACCCCCTCCTGTCAGTTGGGCACTCACAGTCTGCCTGCACAAGCTGCACGTGAAGTGTCCTCCTCCAACCCGATATCTGTACGAGCTTAACTGGTGAACTGCAGAGTGAATAGAAGCAACAAGTTTTGGCAGAGAGAGTTGCAGCAATAAGCATATATATATACAGTATACTGTATATGTATAGACACGTTATTGCTGTCTCCTAGAATGTGTTGCTGTGCCTTGTTAGTTGATCATACCTTCTCTCCTAACTTTGCCGTGGTCCATTGATCCAGGCCGCACTCTCTTTCCCTACATGCTTTGCTGTGTCCTGCCACTTTAGAGGTGCACTCTCTCCCAGCATGCGTTGCGTTATATAAAATCTCTCCGAGCATCCTCTGTTGTGTCACCCTTCAGAGAGCATCTTGATCACCCCGGGGGACGCTCGCTGGGTGGGGGCCTGGTGGCTGGGGTACCTAATCGCTGGGGTCATCACCCTCCTCTCTGCCATCCCTTTCTGGTTCCTGCCCAAGTCCCTGCCGGCACCGGTGACCCAGCTGGACTCCAAGTGCTCCCCCGAGCAGTCCTGCTTCATCAGAGACTCTCCACATAGAGAGCCCAAGTACAGGCCAGAGGAACCTACTAACTTCATGGAAATGGCCAAAGGTAGACAGCGCCTCCCTGGCATTTGCAATCTGTCCTGTTTCTCACCAAGGTCATGTCAGTGAATACCTCTCTGGACATCTACAGTATTTTCTGAAAATAAAGGTGGCAGGGTGGTGTGGCGGGTAGCTAAGGGATCTCGAATTGTAACCTGAAGGTTGCAGGTTTGATTCCCTGGTGTGTGTGGGGGGGTGGGTGAACACTGCTTTTGTATCCTTCAGCAGGGTACTTAAGAATAGCTTCAGCTGTGAAAGGGGGTCAGATCTACAGTATCAATATAAGTTTATGATAATACATGACCATGCAGTTGGGGTGGGTAAGGGCTTCTGCTATGAAAATAAATTATATACAGTAATTTAAAAAAATAAGAGCCATGTTGTGGTGTTGTGTTGTGAGTGAGTTGTGTTGCTGATCTTCATTAACCATTAACATTAGTATTTTCACTTGATTCACAATGATTTCAAAATACAAGTTCCACGAATTAATGCGCACAGAGGGCATTATTTATCGTTATATTCCATATGATAATGGTTATTAATAACAATAAAAAATGCTTTTTGCAGAATTTCTACCTTCATTGAAAAACCTGTTCGGAAACCCGGTCTACTTCATATATCTCTGTGTGACCATCATCCAGTTCAACTCCCTAATCGGCATGGTCACTTACAAGCCAAAATACATTGAGCAACATTACGGACAGTCGGCATCAAAAGCAAACTTCCTGATGGGTAGGTGATATCCTCTTCATTTTCCTGATGATGAAGCTAAGAGGTAATGTGTCTTTTAATGAATACAACAGTAAATCCGTTTTTAATTACATTAAAGAACTGCAGTGAATTACATGAATTTTTTATCAATTTTTATCTGTTCACTGCATTTAATGAAATATTTAGTGTTTATATTTTGAAAAGATGCTGTAAGTGGGCCACTTAGTCCTTGTATATGCCATACTGACAATCACTGCACATGAAAGAGAATGTTGTATTGAGATACGGTAATGGCACTGCTTGTCAAAAGATGGAATTTAAATCCCTGAAAATGTGCATTGATATGCATTCATGAAATGGTAATGCAGCATTTGTTGTGTGGGGGGTGAATACTGTACCCTCTTTCCTTTTAACCATGAATACATATATAATTTTTAATCTCTCCTAGCTTGATCACTTCACTTTAAATATGTATAAATATGTATGGTATTGCTTTGATATAAATGAGAGGGTAGGGAGTGATCCCATCAGGAAGTGAGTGTTCTGGGCATCTGGCAGGAACCTGTTCACACCCACCTGCCCGCCCTCACGCTCTGAACATGTGTTGTCATTGCAGGTGTCATCAACATCCCAGCGGTGGCCCTGGGGATATTCTCGGGGGGTGTGATCATGAAGAAGTTTAAGCTGAGCATCATGGGAGCCGCAAAGTTTGCCTTCGGGACCTCCCTCTTGGGCTACTTCCTGTCCCTCTTCTTCTTCGCCATGGGCTGTGAGAACTCCAAGGTTGCTGGGATAACCATGTCTTACAAGGGGTAGGTTTGTAGGGAGGGAGAAATCTGGGCTTTTTCCTAAATGGTTCTCAAAGTGCTTTCCAGATAACGGAAAGAAGTATATAAAAAAACTAAATGAACAAAAAAAGGCAGTTTAAATGCAAGGCAAATCTAAAAAGAAAAACAGGGCATGAAAAACAGTCAAGCTCGTAAGTAAAAGAGATTAAGATTTTGAACATGTGTGTTTATTTAAAAAGACTTAAAAATGGTTTCAGGCCTTGCACCACTGATATTTTCAGGCAAGGTATTCCATAGCTTTGGAGCCGGTACTGGCATTGATGACTTTCTCTGTGTCTTTAAAACATGAAAATGGACTGATCTATTCGTTAGCTGGAAGTAGTATACCTGGGAAGGGTTGTAGCCCAAAGGTTGAAAGTTTGATTCTGATTTGTTTGGGACATTGCAGATTTACATTTGAACAAGGTGATAAATGTCCAACAGGATGCAAATCTACAAATTGAAATGATTTAATTAATCCTGAATATCAGTGGCTGCTTAGCACATCTGTGCTACATACAGGAAATAAAGAATCACTGTGGCTTCTTCATTTAGAACCTTAAATATTTTTAGTTATTCCAGTTTACATGGAGCTAACATTTGTCTTGAGTGTCACAGGGATTGGGTGAATCAAATTCAATGTTGTACTGTCCTGATATTCACTATTCGTTTGTGACTTGTGACAAATTGGCTATTAGTTCTAGTGTTGAAACAGTGATGCTATTAAATAAACACCATGCAATTAATACTGGCGATTAGCATGACGTAGCAATATGTGACACCATCAAATGCCTGCATTTATTGCACTACTAATATAGTTATTGATATACAGTAGTTCTGTTTTTATTGTGTGATTCAGAATGATGTACCAGATAAATGTAAGTAACTAAGGACCAATTTATTGTCTCCCTCTCTACATACACTAATGCTAATAGAGTGGATGGAATGTCTTACCATGAGAGGGCGCTGTTTGCAGACTGCAACTCCGGGTGCTTGTGCTCTGGAAAGGACTGGGACCCTGTGTGTGGGGAGAACGGGATGACATACATCTCCCCATGTCTGGCAGGCTGCCAATCATCCAGCGGATCAGGGAAAAGCACGGTAAGGCAACCTCATCAGCCCTGCTACACTCATAGCTGCATATATACAGGTAAATGCCAAAGTAAAGGAAACACCAACATAACCAATGCTGGGCCACCACACGTTGCCTCAGGCACCACTCCAGAATCTCCTATAAGTGTTCAATTTGGTTGAGATTTAGTGACTAAGACAGCCATGGCGTATGGTTTACATTGTTTTCATGCTATCAAACTGTTCAGTGATCACTCCTGCCCTGTGGATGGGGTGTTGTGGAAGAGACCACTGGAAGAGACCACTCCTGGAAGAGAGCACTCCCATCAGGATAGAAATACATCACCATAGGATGAAGGTGATCACTCAGAATGGTTTTGTATTTATTGGCTTTTCCTCTAAGGCGTTGAGTGGGCCTAAACCATGCCAGGAAAATGGCATATCAAATCTCAACCCAAATGAACATTTATGTGAAATTCTGGAGTGGTACCTAATTCAGCGTTTTCCACCACCATCAACAAAACACCAAATTATGGAATTTCTCATGAAATAACCATGTTGCATCCCTCCAATAGAGTTCCAGACACTTGTAGAATCTATGCCAAGGTGCACTGAAGCTGTTCTGGCGGCTTGTGGTGGCCAAACGCCCTATTAAGACACTTAATGTTTCCTTTATTTTGGCAGTCATGTGTATTTTTCAATACATAAATGGTCAAATAGCTTTCATATCACAACGATTATGTTTGTTTGCATGGTTTGTTTCATCTGGTGCACAGCAGTTAAATAACATATTTATATTTCTAAAAATGTGATTGATGGGTTGGAGGAATAAACAATGAGAAATCCTGTAATCCTGGTTCTAAGGATTCTGTAATCCTCAGAATCTTGACTCATAATGGGGGTCTTAAAACCCCATTATGAGTCAATACTAATTTAATAAATAACTCTAAACAACTTCTGACTAATTAATCAGTTAGGTTCTGAGTAGCCATAGAGGCCAGCACACCCTGTGACCAGGGCTGCCCACTCCTTGCATGGTGGTACTGCATCAAATCTCAGATCAGTGTGGAGTGCTTTCCTGGTGTATGGCAGCATGGCTGGAAACTCTGGTCGTTTCTCACCTGTGCTCCCAGGTGTTTGAGCACTGCAGGTGCGTGGCGGCGGCGGCGGGTGCGGTGATCGGCCCAGGGCCCGGCAACCTCACGGCCGCGGTGGGCCACTGCCAGGACCGGCAGGGCTGCGACAGGGTCTTTCCCTACTTCCTGGCCCTCTCCGTCATCAGCTCATTCATCATATCGCTGGGCGGAACCCCGGGCTACGTGCTGCTCATCAGGTCAGCACTGCTCCTGTGTGTCACCATGGCAACTTGGAGGGTTCTCTGTCGAATTATGTCACCTTTAGACTCTTGGCTGCTTAGAGTAATATTGCATTAATATAGTAATATAGAATTCATTTGCCACAATATTAACGAGATATTAGCTACAGTATGAGCCGTGTTTGTAACCAATCGAGATCAGTGATGGTTGTAGATAATTAAGGAACACTGGACATAAAGTCAGTTTCATGGCAAATACACCCAGAGGTATAGTGCAGTCAGTAGCACTGTGAGCATTGAATGTGGTATTTTATGAAGAGAAGCCGTTAAAATGTCTCACATGCACACACACACACACACACACACACACACACACACACATCCATGTTTTGTGGCACCTTTGACAGAGCTCGATTGGCTGAGTGTTGGGATGCCTCGCCTGCCTCTGACAAATTAGGTTAGGGGCTGCTCCCACTTCCCGTCATTTAGATGAACTTATCTTTGTGAGCATCTGTGTTCCGAAATGGGTTTCCATCTCCATTCCATCTTCCATTTTGCATGACAAAAGAAGCTGTCATGGTCCTTCTAATGAAAGTACATGAAGAAAGCGTTCAGCCGCAACAAGCCAAAGGCTGCAGTACCTTCCCCAGCCTGCATATTTATCCTTTTCACCTTCTGTTACTTTACCTTTCAATCAACATACAGTACCTTTAGTATCATGCACAGAGGGAAGTGAATGAATGCTTCTCAGCTGCTGCACAATTCGTTTACCAGGTTTTGGAAGATATGTTTCATTTTATCAGTTTCTACATTTACATTTACATTTTAAGCATTTAGCAGACGCTCTTATCCAGAGCGACTTACAAGATGAGTACAAGTTTCTTCTTTTCTTTTGTCTTCTAATTTGGAATGCCCAATCATAATTGTAGGCCAATCCTGCAGACTAGATTTCAAGTCCTCCAACATGCGTATAGCCATCCGCCAACTTCAGGTGTCCAGTTGACCAGAGAAGTCACTTTTGCACAATGAGGTGGGGAGTCCCCCCTCCCCACCCACAGCGATCCTATGGGCAATTGTTAATGTCCAGCCAAAGCACGCATTCTCAGTGCAGTAATTTGCCCTATGATCGAGTAACTGAATCTCGACAGAGCCAGTGCCAGCTGTGGCTGGCCGGCATTTGCAGTCGCCTTATGTGTATGGATGAAATCCTATGTCCAGCACCCTTCTGATAATATTATTGAGAGAACATTTAAAACCTGAGCAAGAAACTCCATGAACCTGCTGAGTGGTGAGCATGTCTCATATAAAATGTAGCAATGTACAAAGCATCACCATTTTGAAAAACAATGTGCTTTGGAAAGCACTGTTATGACATAGGTAAAGAAAGATCACATGGTAAATGATTTTGCTGTGTCAGATTTTCAACTCTTACGATCACTTTAAATATGACTATGATCACTTGAATAGTTGTCATTAATGAAATGGTCATTTCTTGCACATGCATACTGTGGCGTCCCCAGGGGTTTGGCAACACACACGGACCTTGCAGAGGGCGTAGGCAAGTTAAAGAACATGGAGGAGGCAGTAATATAAGCAAAACAATCATTTAATAAACTATTCTTGACAAACACAAAACAACGGGTGGGGTCTTCGGGGGGAATACAAACACATAAAGTCCACAATCATTAGCTTGTTGTTGTCCAAAATCCAATTCCAAAATCCAGTTCCGTTCCACAATCCAGTCCGTAGTCGATATCCAAAGGGGGTCCTCAAACAATCCGGGTCAAACACGATAAACAATCCAACAAAATACTTCAAAACCTCTCTCCTCAACACTCTCCACTACTCCAACACTCTCCACTACTCCAACACTCTCCACTACTCCAACACTCTCCACTACTCCAACACTCTCCACTACTCCAACACACCACCCTACTCCTCTCCAAGTGTGCTGGGAATGAGTCCTTTAAATAGGCCTTCAGCTGGCCGTTAGTCCTAATGCCTTGACTCCGTTCAGGTGTGACTGTGGCCTGCTGGGAAATGTAGTGTTTCCTGGCTCCCATGTGTTGGAGGCCAGGCAGCCATTTCCTTGGGCAGCCCTTTGGGCTGCCACAATACATACAGAGATGCATACATGCAATACATGCATTTAATGACGATCATTTTCCCTGTGTAGGTGCATCAAGCCAGAGTTTAAATCCTTAGCATTGGGATTACACACTTTGGCTACTCGAACCCTCGGTGAGTCCTATATCAAATAAAACCATGACTTGAGTAGTGATTAATATCAAGTAATATCAACAAATGTGAAGCCTAGAACTGTATGCCAAAGGGTCACCTTGTGTACACCATTAACTATGGAATTTAATCATAGTGTGGAGAGATAATGAAATTGTTAAGAATCGTTAGAATAGGTTATTGCGCAATAAGGTGGACTTGTTAAGACTTGCTAGGTTTAATGTTTCTTGCATACCTGCCTGCTGAACACCAATTCGATTTTATGTCTGTAAGTCCCCCTACCGCAATACGAGGAGGGCAGCATAGAAGCGGGGTGCCTCATTTAAGGGGAAAGTCGTTAACAGTCGTTCTGCCAGCCAGCCATATGGTGTTTATGGACTTTGAAGATGTGCTCTTGGGCATTTGTTAACTGACAGCATTCCGCTCTGATTTATGGTGCCACAGCGGGAATCCCAGCCCCTATATACTTTGGCGCTATCATCGACACCACGTGCCTGAAGTGGGGATACAAGAGGTGTGGAGGGAGAGGGGCTTGCAGGATCTACAACACCACTGCCTACAGGTATCTACAAGACACTCAGTCATCACACACCCCTCTGTTAAAATTCTGTCTGTCATCTGACACCCTTCAGCTGAAGTACATACAGTAATTTTGAACCTCTTTGCTAAAGAAATGTCAGTCATCTCACACCTCTCTGTTAACGTCTGTCAGTTCTCTGATACCCCTCTGTTACTGTCAGTCACCTGGCACTGCTCTGTTAAAGTACTGAAAGTCTATGTGTGACTATGGTCTGACACTGGTCTACTTCATGCCTGCATATGTCAGTGTTGGGAAACAAGTGGTGTGGAGCTTTGCAGATAAGTCCTTGGTAAAAACGTACACTTCAACTGAAATGTGAAGAAATTCATGTATCACATAATTATATGGCACTGGTCGGTTTAGGCTTCTCAAAGTTGTGAACAGTTTATCACAATAAAAAACAAGGATAGCCTATTTTGTACCTATTAAAAGCCTTAGGTTGCTATTCTTGTGTGCGTACGTGTGTGTGTGTGTGTATGCCCTTTTTTGGCCTTCTTCTAAACACTGCTTTTAAAGTACTACACATTTGAGAAATGTAGGAAATCTCCTAAAAGAAGATACACACTGGCTGTCACATGCATATATCGCTCATAAAATCTGACCATAAACTATTCGGCATGCTGGTCAACCTCATTTGGATTATGCTCTGACTGTCCTATCACAGAGCACAGGGCTTTCTTCCAGAATTTGCACCAACTCATTGTCTAATTCTCTCACATGTGGGGATGTATTTAGGCTGTTCATTTCTGGATTTAAAAGCTTAGGCTTTACAGGGAGCCAGATGCAAAGGCGTTCTTCTCAGATAAATGACAAATCAAGTGGACCAGTACAGGCGGCTTGCAATGAACATCGTATAATGTGAAAAATGTTTAATTCAATATTGTTCTCAATGGGTAGGTCACACCAGCCTGTCTTATTTTACAATTGCTGTCAAGACCTTTTTTGTCAGACGAGATTGGTTTGGTGTGTCAAGATCCTTCGGTTTTTTTTTGGTTCACTGAAAAGACTTGCTGTCACGCTCAATTCCCTCTCTCTCTCTCGCTGTTTCTCTCTCCCTCCCTCCACACAGGATAGTGTACCTGGGACTGACACTGGGTCTGCGGACCGTGTCCTTCTTCCTGTGTGTGCCGGGGTTCCTGTTGCTCCGGAAACACATCAGGAAGGAGGAGAAGAGCGCCCTGGCCAATGGGGGGTCAGAGGTGGAATCTCTGAGGAAGGAGGAGGCTAACTCCCTATCCCATGACCAATTCATACGGACCTTGGACTGCAACCCAGACAGGGAGACGCGGTTGTGATCGCTCCCTTATGTTCCCAGCGAAGCATGCGAGACATGCGGAAGAAATCCTGGTCGCGTTGAACCATTTCATAGGATATAAATTATATATTTGTACTGGACCTGTGTAGATTATGTGAAATAAAAGAAAGTTGTTTTTAATATAATTTAAATAATATTTCTTGAATGTACATGCTGTCTTTTGAAAAAAATGGAACTCTATTTTGTAGCAAAAAAATGTAATTATGTGTTTTTTGTATTTAATTTTATGAACAAGTATTTGATTTCAAAATGGCATATGTAGACAACTCAGTTTTTTACGTAAGCAGTAGCCTAGTTTGTGTCCGTATTTTTCTAAGACCATTGTACACAATATACTGTCAATAAGATGCAGTCTGTGAGTTAGCTGTTCTCCCATTTCCTCTAATGTTTAAATTCAGCAAACGGTAAAATTGACCTTCGGTGACTCATTTGCACCATTTGAAAATCATTCATAGAATGATATGGTAACATTGTAAAAATGCACTCATTTGGTTTAACAGTAACATTCAACAGAGACCCAGAATTACAGTACTGCAACTATGGAAATGTTCCTCCTGCCTTTGTTAATCCCTTACAAAAACATCCTATGTTGAGTCAGTTGAGTGTAGAATTAAACCTTGTTAAGTCGAGGAATAGCCCAGTTTAGTGTAAGACTTTCAGATGGCTGTAATTTACTCCTCTAGCAGACACCTGTTAAACAGTCATTAAAAAAACACATTTTAGGTTACCTGAATTATCTCAATTAGATTTTGTATTAATTGCAATTGTACACAATTGTACCAGGTGAATATTATAACAATGCTACCTGATATTATAACACTAGCTTGTTCTCTTATAGGTTGTTTGTCCATAGAATTATGGAATTTTCAGTTAAAGCAGTAATTTGTTGGATTGCACCAAACTCGTTGTGATTGGCCTTTATAAATTGAACAAATCACAGCTTTATCATAGTCAATACCTCATAGCCAATACATATTCAAAAATAGCAGCTACAGTCATGTAGTGGATTTAAACTGCATGGCAAGCTACCAAACGGACTGCAAAGATAGTAGGGCTTTGCCTATTTGATATTTTTGTAAGGGACCTGATTTGGCCAAAGCAGTCATTGTTTATCGTTGCACATTCTTTTTTCCCATTCAATATGCTATTATATGGTGAAGAAGGACCATGCAATAATACATGTTATCGTTTGTTATTGCATATTATCACACCCCTGCAAATGTTTGTAAAATGCTGAAAGAACATGATCTAGTCTGCCTAGACCATGATGGAAAGCTCAGCCTTGCAGGAAGTGAGTTGTCCAATGGGCAGTGACATGACTGAGTTAAGGCTTTACACCAAGGCTTGCGAAATACCTCATTGTATCCATATAACCTGATTGTAAATACTGAGCCATCAGTGTGCCCAGAGTATCACTTTGATTCAAATACATCTGGTTTTATCACAAAATGGGGTACCTCTAGTTCTCTGTTTCTGCTTTCTTTCTGTTTACACATTTCATTTTTTATTCAGAATTCTGTTGTTGGGATAAGCCCCTCGAGATGGAGCACTTTTCAAGGGCACTCTGTGAAACAAAAACAAAGACAAAATAATGCAAGTAAATAAGGAAACAAGGTAAGAACATTGTAAACATACAGAGGAGCAAGTAAAACAGGTAAATATCTGCAAATAAAACAGGACAAATAATATATAATATATAATTGTAGAAAATAATATCAAGAACTTTCTGTCAAAAAAGATCACAATTGTTAAATTGGTGTCTGACTCAAGATGGCTTCATAATGATTTCAATCTTAATGATCCTTGGAAATGAAATCATTTCCCCCCCAATTCTTTGCGCACTCTTGGGCACACATACAGGTAGAGTCATGCAGAATTCATATGATTTCATGCTCCACAGAAATCATATGATGCTGCAGTATAGTGCGCTATTTTTGTAATGCCACCTGCTGACATCACATTTTTCATAATTAATCAACTACTCCATTTTCTTCAATCTTTTTTTTTACTAAACAGCATTTGTTTTGTTTAACACCAACAAGTTTAGAACAAATCATGTCAGTTTGGAGAGAAGCAACAACCTGCAAGCTATCTTTAGCTGCAGTGTATAAGATAGTGTTGCCAGCAGACAGATATGTGTGTATGTGATTTTACATACTTTTACATACACTTCTCCATTCACAAAAATGGAGAAGGTTCCAAGAAAGGTTAAAAAATAAATAAAAAAGACGGAACCCTGTGGAACCCCCTTTCAATTCCCGGAAGTTTAGACTGCTGCATTTTTATTGTATAGGCTTTCTCTGAAACAATGCAAAGTACTTTGAGTAAAGACAATACTATTTTTTTATGAAACAATGAAATTATTAGCTCAAATACCTTGGTAAGATCAATGAATACAGCATCTGAGATTCTTCTGTCCTCGACTGAAAGTGACATTATTCACTACTTCCGCTAAGGTTGTAGTAATAAAGTGACCTGGACTAAAACAAAATAGGGAAATAGATCAATAACATTCAACATTTAATTTAAAAATGAATTGCCTGGAGACACAATTTTCATTCAAATACCTTTGCAAGAGGGGAGAATTTTACCTGTAATTTGCCTATTGTGAATTTAAGTGTTAATTTATACCTGGATATGACATTTAATGCGGCTATGACCGATTGACTATTGCAGATGTATAATCACAAGGTGCTCTTGGCCACCAATCACTTCTCAGGTAGACTATGAATTTCCAAAATTCACAACTGCTGATGGTTATGGAGACCATTCGTTATGTCAGACTTCCTTACTTTACTTTAGCTTAAAGTATGACAGCTATAAAACAAAGGTTAAAGACATTTTGGGTTAATCCAACAAATTTCCATGTGATATTTGGAGGTTGGGCAGAGTTCCATCTGGTTTAGGTATAGTGCTGCTTCCAGCACAGGAAAAAAATGAAATCTAAGTTGTCCTTATTTTGATACCTCATATGACAAACTTTGTAATGTTTGGTCTAAAAATGCTGTCCAATGCAAGTTTTTTGCCTGAGCCTTCCTTGTTTCTTTTTAAATCCAATACTCTTCCTAAGCTCAAGAACACACTTGAAGTACCATCCACAGTTCAAGTTGTTTTGAAACTGCCATGATCCCCAGGACAGAACGGAATTACTTTACGTTTTGTTTGCCATGGGTTTTGGGTTCTATTTCTGCCTGACTTTGTTTTACGAGATTGTAACTTAAGCATGATAGATAAGTAGTTGAGTTATGAGGCTGTGTTCCGTACAGGGCTCTGCCCTTCCTTCCAGGCTCCAAAGAAAGAATAGGGCAGATTAGTGTCTTGACTATTATCTTTCGTTTGTCAAGATCACAACTCAATATACCCCAAAAATATGGTGGTGAAGTTTAGAGGTTTAGGGTGGCAGTGCCGCGATTCCCAAGGGGGCAGAGTTCAGAGGCTGTTGTTTTCTAGGCTGGAGGTTAAGCTTCCAGAGCCGTTACATCTATATGATTAAGAGCTTAGGCTGCAGTCTTTAAGCATGAAGGACAAGTTGCCAAGCATGGCAGTGTTCCTTGCGGGTGCGCTTGGCTGAACTCCTGCTTTCAACACAAGGGGGCTCCTTGCTTTGCGTTTCACTCTTTCTTTCTGTATGTCTCTAGGACCAGAAGAACTCTTCACCTCACTTTGTAAGCTTTCTCCTGCCTCAGTGGTGCTGTGAACACAGCGTCTTTTCTTTAATGTCAGAAGGTCAGGAGTCCTTGTGTTTTAGTGTATGTGACCTGTAATTTTATGTATGATGGACAAATCATTGAGTGGTGGCTGGGACGGAGCAATTTAGTGCAATGACTCAGGCCAAACTTTTAGAACATACAGTGAGGTTTAGGATTAATATCCTGTCTAAGCTTCTTAGTTTAGTCTACTTTTTTGTTTTGGTATTACTACTTATGTATTTACTTATTTAATTACCCCCCCCCCCACCACCCCACCATACACACACACAGCCTTCTCAGTTGCAGACGTGTGGAGAAGCCTGTCTTAAGTTGTTGAGGCTTTCAGGTTTTCTGCACCTTTATTGTCTTTTTTATGGACCCATGACTGGAGGGGAGAACTCTTTACTTGCACGGTGGGAGTTGCAAGGAAGTTCAGAGCATGCTTAGATGGACAGAAGAAAAATACCTTGCCTTCAGCTTGGACGTCTGCATTGCAGCTTGAACAACTAGAACAAGTGTGTTGATTCCCCTCTGTCCCAAGCGGATGGCACATTCACATACTTACATTACAGATAGACGGTTGGTTTACTAGTGAGTGGATACTATACAGTACATCCTACAGTCAAAGCAAACACTTGGGAACAGCAATCACACCTATTAGCTTTGTGATGGAATTAAAACTGATCCGAGATTAAAACCACATAAGCAATCCGAATGGAAACAGAAAACCATACAATAATTTGTATTTAACTCAGTGGAGAGCAATCTCCAAGGTCTAGTTAGGGTAAAGTTAGGTCATGCTATAGATTCAAATCTGTGCAGTCTCCAAGGAAGGAGGGAAATCCTGGAGCACAGCCCCCCAGAAACAAAACTGTAGACCCAAGGAATGGAGCTTTCCGCATCACAATGACCCCAAAATAACTATTTTCAGAATTTGAATATAATATTATTTTATATATATTGTGACACACTCGAGGGTGGATAGAGTGTTCACTTGACTGAAAATTATAAAGTCACTGTCCACAACCAAATAAATGTAATTCAACCATTTATTTTCTGTGTGTTGGAAACAAGAGCAAGAGGTTATTTGTAAAGCAACAGTCCAATCCACAGTACAATAGAATCGTCGATATCCGTGAGCAGGGTTCGGCACACGAAGACGGATTCTCAGACAGTCCAGGATTGGGCTAGGCAGAGGGAAGTCAGGCAGGCGAGGATCATACATGGGGCGGGATCTCAGACAGTCCAGGGCAATGGCACACAGCAGCTTCCTCCTTTCAAACAAAATCATACACAGTGCGTTAATTATTCTCTTTCTTTCTTTCTTTCTTTCTTTCTCTCTCTCTTCTCTCTCTCTCTCTCTCTCTCTCTCTCTCTCTCTTTCTTTCTTTCTCTCTCTCTCTCTCTCTCTCTCTCTCTCTCTCTCTCTCTCTCTCTCTCTCTCTCTCTCTCTCTCTCTCTCTCTCTCTCTCTCTCTCTCATTTTATCGCCAGACATTCTTTTTCGATCGTGGAATATATTTGTTCTCTGGGTAGTAACTTCCTGCTGACATTCCGGGCAACTGTGGCAGAAGTCTTCGACCGCCTTCTTGACCCCTGGCCAGTAGAACCTCGCCTTGATTCGGTCCAGCGTCTTCTCTACTCCCAGGTGAGCACCGAGCTGGTGGGAGTGGGCTAGCTGAAGCACAGAGGGGATAAACGGGCGGGGCACCAACAACAATTCCTGCACAGCACCTGCTTCTTGGACAACCTGGTATAACAGTGCATTCTTAATTGCGAAATGGGGATAACTGATTTGTCGTACCCCATTGATGAGCTGGCCATCCACCACGGACACCTGCTGGAGGGCGCTGGTGAGGTTTGCGTCTTCGAGCTGGGCCGTTCCAAACCTCCCAGCTAGGGGGCCAGTCATCGGGTTCACCTCTGCTTCGGGGTTTAGGGGGAACAGGTCCCCCAGGTCATCTTCCCTCGCTGTCACATACCCAGCTTCCTCTTCAGCCACGGCCGCCGCAGCACTGGACTCCCTTAATTCAGCCCGCAGGAGTTCCGTGTTCTGGATTTGGACCTCCATTGCCTGGGCGTGCGGCCTTCGCTGTTCCTCCACGCTTTGGATCTGGACCCGCATGGCTTCTTCATGTCGAGCCTGCTGTTGTTGACCGCGGGCAACGAGTTGCGCAATTAGAGCCTTTAAATCTGTTGATTCCATTGCTTTGGTTGTGCGTGATTTATTGTTTTCAGTCAGATTACGATGCCCGTGTTCTCCACCATATGTGACACACCCGAGGGTGGATAGAGTGTTCACTTGACTGAAAATTATAAAGTCACTGTCCACAACCAAATAAATGTAATTCAACAATTTATTTTCTGTGTGTTGGAAGCAAGAGCAAGAGGTTATTTGTAAAGCAACAGTCCATTCCACAGTACAATAGAATCATCGATATCCGTGAGCAGGGTTCGGCACACGAAGACGGATTCTCAGACAGAACCACGGGTACATTGGGTGCCAGTGTAGTACAATGGTTAGGGAATTTGGTGTGTAACTTAGAGGTTGCAGGTTTGATTCAGGGTGCTGCTTTTATACCTTTGAGCAAGGTAAAGGAATGTGAATTTCTTCAGTAAATATACAGTGGGGTCCAAAAGTCTGAGTCCACTACCAAGATCTGTTTGTTTTCATCATTCATCAAAAATGAACACAAAAGTTTTACTCAGGAGAACAATTTGACCTCTAAATACTTCACTAGGCTCTGCTGAAATAATTACAAACAGCTGCAAAAACATTTGCAAAGGAAGTTGCAGAAGCAACGAGAACACATAAAGGGCCATATTAATGATGCCAATATACGGTATTAATTGTTACAAGATCAAAACAACTCACACTGTATTATGAGTGTCCATTTATTAAAACTTAAATGAAAAATGAAAATTGAGGAAATGAAAGGTGTGCAAACAAAATATTTATAGATATTTCAATTTCAAACCATCCTTTCTCAAACAAACATTTTTTTGTATTTGTGTCAGTTTTATGACATTCTTGAATAACAAATACCAAAAAAGTAAAAGTAAAAAATCTGTGTTAGTTTTCAATGAAAACAAACAGATCTTAGTAGCAGACTTTTAGACCCCACTGTAGATATGGATAGTATGGATAATTTTTTTTAAATTTTTAAATACACTTTTTTTTTATTAGGTACACCTTTCTAGTAGTGGGTAGGACCCCCTTTGCCCCCAGAACAGCCTGAATTCTTCATGGCATGGATTCAACAAGGTTGGAAACTTTCCTCAGACATTCTGGTCCATGTTGACATGATAGCATCACGCAGTTACTGCAGATTTGTCAGCTGCACATTCATGTCATGAATCTCCCGTTCCACCACATCCCAAAGGTGCTCTATTGGACTGATATCTGGTGACTGTGGAGGCCATTGGAGACTGAACTCATTGTCATGCTCGTGGAACCAGCTTGAGATGACATGTGCTTTGTGACATGGTGCATTATCCTGCTGGAAGTAGCCATTAGAAGATGGGTAAATCATGGGTAGGAGATGGGCAACAAGACTCAGGTAGGCTGTGGCATTTAAATGATGCTCAATTGGTATTAAGAGGCCTAACGTGTGCCAAGAAAATATTCCCCACACCATTACACCACCACCAAGATGGATGGATTCATGTTGTTTACACCAAATTCTGCCCCTACCATCTGTATGCCGCAGCAGAAATTGAGATTCGCCAGACCAGGTGATGTTTTTCCAATCTTCAACTGTCCAGTTTTGGCGAACCTGTGCCCACTGTAGCCTCACTTTCCTGTTCCTAGCTGACAGGAGTGGAAATTCTGCTGCTGTAGCCCATCCACTTCAAGGTTTGACATGTTGTGCATTCAGATACACTCTTCTCCATACCACTATTGTAACGCGTGGTTATTTGACTTACTGTCAATTACTACAATTGCAGGAGGTCATTATGAAAGAAATGAGTAAACTAAAAACTTGGTTCGACTATAATAAATTGTCATTAAACCTGACTAAGACAAAAGTAATGCTGTTTGGAAATTGTACAAGTGAAATACGGGTGCAGATACAAATAGATGGGGTGGATATTGAAAGAGTTTTCCAAAAAAAAATTCTTGGAGGTACGATTGACTTTAAAATCAATTGGAAATCACATATAAAGCATGTACAAACTAAGTTGTCAAGAAGCATTTCAGTAATAAACAAAGCAAAGCAGGTTCTGGATCACAAATCACTCCATATTCTCTACTATTCACTAGTTTTACCATATTTAACCTACTGCGTGGAAGTCTGGGGGAATAATTACAAAAGCTCACTAAACTCAATAACTATACTTCAGAAAAGAGCCGTACGCATCATCAACAAGGTTGGATATCTGGACCATACTCATTCACTATTCTTACAGTCAAAAATATTGAAATGTATTGATATTGTACTGTATCAAACTGCACAAATAATGTATAAAGCCAAAATTAATAAACTCCCAGGAAGCATTCAAAAATTGTTCAGCACACGAGAGGGGGGTTACAATTTAAGGGGAAATTTTCATTTCAAAAGGCTCAGTTATAGAACGACCATTAAAAGTTTTTGTATTTCAATTTGTGGAGTGAAACTATGGAGTTAAAACAATGTCCAAACATAAACCAGTTTAAAAAGAAGTATAGACACATGGTTTTCCAGAGGTACAAAGATGAAGAAGGGGTTTGATATTGGGTTGTTTACAAGAGTTACAGAAGATTGTGGGGCTGCCCGTTTGGGGTAGTGGTGCTGCTGGTGTGGCATGATGCCATTTCTAAGATCACTTGTGGTAATGGTGTGGCTGTGTATGTGTGTAGGGTGTATATGTATGTATATATTTAGAATGTATTATATAAAATGTCATTAGGTTTGACCATATAGGGAACAGGTAGTTCTAATTTAGTAATTTATGATTTAATGAAAAGGGGTGGGAGTAAATAAGTGTATACTTCTTCTCACTCCTTTTCAAATATGTTTAAAAAATTGTTTGTTTATTGTGTTTTTCTCTTTTTTTTCTCCTTTGTTTTCGTTTCGTTATAATGGCTGTTAAGGCTACAGGACTGTATTGGTTTTGTTTTGCATATTTGAAATAAAATATCTATCTATCTATCTATCTACTGTCGCCTTCCTGTCAGCTTGAACCAGTCTGGCCCTTCTCCTCTGACCTCTCTCATTAACAAGCCATTTTTGCCCAGAGAACGGCCAGTCAGTGGATGTTTTTAGTTTTTCGCACCATTTTCTGTAAACTCTAGAGACTGGTGTGTGTGAAAATCCCATGAAATCGGCCGTATCTGAGATACTCAAACCACCCCGTCTGACACCAACAATCATTCTATGGTCAAAGTCACTTAGATCCATTTCTTCCCCATTCTGATTTTTGGTCTGAACAACAACTGAACTTTTATGCATTGAGTTGCTGCCACATGATTGGCTAATTAGATAATTGCATTAACGAGCAGGTGTACAGGTGTACCTAATAAAGTGGCCACTAATATATATATAATATACTGATATATATATATCTTATATACAGTATATAACTGATATATAAATATATATATACACTACCAGTTTTAGAACACCCCCATTTTCCAGCTTTTACAGAAATGTAAGCAGTTCAAGACCAGTGAATAATCTGAAATGGTATAAAGGTACGCGGTAAACTATCAGAGGTATAAAATAAAATAATATTAATATACGCCATTTAGCACACCAGCCTCCCATCAAGATCATCATCTACCCCTGTTGCTTCCAGTCATTCTTCAGCCTTCAGATCGTCATTCTTGTTCGTTGTTCTCTCTACCCTGATCCATTCACCGGCTGTTTGCCAGCCTGTACGCCTTGCTTGGCCTCCGGTTTCCCTAGCCTGCCCACTCATCTCGCACACTCCACCTGGGCTCCCCTTCTGTTCCGTTCCCGTCACCAGTCCTCCAGCTCATCGATTCCATACCCCTGCTATTCAATAAATCATCTCTCTTTCCATCCAAACCCCCCTTGTCTGTGTCTGCGTTTGGGTTCGTTTCTGTCCAACATAACAAATAATAATGAATAAAAAAAAGTTTAGGTTACCAAAAACTGAAAAATTTAAATTTATAAAAGTTATAAAAAAAAGGCCCTTTTCAGGGAACAAGTAATGGGTTAACGCGGGTTAACAGTCACTCTGTTTGCTGTGCTGGATCCAGCAAAAGAGCCCCAGACCATCACGCTTCCTCCTCCATGTTTGACAGTTGGTGTCGCACATTGAGGAACCATACTTTCGCCTACTCAACAGCCTACAAAAACCTTTCAAAATGTATAGATTTCAGATTTTGATTAATCGGTCCATAAGACCTTCTTCCAGTCTTCAGTAGTCCACTGGCGGTGCTTCATGGCCCAGGCAAGCCTTTTTTCTTATTTTGCCATCGTAGCAATGGCTTTCTTACTGCCACTCGACCTGTCAAACCTGCAGCTCAAAGTCTTCTCTTCACAGTTGAAACTGACCAGACCACTTCCTGTCAGTTTCCCCCAGTTTCCAAGTGCCTTTTGATGGTGTAGGAAATTAGTCACTGCCAAACCTTTTTTTAATTTTATTTTTACCTCTGTCACTGGATTCCCTTAAGTGCTGTTGAAAAATGTTTTGAAATATTTCACCAACCAAAATCTTGGAATAAAGGTTAAATACAAATGATTTCCATTGGAGGGCAGCACAACCCAAAGAATGCCCCAGCCTCGTATTCTGTTGTAATGAATTTGATGAGAGCCAACAAAGCTGCTTCTATTCCAAATAATGTTTCTACACATGTCCTACACATATCTCTGCTTTAGATATATCTTTTCCTATTTCTATTTTCCTATACTCATATCTATCTCTCATATCTTCGTTTTTCTAATCCCCCACTACACATCAGTTTCTTTAGATCTTGAACATATGCATATATATTAAATCTTTATGTTGTGTTCAGTCAGGTTTAATGGTCCCCTGGGAAGATATGTATATGTTCACCAGGGGAGGGAGGCTAGATGATGTTGTAATTCTGTGGAGAGGCCTGGAGCAATAAGATAAGAGAGCGTGAGGTGCGTAGGAAAGACAGGGTGATTCGGGAATGAATGAAGGCCTGAGAGCCCTGCACTATAGACTTGTTGTTTACACCTCCTGAGAGTGTGTTGGGTTCTGCTTGTCTCCATATGTATACATTTCAATAACCTCAGATTGGTGATTGAAGTCTATGGCTCCTGACTCTCATCATTCACTTAAGCTTCTGGGGGGGAAGAATTTCCCAGAATCAACTTTCAGTGGGACTTCCTTTCCATTGTTCTTAGAAATCATTTGCTCAAATTCACATGAATGTTCCTCAGGCTCACTAAAATCTATTGAATCTATTGAATCAACTTGAATGCAATTGGTGGTACTTATAACTAACTTGGTTAGTAAACACAGCCAAGGGGTTGAAGCAGATGCCAAGATCAGTTTTTGAATATATATATATATATATATATATAATACTTTATTTTTCATTCCTGAAGTCCAACACTGATGTGCACAATGCAAAAATAAAACAGTTATAATTGTGTTCACCTTTATATTAATGTAAACGTAATTACAGACACAGTAAAATAAATAATGTACCTATATAATTACACAACAATAAGTGTTAAAACAATGTGCTATTATATGGCACACAGGCAATTCACAAAGATCTTTGCATTACACTTGTCAAGGCACCTACGCTTTGGAGCAATGACGGGCTTCATGAACCCCAAAATGGGTTGAGCCAAAGCATGTTATGAGTGATTCATTCATTTGAACCAATCAAAGTGTTTAGCTGTGGAGAACGGTATTTTAGCTTGGACAGCTGTGCCAATTCTGGGGGCTAATGACATGCCTTCGGTTTACTCACTGGTTTGTTGTTACATTCTTGAACAGAACATTTGAAAAGATGAGGGAACACATTTAACGTAATTTAGATCCTCATTATACGGAATAAAATATCAACATTTGAATTGAGATTGAAAGCGAAACATTCAAACAAAGAATCAGGGACAAATCTACACATGCAGCTGCTACAGTACATTACATCACATTTCCATTTGTTTTAGACTGCCACAGTACAGTCAGTACCCGCGCCCATCCGAACAAAATTAATGTACAAGAAGCGTAATCACAGCTACTTGTCAAACCCTTCATGAAAAAAAAATTGCCCCTGCAGTATGAAAAATGCTACATTTATAGCTGTTCATGTTTACAATCAAATTACGAAACAGAAGTCTCACAAATAAAAACAGTATAAGCAATCAGAATGGCTTCAGCCAACCGTACTGTGCTTCTGGATATCTGTATGCATCTCAGTGGAGGGCAATGTGCTACGATAAGTGATCTTTGCCTTGAAAGGAACCAAAGCTACAAATATGTATATTTTGACATTATTTATATTACATATTAAATATATAATGTCTTTTAAATATATTTTTTATTTAAATATATGTTTTATTCAAGTCTTTGTATGGAGCCTTTCAACCAAAAGAATATCCTACTGCAATTAATGTTATATGTTATTACTGATCTGGAACTGTTTCAAAACAAGATTTTCCTGCTTCTCGGTTTCTTCTGGTGAGGAGTGTCGAACATGTTTTCCGGTTTAACTGCCTGGGGGTGAGGGTGGGGGGTGGGGATGGGGGGGGCAGGAACAGTGAAGGAGCAGCGCCCCCCACTGTTCCTTCTGTGTTTTTGCCATTTGTCTGGGGCACATGCAGAGCTCTACTGTGGGTCGGTTTTTGACAACATGAGGCAGTTGTTCTCTTATTTCTGTGTGCAGGAATCTGTAAACTTGAGCGGCAGGTTACTTCCTGTTCTATTGATCCTTCTTGTCTCCGGATCCTTGTAGGAGATTCTGGTATAGACACAAAAGTAAGAGATATTCTTCAAAGTAACTGTAGCAGATTGAAATCAATGTGATGACATCAGAAGATAAGAAATATTGAATTAACTGGATTACAGTTTGGCCACTTTTAATGAAATACTGATCAAATATTCCTTCCATTTGGCACAATAGTGCAATTGAGATCTGAAAAAAACAGATGTGTGTATGTGTATGTGTGTGTGTGTGTGTGAGTGCATGTGTACATGTATGTTTTTACATGTCTGGGTGTGGTTGCATGCGTGTGTGTGGGGGGGGGGTTCACATGTCTGTGGGTGTGGGCATGTGTGGGTGCATGCGTGTGGGAGGATGTTTGGGTGCATGTATGTGTGTATGAGTATGCATGTGTGTGCACGTGCGCTTGTGTGCGCTGTACCTGTAATTGCTGGTGCTCCTTCAGGAGACGGTCATATTCCTGGGTCAGGCCCTGTGCCTGTCTCCTCATAGCCTCCACCTCAGTGCGAGACTTCTTCAGAGCTGTGGAGCAGCACACCTTTCAGAGCCACACACTGTATACTGGACGTTTCCTGAACACAACGCTACAGTACTGGGAGGTGAATAATACTCAGATATTTATTCTTCATGGCATGCATTGCTATTTCTGACAATGTGGCAAAAAATTTGGACAATAAATCATCCCTCAATAGACAATAAAAGTGTCTATTGAGGGATTAATTAAGAATTAACAGCGCATTTCAATTCAGAGTGTGCAATTGACAATTGGGATTGTAACAAAAACCAGCACACATGGGGGGGGGGGTTCCCAGAACCTAGTTTGCCCACCTCTGTTATACTTGGTGATGATAAAATCAGCTCAGTGTGGCTTAAAATGGAAAACCTTGTTCCTGCCACTGTTGAAGCTAACAGTGTTCTGATATCCTGGCTTGTAATGAACATTCATTAGGGACATGGTAAAAGACAGAAAATGAATAGCTAGCACACAGGACGGCGCTGGAACCTCCAGGAAATGGAACTGCGGTGACAGACACAGTGCAGAGTGGGACAGTGTGGTGTGAGAGGAAGAGGAGCAGCAGAGGGTTGCCCACCATGCTCGCCGCTCTCCAGCTCCTGCTTCAGCCTCTGAACCTCCTTCTGGAGCCCCTCTTTCTGGGCCACCACCTCCCCTTCGGCGTTCTTCCTCTCCACCTTCTGTAGCTCCAAGGCCTGAGAGAGAGCACTGACTGTCAACTCCTCGCCAGACATCCACCCAACAAAATATGTAAATATTTCTCCATAATATTTACATTGCAAATGCCTGCATCCGGGGTGATTTCCAGGGCACAGTTTCAGTCAATTCTTTTGATAAATTATGCATTCATGCAATTTGATATTCCATTGTTCTGATGCACCCTTTGGTCCAGATTGAATCCAGACCATTCCAGTGCTGACTGCAGCCCCACTAGTCCAGCGGGGAGATAATTGGCCATAGCATTGCCCGGGGGGGTGGTGGGGGTTACAGTCAGCAGGGTATTTCCCACCTTATGTCTCACTAGGACAGATGCCAGCCATCTGCCATCACCAATTGTGTTCCAGTTGCACAGTAACAGTGCAGCTAAGCTGGCAGGTTGCAGAGTGAAAGTAATCTGGGGGCAGGTTGATTACATGTGTGCCAGTGTGCACCCTCCTACAGTGATGGAGGATGTTGTAATAATGGGATGGTTACAACTACGATTGGGCGTTCCAAATTGGGTATGAAAACAACAAATAAAAAATGAAGTAAAAACTTGCTTTATATTATTATATAATATAGTATATAGTTGTATGTTTATTGAAGAAATTCAGGTTAAGCACATTAAATCACCCAATCAGCATCTGAACTAAGCCCAGCCTTCTCACCACTGCTCCAGAACTCCAAAAGATGAGACTTTTTCTACATTTTCTGCATGGCCTCTTACCACCCCCTCACCTGTTTCAGATGCTCGTTATCCTCCATGTACTTGTTGGCCGCCTGATTGGCGCTCTCGGCCTGAGTCTGCAGGGCGGCCCCTGTCCCTTTGGAAGCGGCCAGCTGGTTTATCAGAGTGATGACGCGCCGCATGACACTGTGGAACACACACACACAGTAACATACACACCAGCTCACTGCTCATGGCTCAGGTGGTCAGGGATCACAGGACCATGGAGTCAGAGATCACATGGCATAGGCCGGACTCACAGCCAGAGGAAGAGCGAGAAGCCGGAGATGTAGAGATTCCTCTGCGCTCGGAACAGCTTCATGTGCAGGTGGTCGAACATGTTGGGGTGCAGCTTGTCGTCTTTCTGGGGATCTGCTCGCGAGTACTTCCGAACTTCCCGTACAGCATCTACAGGGGGCGACAGAGAGGCTGTGAGAAGAAACGTTTGGGGGGTGTAAGAGGCCTGACACATCTGGCCAACTACACGTGACAAGACGGTCGGCTCAGAAAAAAATGGGCAGTTATGCCATACCAGCTGGTCGTGGGTGGATGTAATGCGGAGGTGTTTCACAATGCTACATATAGAATCTTGGTTGGCAGTTGGCAAAGATCAGTCAAATGCTGAGCCAATCAGAAAGCAACAAGGCACAAAGTGAGCATCATTTGTGTGTGTATGTGAAGCGAACAGAGTGGCATAAAAAGTACAGGCAGCAGTTTCACCGTATACTGTCCAAAACTGTACAAAAGCAAATATGAACTATTCTTTAAATCAATAAAATTTGACTTTCAGGGCTTACACAAGATGTTCAAACAGAAACGCGAGTGGATAGTTAGCCTCACATTTAAAACATGAATAATTCTAAATGAACAATGTTGAACCTTTTTTATTTGCCACTGATTGTGACTATGAGAGTAAAAAGCTGCTTCACTGCCTTCTAGACTGTTCATTTTGTTCTCCTTGCAAAGATTTGGAGTGGAATCGGTAAGGACTGGTCAGGCTGCTGTTGGGCAAGTGTCCTGTACAGGGGAAACTGGTGATAATTCATTTGGAAGAATCTGCAGTTATGGTTGGTTGCCAGTAGTTGGCTAGATGTATCAAGCCCTTAAGAAAACAACTGGAGTAAGAATGTGCCCTTGTGCACGCTGCACATAGCAGGGAATTGATCGGGAAATCAATCAAGTGGAAATCCAACAGATTCACCAAGAGAGAAGCTTTTAGTTTAGAGTTTCTGTCAGCTTTGAACAGGGAAGTGCTCACTGCATTAGCCACCAAAGTGTACTTACCAAGGAAAAGAACAATGAGAATTATTATCATTGTGAGAAACCCTTTGTTCCAGAATGGTGCAACTCTGTTCCATATACTCAGCTTGAAAATCTTTTGCCATCTGAAAACAGAACACATTAATAAAAAAATTAAAAAATTAAATACAAGGATGTTAAAAGGGTAATATGATTTAATGTAATGTAGCCCAAAGTCTAATTTATAAAGTCTAGACTGTGATGCTTGGTGACATACATAGAACCTCCAAGGGGCAATAAATGAGTGCAGTAGTATCATTATTATGTATGAGACCCTTGATGAAATAGCTAGGTTTCCATCTTAGTTTATCCAAGGTATAGTATGCAGCCAAAACAGTGTAAGTTAAAAAAAAGAGAACAATGGCCAAAAAGTAAAATTGTATAGGTTTTATGATATGAACCAAGTACTTATAAGTATTTCAGAGCATTACCAAATGCATGGTGTACATATAGATTCCCATCCTCTTCTAGTTCATGACACAAGCCAGCCTGGATCCCAGAGTGCCTGTCACCACCTGGGCGCCTGTCACCCAGGGCTTTTCATGAGAGTGAACAGAATATAATGAACTCTGAAAATGTTGAAAATGCTTTTTACCCGGCCCTAGCCATTAGCGGCATTTGGCTGTCCACCCCAGGGGGAGGGTGAGCCGGCTCAAGTTCATCGAGGAGCAGGAAGGGCGTCCGTGGTTGGGTTCCGTCTCGGAGGTGGATCTACCGGCCCGGAAAAATTGGCTCGTTACCCAGAGGACGGGCAGCGGACCCGTGGGGGAGGGTGAATTGAGATAGAGGGTATCATTCACAACCAAATTGGGAGACAAATGGGGAATGTCCATGATTCTTCATGTCTTTAACTGACCAGAGCTATCTGAAAAAAGTTTATTTGGGTTTCGGAATTTCCATGTAGGCCATTGTTACGACCCTCCCCTATAGACCCCAAAATGTGTACTTTACAGCTGTCAATTACCAAAAGAGTAAGGTCTAAAACAAATGTGTGTGTAATGAGTATATGCAAAATAAACCAAAACAAGGAGCCGGGCAATTGCCATAATCCAAAAAGACAGGAAAAAAGGTGGACTCATCACAGCTCTAGGATGCATTTGTTAGGCCCACGCCAGCCCAGTCTTCAGGCCATCACTCCAGATCTCACCCTGGTTTATATATCTCCATTTTGGAGCAGTTTCTTTATGTACGACATACCAAAAAATCAACGTAAAAAAAAAATGGCACGCAGTTTCTCCAAGGCTTTTTCTAACGCAGTTCCACTCTCCAACGAGAATACAAAACCCACAGGAAAATATGAATTTACGTTTCTCTTTTTCAGTCTCCCATTAGTCAACCTCAACTTCCTCTCTCTCCGGCTGCTCTGGGTGAGGTCACACCTATGTGCCATTTCGGAAAGGAAGCGCCTGTATGTTGCCTCAATGCGACGCAACACATGCCCAAGAAAAAATAGAAAGTGTGATTGTGTGTGTGAAAGACGTGTTAGACCCTAACCTGTCACACTATGCAAAGCTTTGGCGGTTAGTAAGGGGAGGCTATAGGCATCAACTAAAGGAGGATCTGGTGCTGGGCTTACAGGCCATGGTTCAGAATGCCAATCGTGCTTCCAAGTACTTGATACATGTCATAAAACCTATCGGTTTAATTTTCAATCACCTTCTAAGATGGTCATATTTTTTTGCCCACGTTCATGTTCAGTCACTGTATGGAAGTGGATTCCAGTTAGAGGTCAGAAAATTGAGACTGAGGTTTAAGTAGTGGAATTAATTTGACGTTATTTTTGGTCAAAATTCACATAAGCACCAAATATGTGTCACATATGTACATGTATATGAATACAGATGAATGAATATGATTGAATTATGCCAAGAGAGAGTATATCATTTGTGTGGTGCTGTACCTCTGAGCTGATATGAATGGTAGACTGAGGATGAGGATAACACCGATCTCCGCATAGAGAAAGAGCGCCACTGCAGTCCATTGGAGAGTCATCTTTGAGGCACACGTCTGCTTAATTGCTAAAAAAAATTGGGTTAATAAGGTTGTGATTGTACTTAAAAGGTAACAACTGATACTGCATACTACCGACTAGTAAAACATTGCCAATGTGGAAACCGCTCAGTGAGTTAGTGAGTGATGAGAGACACTAATCAGCTGATTAGTAGTATGGCTGCTTCCTACAGCACAAGCGAGAATGGACTTTTTGTCATATTATAACATGCAAAAAAATTAAGATTGGTTTATTCGTGGTCATTTTAGCCAGTAACCTTACATAATCTTAGATAGCGTTAGGATCAATGTTTAAAAACCCTGATATATCTGCATCCCATACAACAGGGTTCCTCAAATCTGGCCCACAAATCCAAATTAGGTCCTGATTTTCCTTTCTCTCTTTCTTTTCCAATCTCAATTGATTGGCTAGTGTCTTCAGACCTGACTCCCAGGTAAAGGAAGGGTGGAAACCAGCAGTGCTCAGCCCACAAGGACTGTGATTTGAGGAACCCTGCCATACAGGCTACTATTTATTCAGAAAAATAAATATAAACAAAGTTGAACTTGTCAAAATTCAGATTTTAAAGGCACTGCCTTTCAACTGAGGCAGCCAAGGTTTACATGCACGCTATAATTTTTCTTATCGTCTGGCGTATTGCATAGCAAGTTGGTTTCAAGCTGGAGACACTGCAATAAAGCCACTGCAATTTCTTTATAAACATACAAAAAAATTATCAGAAACCTACTCAATACCACCATGGCAAGATACTAACTAAATTTAACTTAGAGTTTGGATGACTTTAGGTTTTATTCTGATGTATGTCTCGTGCTCACAACTTGGCTCCTCCCCTCTAAATGAATTCATAAGGTTATGAGCTGACTGTTCCAACAGATCTTCCAGCGCCACCTCTAGAGGAGATTGCATTATATCCAAATGCTTTACAAAATATGGTCAATCAGCATTTCCTATAAGCCTTAAACACTAGAATTCAGTGTTACAGGTATGGTACGCAGCTGCCTGCAATGATGTCTATCGCTGTATTACTGCACTGATCTCTTGCGCAAACTATGATTGTTCCTACCATGTATTTATGCACATGAAATTTGTAATTTCACCTCAAAAGTCTAAATACATAGCCTAGTATACATAGCCTTCCATAAAATAGTGTTGGAAATTAGGCTTTGGCTATCAACACTAAATGCAATGCATCTAATGCACTACCACCCACAATTCCATTTGCCTTTCTGCATGTGCCCAAGTTCGTTTGAAAACAGTGATTCTTTAATAACTCGGTCAAGAAGTCGTGCCCAATATAGCCCTATCCACCTTTATGGTTTTTCAAACTGCAAACTTTTCAAAGCTGCTATGGAAATTGACTGTGAAACCAGACGGCATCAGTAGCTCAAATAAGATCAATTGAATGATTTGCAGGTGGCTTTAAAGGGAAACCGAACCGAATCACCCCAGCAGCTTCTCAGGAGTGTAGCCTAGACTTTAACGCAACAAAAATAGCTTCTGTACAACAACCTAGAGCAGGGGTGCCCAAGTTCGGTCCTGGAGATCTACTGGGCATGCAGGCTTTTGTTTCAGCCCAGCACTAACACACCTGATTCCACTAATCAACTGCTCGTCAAGGCAATAAATGTTTGAATCAGGTGTGTTCGTGAAGGGCTGGAATAAAAGCCTGCAAGGCCAGTAGATCTCCAGGACCGAACTTGAGCACCCCTGACCTAGAGCAATGAATGAAGAATGAGACGTGAAACCTTTGTCCCGACAATCTTCCTAATGAAAAATGTGAACGCACCTTGGTTGTCTTATACAAGCTGCGTTAAAGCTCGTTAGGCATATTTGCAAATTCATGTAACAATCGAAAGCACAATAAATCCTATTTAAGGCATTGTTAGCTAAAGTTCATTATAGGCTACTGCAATGCTAGCTAGTATGATCCACTAGAGCGCCACTCTGCAGTATGCAAATAGCTAACTTGCCTGACCGCCCCATGCCCATAGTCCTGTCGGCTATTTTTAATATTCTATAAGGATATTTTACGCTGCCTATATTTTCAAATGTAAATCTACGATTTACTCACGGAGTGACCACAGAACCAATATTGTCGTTGTTTCTGTTATCCTTTCGCTACATCGACATTACACAATTACAGACTTAACCTAGTAAGCGAGGAGCAAGTTGAGTTCCAATAACGTTATGACATATTGATAACGAGCTAGCAATGAGCCAAGATGAGCCACATAACTTTCTAGTTAATACACTATCGCTCGTGTTTATATTTTCGTTTTAAGGATGATAACTAAACCGTCATGGAAATAGCTCTGATAACATACCTTGTGTATGATTCTGTTCCAAAATAAAAGCAGTGGACATTCGCGGCAGTTGAAAAAACTGAACGCGACACACCTCCAGTTGGTCGAAAACGGTCTCATTCTCATTACGTCACAACAACATGTTTATAGGACCACTGGTTCACCGAAGTCAGAATGTAAATGAACAAATACAGTAGACCGTGTGCTGACGGAGGTGGTCAACGCCACTCAGCGTGGCACGTTTAAAAATGCTTCCAAACGAAATATCTATGTTTAACTTGCAATTACATGTATTGTGCAAATCGCTCTGGCGAACTGTGCTGACTTACCACTCAGATTCCATTCCTCTCAAGTCACAGGTGTCCATTTAAGGACATGTGCAAGTTGAAGAGCTGTCTCAGAAAATGCATAAATATGTAAGATTAAGGAATGGCAAATATTGGCATCATTTATTTATGAAATGTCTATGCATGCAGAACAAATTATTTTGCAATTATTTATAATTGTGAAATGCAAATGCGTTTGCTTGTTTGGGTGACGATACTTTTTTGACATTCTATATTGCATACAAATCAAATGGCACGGTATAGGGTTTAGCAGATTCTCAAAGCAAAATGCCTTTTTTATTTTGTGTTCTTAAAGTTTTGTGTTCACTGTAAGACTGTACACCCTGTAAGACTGGACAAATACTTTTCACCCCCAGCCAAGAGTAAACCCTATCAAATTTCATGCATTCTAAACCTAAATATATCCTGAGAAATGAGCCCACCCCCCCAAAATCGCTTGATGGGGTGCCTCTCATTTCTCTCATTTTCTTACCAGTTACCAGTTACTTGGGTGCTCGCACAAAATTGTACCTCCTCATAAAACTTCTCACCGCACATCAGATCTTATGTTATGAAGCACAGTTCAGAAGCATGAGTTAAGAAGTGAACATCTGCTATAGAATGTGACCACTTATTTAGTGCCTAAATAAGAGTGTGATTATTTCCCTTGGCTGGGGACCTGCAGCAGACTCACCCTGTTACACTTACACCTTTTGGTATTCTGTTAGGCACCAGGTTTGGGTGCGAGACATATTGTAGCTAGAAAATAATATGTATGTAATGTAAGGTAAGGCTGATGTTCAGAAATTATTTTCTTAGCACTGATTCAAAGTGATTTAGTATTATTAGTTTTGATCCTTTATTACAAAAAAATCAACAAAACAAAAAAACAAAAAAAAAAAAAAGAATTAAAATGATAAAATCATAGTCCATCTAACTGGGAGTCCATAATCAGTGATGGAGTGCCGTATGTATTGTGGAGGTAGTCGATGACAGCGGAGATGCTGGATAGGGCGTTGAACACCTTCTTCTCCTGCTGGGAGCTGATGCGCTCCATCATGTACATCAGGTGATGATGAAAGCAGGTGAAAGGTGTCCCGTGTGCCAGAGCAATGTCCACCCAGTCCCAAATGCACTCCAGAGGGGTATCCTCATACCCCGCGAACATGGCAGGGTTGGCCAGCAACCCCCGTGCAGCCATCACTCCTGAGGTAGAGGGGAAGATCAACAACTATATGAGCTGAAATACTGCGACAACAGCGACAATACCATGCTTTTTAGCAATTGTTTTACAATACCATGTTTGAAGGTTAAAACATGAACAGGCAAAGAAAAGAATGTTTCTATACCACCACATATAAAATACAGACAGGAAGCTATATTTAATGCTGAGATCTACTTTGAATTGGGGTTCTCCGATTGGGTCACCTGAGGTTTTAAAATAAGGAAATGATATTTATAACGCTTGCGTTATGCTTTCACACAGGGCATACCATCCACTCCTGTGAGTTGATGGGTAGACTCCACATCTCGGAGGTTCTTGATGTCACCATTGGCGATGACTGGGACCGAGAGGCTGTCCTTGATGGTCTTTATGGCATCGTAGTGGACCGGCTGGTGACGTTCATCTGCTGTACGGCCATGCACAGTGACCCAGGACACTCCGGCTGCCTCTGCCTTCTGACAAAGGTCCACTGTACGCCTCAGGTCCTTGTGGATTCTATCAATTTGTAAATAAAAAAATATTATTCACTGACATTAAATTCAACACATTGCACAATTATCATTTGCAAAGACGAAAATAGCATGAAATATGAAAATGACAGAAATATTGTTAAAAAAAGGTCAAAGCTGGGGCCTCCGATAGCATAGTGGTCTAACGCACCCGTATTGGCTGGTCCTTTACGAGTGTGAGCTGCCTGTCACGGTCACGGTTCAAAACCTGACTGTACCAGAACTGGCCCTGGTGGGGAGACGTTTGGCTGTCCGTCCCAGGGGGAGTGGGGAGGGTGAGCCGGCATGAACTCGCTGAGAAGGGTGTTTCCAGAACGTGGGTGGGAAAATTCAATCTCAAAGGAAGCGGAGTTCGGTGCCCTCTGAGAATTAGCTTGCCTAGTGGAAACGGGAGGTGAGTTTGTGTGGGGAGGGAACATTGAAATAAAGAGGGAATAATTAGCCACTAAATTGGGAGAAGGTAAAAGGTGGTGGGGCGGCGGATGGAGTAGCGGTCTAACGCACTGTATTTTGGCTGGTCCGATACAGGGAAACATTTGAAACTATAAATTTAAAAAAGGTAAAAAATAAAATAAAATAAAAAAACTTTAAAAAACACACGCTTCCACTGTGATAATTGTAATCATTGCTCTTTGTTGACTACTAAATAAAATTACCTTTGTAAACCTTAAAGAGTACAGGCAGGGCCGGATTAAATGGATGGACTACACTAGGCAAACCATTTTTTCGGCCCCCAACAACAAACAGATTTAGACAAAACCAACGACCTTCTAACTGCCACATATTATTATTATTATTATTATTATTAGTTTAGGTAGGTATATACACTCAGTGGCCACTGTATTAGGTACACCTTTCTAGTACTGGGTGGGACCCCCCTTTGCCCCCAGAACAGCCTGAATTCTTCGTGGCATGGATTCAACAAGGTGCTGGAAATATTCCTCAGAGATTCTGTTCCATGTTGACATGATAACGCAGTTGCTGCAGATCTGTTGGCTGCACATTCATGTTGCGAATCTCCCGTTCCACCACATCCCAAAGGTGCTCTATTGGACTGAGATCTGGTGACTGTGGAGACCATTGCAGTACACTGAACTTATTGCCATGTTCACCAGCCTGAGATGACGTGTGCTTTGTGACATGGCGCATTATCCTGCTGGAAGTAGCCATTAGAAGATGGGTAGACTGTGGCCATAAAGGGATGCACATAGTCAGCAACAAGACTCAGGTAGGCTGTGGCATTTAAACGATGCAACATTTTTCCAATCTTCTCAATTGGTACTTTCCTGTTCTTAGCTGACAGGAGTGGAACTTCTGCTGGGGCCCATCCACCTAATGTGTGCCAAGAAAACATTGAACCAGTCCCACACCATTACACCATTTGTCTTTTTAATTTAATCAATTGTAATTTCAATGGGTCAAACCATTTCCTGGTTAAATAAAGTGATTTACATTAAAAATATGAAATCATATTTACACGATGGAATGAGTTTGTTGGGTTAAACAGGAAGGTTGGCAATTTGAATTTATAATATCAACTGGGGTGTGGGGAAAACAATTCTTAAATCCAACACAAGAGGGTACCACCATAACCTGCCTAGGTTAGGTCTCAGATGAGCTTCTTACTTTCAGATGCCATGCCCAGCTTTCACTGATTGTTCACCGGTTTTTACCATGATGAATTGCAGTGTATTTTTGTTAAACTGCACAGCAAAAACTCAAGTCTGTATTTCTAGATTTAATTTAGACTGTTTAGGTCATTCAAACTCATTCCAGATCATGCAGGTTTTTGTTGGCACTACACCAGGTGACATTTAGGTTTGATTAATGCACATTATAGCCTATCTACTAGCCTACATGCTCATATATTCAAAACAAAACCGACAAGAAGCTCGGACTTTATGCCCATTGAATGCTAATTCAACCTTTTGGCAATCAATTTCCCCTAAAACAAAGGACATATTTATAAAAAACAAAACAGTTTTCACCCACTTTTGCTATAACATTAGCCAGGACAATAGCAAAATTTGGGGACAACAGAGCAGGAGGTATAACTCCGACCGATAGCGTCATATATTGCGTCGTTTGACCCATTTGCAGAAGTGGTTCCTGCCTTTATCTAGATAAGCAATCACAGATAGGCAATCACAGATAACTAATGCGTGTCAATCAGGCTGTCATTTTCTTTCTTCCTGTTTAATTTTTCTTTTTTTGTTACATTGAAAGCATTGCTGAAAGGACACTGCTAACATAGCAAGCATGATGTGCACTGAACCGGAAATACTTTTTGCACACATTGCAAGGTACTTGCGTTGTGTATGACTTTCAAAAATAATATATTGAAATAAAGTTTTAGATTGGAATTCTTTAAATATTTAAATTTAAAAACCTATTTTATATTTTAAATGTTTTATAATCCCTCGGTCTGGGCCCCCCTGTGGTAATTAGACACTAGGCACATGCCTAGTTTGCCTATGCCTAGATCCGGCACTGAGTACAGGGCATCCAGACTTACTTGTCCTGGGCGTAAAGGCCTAAAGTTACCTTATTTTGATGGATACAGAGTAATTGGGGTTGTCCACTTGGTTTCGGACCAGCCGCACCATGTCCTTCACCAGTTCAGGCTTGTTTATCAAGCATGCACCATATCCTTCCGCCATCGCCCACCTGGAGACAAACAGCATATTTACATATTGTCTACACCTGCTCAATAAACATATGTGCTATCTATGTGCCATTTTATTTAACTAATTTCATTCACTTGTACCGGTTCATTCAAACTGGGAAATTTGTTGTTCATACATACTATGCCAAACTGAGGCTCACACACTGTTATGCATGACAACCCATTCAAACTGACATCCTTTGAATGTCACCACACCTGTTGAACACAACTCCCATTACTACTACTGGCCAAAAATATTTCTGTAACTAATGGCATTTTTCCACCGACAGCACGGTACGGCATGGCACGGTAACCTTCCGCACCCGTAACTATCCCCTTCACGGGTTGAGTCCCTGTGTCGTTTTTCCACCACACAACAGAACCGTGAAGATAGGAGGAGTTAGATAGGAGGAGTTATCTGAAGTGACAAAAATAATGCGACCGCTGTGGTGACATTAGCATTGACATTGTAAACATTTCAGTCAAATTCACAAAAGCAGAACACGGCTTTCCTCATAACATTAGCTACAATTTTCTTACCTCTACCTAGGCATTTGGGAGTCATGTGGGGGCAGCGAGTGCAGGAGATACCATGCAGTGACTTCACACTAGGCTATATAATCTTTCATATTTATTATTCGGCGTTGGTCCTCCAATAAATTGCAATTTACCAAGATCACATTTAATACCTCATATCTGTAGCCTATATTTTTTCAATGGTATAAAAATGAAAACATTAGCTATATTTGTCTTTGTGTTTACATCTGTGCTTTTATGTAGCTTGTTGCTGCAAAAATATGTCCAGCAGGAGCTACGAGTAGTAGTGAATGATGTATTGTATTCCAATCGCTATTCCAAAGTGAGCACTTGCAATATCATACCGCCAAAGTTTGGATATAAGTCTTTAGCAACCCTGAACGCTGGCCATGTTTTGTCTTACATTTGTTTCCCATACATACTCACAAACTAGCTTTCTCTCCTCAGAACCCATTTACCAAAATCACATCCCATACTCAGTCCCAGCCCAAGCAAGCATCAATCTTGGATGCGTTTGAAAATGCAACGCCTTAAGAAAAAAACTCTCAAAGGCACAATGGTGAAAGAAACAGTAGGACAGCTGTGTTCATTCAGTAATGTGATTAAGAAGTTCAACAGAAACAGCTGAACATTTTTTTTTTTTTTTCAATATTTCAGTAGGCTAAACTAATATTGGAAAAATTGTATTGTTTGGGTTCCCTTAATTCACTAATATAATGCCTATTCTGTCTGGAACATATATCAATGATCAATTTTCCACTCATGTGTTTTGTTACATCGCGTGCTATATTGCAATCGAAATATGTAGCAAGATTATCGTATTATGAGATTTTGCCCATATTGTGCAGCCCTAGCTATGAGCAAGATTGTTCAAACACTTTGTCATTTGACACTGTCCAGTTCAGATCCTTTTGTTTCAAAGGCCTGGGTTTAGCTCAAGCTCAAGCTAAAAATCTATTTATGCGAGGAATGAAAATGTTGCTATAAAAATGGCTGAATGAAAATGTCTTTCAAAGAAAAGTTTTTATTTCAGGTCTCGTAGAATCAGTTTGGCAGTTGTGTTTGAGATGATTCTGTGATGATTCTGTGACAATTGCGCTTGACCAGCAATGGTCTACAGTATTGCTAGCTCCACCCTTAGGTCCCTGTTCGGCTCATTAGTACCTAAACAGAGCAGTAGCTAAATTCAGCACGGGTACTTAGGTTCGGTACACGGCTCGCTTGGCGGTGGAAAAAGCTACAAAACGTGGGAGCACAAATTGGTAACCATGCCGTGCCGTACCGTACAGTCCGGTGACTGTCCGGTCATCATTTCAATTGTATACCATGGAAATAGCAACTTAATGTACTTTTTTAAAATAATTTTTTAAGTATTGCATTTGGACCTATTTTTTTAACGTGATCTCACCTCTGAGGACAGCCGCAGTTCAAGTCTACTCCATCGGTGAATGGGGCAACCACACAGGCTGCATCAGCCAGTGTCTGAGCATTGCTGGCAGCAAACTGAATGATCAGTGGACGGTCCCCTGGGAGATGAGACAAAAGTACAAAAACATCTGACCTCATGAACCTATGCACTGTTTTTCCAAGCACAAGTGGCCACCTGAACACCTTACAATTATTCCAATTAAAACTCATCTTCCACTTGCTCCATTACAGCAAATATGTGACAATAAGGTAATCAAAGGTCACATGTTTAATTTGCTAATTAAATTCTTGCTTGTCCACCTTAACTGCAGTGAAGATTCTTTGGCAAAACAGCTAACGTGAGTCACACAGGGGTATGCCAATCCTCCTCTATGAAGCACTTGTAGATCACCAAAAGGTGCAATATAACTGCAAGTTCCCTCCAGATGTGGTTCTAGTAGCCACGATTTAGTAGTGCTTTAAAGATTTAAAATTATCTCAGTGCTTTGCCAAAAAGGTTAAGCAAATACGCGATTCAGCTTTTCAAAATCCTTTTAAAAGTGGTCTACAATACAGGTTTCCTTGCGCTTTTGTACAACAACAAAAACCCCAGACAAGCACTGAAACCTACCGTGGCTGGTTGTAAATTCACTGTCCCTGGCTTTGACAGATCGCATGAAGTCGTCTGCAACTACCATCGGAGTGAAGCATATGTCACAGTCATATTTCCGAACTAGAGATCTGAATGCCAACCTGGAAAATAAAGACAAGGGTATGCATTGAATTGAATTGAATTGAACATTGAATGAACCCAACTTTACAATGGTAGGAGCAAATCAACCACCAAATGTGCAGCACCCACCTGGGTGAACGCGACGGCAGCCATAGTGCGCCAGTACAAACTCACCACACATCAGATACACAGTGGAGAGGCGAGGAGAAGTGAATGTACTGAACGTACAAGTGTCGCACTAAATACAACAGGAAGAATACGCAGGCAATGTAACTTACTTTGAGTAACGGACCATTGGGGCGCATATTTTCAGCACTTTCCCTTTTTCAAACGCATCCATTATGTTTGTCGTGTCCCTGTTGCTGTTCATTTTACACCGTCTTACCACCCGTGACACTTCATGGAAACCTGCAATACAATGACAGTTCAGTAGCTAAGGGTCCACACGCACTCCCAACACGCAAAAACGTTAGCTAGTCGCTGTAAACTGACATCTGCCTGTTGCAATACAATAATTTCGTAGCGATTCCTGTAGCTAGCAATATACGATCTCCACATGTGATACTGATGAAAAGAATGACGCCGTACAATACATTTAAGTCAGCATTTCAGGTTTGGAAGAAGTCTTACCATTCGCGGTGTCCGCCAGCTAGGATACGTTAGGAATCTTCGTCTAATACCCCGGGTTGCAGTAGTCTTGTATCGGCTATTTCAAACATTTAACACAAAACCGTTGACAGAGATTTTGACTATACAGACACACACGCAAGAACTGTTCTCTTAAAATCATTAACAGGCAAATAACTTAACGAGAACGTCATTATTTTGCCGTCCCCGGCTATCCACATGTCTCTAGTCTAGTGTGTCATAGTGGGTGGGGCTTTAGTACAACCTTTAACCTGCACATTGTTGTAGCATAAACATATTTATAAAACTATTAGAACTTATATAATTGTAAAATTTGAGTATATAATCGTATTTTGCTAAATAATAAATACTTTAAAAATATAAAATATAAGTTTGAGTCAGTTTAAAAATTATCCGATTAAATGTCCTGGCACCGCAATTGTACGTCATTGTGATGTGGCCAACATGGAAGGAAGTAAAGAGACAGCTTCATCGAATGCACTTCTAAAAGATGGTAATTCTATATTTGAAGCATATACATTTATTTATTTTGTAATTGCCTTTATATATTTGGTGCCATGTCTGGCCTCCAGTTCGTTGCATTCCGCAATGCATTTGCTTATTGAAACGAGCAAAGGAGCAGCGAACCACTTATTTTAGCTTGCTAGTTAGCTAACCAGTAAGCTACCATAATTGACAGATACTAAATTAGTAGTAGCGTAACAAACTGTCATTAAAGAGTTGTTAGTATATATTTTTTTAAATAATAATATATATACTATATATTATATTATTATATATAATTATGTTCTTAGTATATTTGTGTGTGTGTGTGTGTGTGTGTGTGTGTGTGTGTGTGTGTGTGTGTGTGTGTGTGTGTATTATTCACTGTATTATTATTACAAATGCACATGAGAGTAAAACGATTCCGGAGGAAAGCACATTGACGAGTTCTGAGTTTGGATGTTTATGTCCAAATAGTATAACGTACTGTATCTGATTGAATGCTGCAACGATGAGGTACATTTTCGACAAGGAGTTACTGAAAAACATATGTTTCAGGCCCCTGATGCTGGATCAGCTGATTTCAATGAGTGGTATTTATGACCATGAGCGTAAAGCACTGTCAAATTAGAGGGAAGAAGATTCACTGTGTTGCCCAGGTGTAAACATTCTAAGCCAATGTGGCATTATCTGTAAGCCAAATAAGCTAAAACCATTTCCTTACAAAGTCACTCAGTTGTCGCATCTTTAGAAAAAAACAGAAACTGCCACCTAGCTTCTGACCACAATTTATCCGCAAAGGATACCGCTCAGGATCAAGTTCATTTTGCTGTTTTGACTCAAAATGCATATTTTTATGAAGTAGATTTTTGTAAAAGAGCCCAAAACCGACTGGCTTTTCAGTCCTGCTGGTCAGGCATAAATCTGTGACAATGTGTTTGTTAATGTGCTGTGACCCTGTGGTTAGACTAGGTGCTGTTCAGTTTGGAATAGTTTGAGGGCAGGCCTGTGCCATAGAGCCCAGTATTTGAGCCCACTGAATACATGCATAACAGCAGTGGCATTCTCCCAGCTAAAGCGTGTTTTGCTTTGGTTCCCTTGGTTTGGCTGGCAGTGTAGTGTATTGGTTAGGGAGCTGAGCTTGTAACTTAGAGGTTGCAGGTTCAATTCCCAGGTGGGACCCTTGAGCAAGGTACTTAACCTGAATTGCTTCAGTAAAACATCCAGCTGTATAAATGGATTGTATGTAAAGAAATGTAAACTGTGTAAGTTGCTCTGGATAAGAGCGTCTGCTAAATGCCTAAAATGTAAAATAAAGTAATGTAAATGTCTCTCAGAATGCTACACGGATTTCTGCACCGAGGACTTTGACGTGAAGACCTACACTGCTCAGGCCATCCACCATGCAGTCATTGCTGAGCAGCTGGCCAAACTGGCCCAGGGCATCAGCCAGCTGGACAAAGAGCTGCACGTGCAGGTACCCGCCACTGTGGAGGCTTGAACCTCTTTCTTTCTTATTCTTTATTTCTTCCTTTCTTCCTTGTGCCTCGTTTTCAGACATTTTTTTCCAGTATGTGACATGGAGGGTGGAAGGAGCTTTCTGGGGGGAGCAATGTACTTTCATTCCTAGAGTTAATGTACTGAATTGAAGTCACCAAGAGGTGGAATCCAAGTCATCACGCTGAGATGGTGCTAGTGAGACCTGGAATGGCTCAAACTGCTATGTATTGGGTGTGTGTTTTCTGTCAGTGTTTTATAATATCCAATTTATGGGAGTCATCGGGTAGCTTGCCTGCTACAACCCTGAGTTTGAGTGTAGTTATGTACCACCGACTGTGGTTGGCAGCCCAGTAGGGTGGTGCATAACTGGCTGGAGCATTGCCCCGTGAGGGAGGGCATTTATTGTTTGGTATTCCAGTTTAGGAAAATCAGGGATGAACATTATTTTTTAAATGTCAAGATAAAATAATGTCCAATTAATTTTTTCCAGGTGGTGGCTAGACATGAAGACTTATTGGCCCAAGCAACGGGGATTGAGTCCCTAGAAGGTAAGTTTGAGTGTGATGCTGTAGGCTGTTGGATTTATTGCATATTTCAAGGTGTATTTGTACTGAAGATTCACATAAAGTATAGACTGTTTTACTGTTTTGCTTAGTAAAGTGCATGGTGTGTTTTCTCTTCATTTTGATCATGGCCTCTTAATGGATGGTGAATAAAGTCTCTTTGCAGATCAGTTGTGTGCAGTGTCAGCAGTAGTATTCTGAAGTTTGTCATTGGATGGTATTTTTTAGGTGTCATATTGTTTGCCAACACAATATGGTAAAATATAAATTTCAACATGATATTCTCTTAACTATATTATTATGCTGTACTATTATGCTAAACAGATACAATACGCCACCAGAAGGTGGCGCTGTGGTACAGGGTTTTTTTACAGCTTACTCATGGATTATGGCTCTGAGTTATTTTTTTGTTATCCATGGCTAGAAATGTTCTCTATTTTACTTAAGCCTATCAGTGGGATTGGTTACATAATTGTTTTAATATAAATGTGCTTTTAGCTGAATATAGCATGACATGACATGCAATCATTTGTATTTCTGTATTTCATTTAATGTAGAATTTCTGCATATAGTTAGCAAACAGGCTCAAGGTCATCACCATCCCTTTATGGTTAACAGAGTCTAAAATGCAGATAAACTTGGTACCTCAAGAGATCCACAGAATGTTTTTGCGACCAGCCATAGCAATGGTAGTTTCAGCTTGACACAATCGCAATGGGAGCATGAAGTAAAGTGTGCCGATGCTGTACGTAGCATAGTGCAAATATACAAATTTTTATGCATTCCAAATGTTGAAAGTGTGCAGTGAATCTCCCGCATTCTGAAAAAGCACTTTTTTAAACTTTTAAGGTGTGCTGCAGATGATGCAGACGAGGATCGCTGCGCTGCAGGGAGCGGTGGACAGGTACGACTCGGCCTCTGCCTCTCTCGCACGGGCCCAGGGAACGCTTGCTGAAAGCTTGCCAGCCACAGGGCACGCCTGATTAGCATTCACTTTGAAGATGGTGTTTTGTTCGAAACTAAGTGGGTTCTATTCATTATTTTTCTCGCCCTTCCTTTCTGCAGGATAAGGACTAAGATCGTTGACCCGTACAATAAGATCCTGGCCCGGACTGCCCAGCTGGCCAGGCTGCAGGTGGGGATGAGTAGTTTTTTTGTTTGTTTTTGTCTGTTTTGTTTTTGGCGAAAGCGAATCCCTTCCCACGTAGTACAGCTTATCTGGCACTGTGGCTCCGGTTGAAATAATGCAAGATTGCTGCTGAATATCGCGTTCTGTTGGCTCAGTCGCCCCTGCTCCGGGTACCTCGCCCGTGTGGGTACTTTCCACAGAGGTGATTTCCACGTTTATTGGATGGGACGCTAGGAGAAGAGAGCCGCCGCATGTTTGCGGATTGAGCCAGGCTTTTTTCCCCTGCTTCTTTTTAACGGCTGGGAGGGAGAGAACCACTCCTACAGAATTGGATGAGTTTTGATTGTGTTTTTATTGCCTCTGTTGCCACAGAGGCACATATCGACAGTGTAATGTCACCTTGACAAGGTTTCCAAGATACGCAGCATCTGATATCGGAATAGCTGGAGACCGTTGTCCTGCAGATTTTCGAGGACGGCTTCCTTTCCCCTCTCTGTTGACTAGCCGCGCCGTGCGTCCATGAGCCGTCTGGCACTGATTTAGCTGCAAGATGTGCGAGGAGTAACCGTTCAATGGCATTATGCAAGCGTTTGAGGGACGATGATTAAAAATGTTCCGTTTAGTTTAGGAATGGGGGGAAAAGAACATTGAATTAAAAAATCTCAGCTAGCGATGAAACGTTTATCAAACGGCTGCGTGGCTAATGTCCCTACAGAAATAAACAGGCTATTGTAGTCCTAAATCAGGATGCGCAGCCACTGTATCGCACATCTGTCCGATTTTCACAGAAATTAGATCTTTTTATGCGCCGTCCTCGCTCGACATAAATGATGTGTCTATCATGCGGAACGACATGTTTATTGAATCAATCTATTGAAGTCATGTTAGAAGGAGGAAATTCCCCCAGTTGTGTAATGGCCTTGTGGTTGTAATAGGCTCTCTAAGGGTCTGTATTGCACGGATCATCTCTATTGGTAAATATGAAGCACTATTTGGACAGGGTACAGCTGAAGTTCAGTGGTTCAAGGGAAGCAGCTTTTCATCGCAGTCCCAACCTGCGCCTGCTTTGGTCTGTGACATCATTGGTTAAGCGCGAACCACTGCCAATATGTTCCATTTAGAAAGATCAATAAAAAGCAATCTGGTGACTCACATCTAGTAGGTTTAATTTCCCACCCTGCCCTCCTCCTCATCTCTTGCCCCAGTGGGAAACCTGACCTCTTTGGGGGTCCTGTTGCCAGGGTGTCATGAAAGGCCTTAAAATAAATGGGTATTTGCAAGCCTGTTAATCTGGCCAGTTTGTGTTCTGAGGTCAGTGGGAGGTATTATTAGATGTTAAAAGAAATACGGTTTCGGAAATGTCACAGTGGTTAAGAGTGATTGCCGCTCTCCCTCCTGTGTGCTGTAGGGGTCCGTATCTCACACCCATCTCCACACAAAAGCACAGCTGCGCGGCCGGGGACAAAGAGGAGACATGCCTGTCCCCCCTGTCTCTGAGATGAATATCGCTGTCGTCAATCGGTCAGGGCCACGTGTCCTTGTTGGAATATGCCGCGCGAAGGTCGTTTGCATGTCTGGTTTTGATAAACGCCGGTGAACTTTCACCTACTAGGTCTGCGCTACGCGATCGGCATTTGGGCCAAGAGTCAGGGATGGAGGATTGAGTGTGATTGAGGAGGGCTCCAGGGTGAGCTCCGGGGTCGATGTGAGGTGTGAAGGTGAGAGTGTCTGGTGGGGACGGCGGTGGGGGAGCAGGCAGGCAGGGGTAGAGATGAGGGGAGCAGGCAGGCTGTGAGGTTTCAGCAGGGGTAGAGATGAGGGGAGCAGGCAGGTTGTGAGGTTTCAGCAGGGGTAGAGATGAGGGGAGCAGGCAGGCTGTGAGGTTTCAGCAGGGGTAGAGGTGAGGGGAGCAGGCAGGCTGTGAGGCTGTTGTGAGGGCAGGGTACAGATGAGGGGAGCAGGCAGGTTGTGAGGCTGTGTGCGGGCTAAGGCTAAAAAGGAAATAAGATCAGCTAAAAGGCGGTTTGAAATTAAAATTTCCCAAGATGCAAAAAGTAATCCTAAGACGTTTTTTCAATATTGTAGTAGAAAAAGGAAAGGTAAGGATGAGGTTAAGTGCATTGAGAATAAGGAAGGAACTTTGGCTTATAATAATAAGGATATTGCTAACACACTACACAGTTACTTTGTTGAGAGCTTTACTAGAGAAGAGGTTATAAATATGCCTAAATGTATAGACAAGGTACAGAATGTTTTGGAGGACTTTGAGATAAGGGACGTAGAAGTACTACAAAAACTTAAGACAAATAAGGCAGCAGGCCCGGATGGCATATATCCCAGAGTACTCAAAGAACTTGGGGAAATTATATATAAACCATTGACAGATATTTTCATTCAATCCATAATCACTGGAGAAATACCAGATGACTGGAAGCAGGGTAGTATAATTCCAATATATAAGAAGGGGGACCGTACTGACCCAGGGAATTATAGGTCTGTCAGTTTAACTTGCATCGCATGTAAAATGCTGGAATGTATTATCAGGGATAAGTTGGAATTATTCTTGAAAAATAATAGTATTTTAAGGGAGAGCCAACATGGATTTCTCAAAGGGAGGTCGTGCCTAACAAACCTGGACTTTTTCGAAGAGGCTACAAAGTGTGTTGACCTGAACCAGGCTTATGATATTATATATTTGGACTTTCAGAAAGCATTTGACAAGGTACCACATGAGAGGCTCATTGCGAAAATGAATTCAGTAGGAATTGCAGGAGTAGTTTCAGAGTGGGTTCATAATTGGCTGCAAGGGCGAATACAAAGAGTAACAGTAGGTGGGGCTGTATCTGACCTCGTTGCTGTGGGCAGTGGTGTCCTGCAGGGGGATTGTTCTTCCTTATTTGGGATCTTGACATGGCGTTCTAGCAAAATAGTTAAACAGATAAATAAACTTGTGGGTTTGGCAAACAGTTTAGAATCAAAAAGTTAAATTCCAAGATGATAAACAAAATAAAAATGGGCAGATTTGGCAGATGAGTTTGCTAAATGTAAAGTCATCCAAATAAAAACATTAGACAGTAGTATTTTATGGGAGGAGAAAAGTTAGTAGGTGTTCAATTTGAAAATGACTTAGGAATTGTAGTTGATCAAAGCCTATCTGCATCAAAGCAGTGTGCTACAGCAGTGAAAAAGCCAACAGGATGCTGGGATACACAGCAAAAGTATTGAGTATAAATCAAAGGAGGTTATATTAATGTTATATAATGCCTTTGTCAGACCCCACTTAGAACACTGTGTGCAGTTCTGGGCACCGCACTACAAGAAAGATATAGAAGCTCTTGAAAAAGTCCAAAGAAGGGCAACTAAACTGATACCTGGTATGAAAGGTAAAAGTTATGATGATAGACTTAAGGCACTCAATCTATTTAAACTTAGCAAACTGAGACTTAGGGGGATTTGATTGAGGTTTTAAATTCCTAAAAGGGATTAACAAAGTAAAATACCAAAGATTTTTAAGATAAGTGGGGTCAGCAGAACAAGAGGCCACAGGTGGAAATTAGTTAAAGGCAAATTCCGCACAGATATTAGGACGTTTTTCTTTACACAGAGAGTTGTCAATGCCTGGAACAGCTTTCCAGGTCGGGTAGTAGAGGCAGAAACGCTTGGGCTATTCAAGTCCAGGCTAGATGTAGTACTAGATACTCTTTAAATTAGGACATGATGAGCCTAGATGGGCCGAACGGCCCGTTCTCATCTTATGTTCAGCAGGGGTAGAGGTCAGGGGAGCAGGCAGGCTTATGTTCAGCAGGGGTAGAGATGAGGGGAGCAGGCCGGTTTTGAGGTGGTGGTGGTATGATGTAGAACGGACGGAGACGGGGCAAGCAGTTGTGTCGTGAGGTGGCGTAGTGTTGTAGCAGGGTTGGGGGTGAGGGGCCGATTACTGAATGTGCAGTGGTTATGTGGTATAAGTGCAGTATTTTAGGGGTGGAGGTGAGGGGGATGTGAGGTGGTGTGGTGTAAGTCTGTTGTTTCACAGATGGAGGAGAGTGAAGCGGAGCGGCTGTGAGGTGGTTTGACACAGAAGGGGCGGAGGCCGGGGCGTGGCGGCGTGGCATAAGCAAGTTATCCCGGGGAAGGGAGGGCCGGCGTCTCATGACAGATGGCTATTCAGGGCTCACGCGTGCTGATACAGCTCGCTCGAAATTTACTGCGCCTGTTTCCAGCGAGATGCCCTTGACACCTAAGGGCTCTTCAGTGCAGCAGGATTTAGATGGCATCCCGCCCGCGTCTGAGCGGACCGCGCCAATCAGTCACCGTGCTCGCCAGCCAGGGGAGCCACGGTGGACCGCTCCATGCGCGGCAGCGCGCACTCTGTCACTCGCCTGATAAAGGCGTCAGTACCAAACGCACGGACGTGGGGGGGAGAGACCGCTGGCACACAGCTGCACCCCCTCAGCAGGAACACAAACACTTCTGACCTTCCCCGTGTCCTTCAGAGGCCGGAACAGCAGAACGAGCAGCCCCGTGCCAGCGCTAGCGGAAATATTCAAATTCGTACCGTTATCGGAAAATGGGGTTTTACGCTTGTGTTCTTATCTTGAGCCTATGAAGGTCTTTGCTTGTTTTTTGTATTAAAAAGAAATGCAACAGCGTTAAAAAATTGGTGTTTCGTTGTCTTTGCGTGAGTGGGGATTTGGTCCCTGAACGTTCGGGTCAGATCTGGTTCATAAACGGTCTCATCTCCTCTGGACCGCTGGATAAACCGCAGATG
>JAINUG010000207.1:407500-430000 GCA_029706075.1 Aldrovandia affinis
GTGCGCGTGTGTGTGTGTGTGTGTGTGTGTGCATCTTGGTTTCCCTACACTGGCTCCCCATCAAATTTAGGATTCAGTTTAAGATTCTTGTCATCACCTACAGAGCCCTTCATGGTCAGGCACCTGCTTACATCTGTGACCTACTGCATCCCTACATCACCAGTAGGTCTCTCAGGTCCTCTGACCAGGGTTTGTTGGTTGTCCCTCGTTCCAGGCTAAAAACAAAAGGTGATCGAGCTTTTCAAACTGTGGCTCCCAGACTATGGAATGCTCTTCCCCTGGACTTAAGATCAGTGGTCTCAGTCGAAGCTTTTAAAAAGCAGCTAAAGACTCTCCTGTTCAGACAGGCTTTCGCCTAAACCCTTTGCTGTGTCTTCTTTATTATTTTTATGCCCTTGCTGTTTTTTTTTTTTTTCTTGTTTTTATTTTTAGGCCTACTTGTTTTATTAACTTATATTAATGAATAATCAACTTGAAGTTGAACCTGCTATCTTCTTTGCACTTTAATGATGTTTTTACATGTGAAGCACTTTGTGACCCTGGTCTGTGATAGGTGCTATATAAATAAACTTTACTTACTTACTTACTTACATGCGTGCTTACCTGTGTGCATGCCTGCCAGCATGAGTGTGCTTACCCTGGGGGCATTTGTCTTGCTTTAGTTGTGATGTATTTTTAAAGCGCTCTGTATTATGATGTATTTTTAAAGTGCGCTGTAGGCAGTGCAGTTACAGTTAGACTAATGTGTGACCTGAATGCGTCAAAAATGCATGACCCTGATTTTCAGCAAAACATCTTGAGAGGTTTATGAGACTTTGCAGGCCCTTGGAAAAAGGAAGGCTGCTATGAAATGAAGTTTTTATTTTATTTATTCTTTTTTTTCCCAGGTGTGTGTATGGGGGGGGTGTCAGTTGTCTAAGCATGTGCTTGGGTTCTTTTCCTTTTGTGGTCGGTGATGGATTGGTGATGGTCCCAGAGTGGTGAGGTCGGGGCAGGCCTTGTTTGTAACTGGCCAGAGGTTCAGTGTGCTGGGGGGAGGTTTAGGGCTGGCCATATGTGTAGCTGACCTCAGGTCAGTAGTGGTGGAAAACCATCAACAGGGGGATGGTTTAGGGCTGGCCTGAAGTCAGTGTGCAGGGGTTGGCTTTAGCGCTGGCCGTATCTATAACTGACCTCAGGTCAGTAGTGGGGGGCATGGTTTAGGGCTGGCCTGAAGTCAGTGGGCAGGGGTTGGCTTTAGCGCTGGCCGTATCTATAACTGACCTCAGGTCAGTAGTGGGGGCATGGTTTAGGCTGGCCTGAAGTCAGTGCGCAGGGTTTGGCTTTAGCGCTGGCTGGCCTGACCTCGGGTCAGTAGTGGGGGATGGTTTACGGCTGGCCGTATCTATAACTGACCTCAGGTCAGTAGTGGGGGGCATGGTTTAGGGCTGGCCTGAAGTCAGTGTGCAGGGGTTGGCTTTAGCGCTGGCCGTATCTATAACTGACCTCGGGTCAGTAGTGGGGGGCATGGTTTAGGGCTGGCCGTATGTGCAGCGGGTGGCAGGGCAGCGTTTGGATGTGTTAATGTGTTGCTGCAGTGCAGCCCGATTCAGGAGAGGCTGCTGCGAATGCCTGCCGATGATTGATGTCGCCCCTGTGCCTCAGTCTCCCTCTCTCCGAATCGTTTAGCCCTGCCAAAGAGGGGGGGGGGAAACGCACCTTCATAACAGCGGAATGGAGGAAGAGCATATTTCAGCCCTCAACCTTTATTTTTTATTTTTTGCCAATAGTCCAGCAACAATGAATACTAATTTGATTGTTGTTTCGTCCCGCAGAAAAAACAGCATTATGTAAATGTGTTATACGCGCTGCAGCAGAATCTTCATTATCTGGAATAGCCTGCACGGCAGAAACACTTACAAAATCCTCTGAATGGATTTTCTTCATTGTACTTTGCCCGCTACATAGGTGTTGTAAATCCCTGAAAGTCGTGGGGGGGGCGAGGGGGGAGGGGGGGTTGCCTCTGCAGTTTTGTGGGTGGGAGTGGGGGTGGGGGCTGGGGGCTGGGGTGGAAGCAATTTCCTGTGATGATGTCATTCATTCAGGCAACAACACGCTCCTCTATTTATTATTCATGTTTTCATGCATATTGAAGAAGCGCCAATCAGTGCTGCGGAAAGTGGGGTCAATGTGGTCGATTTGAGAAAAGCGGTGATTTTCTTTCCATTTTGCTCCTACCCCTCCCCGTGGATTCCCTGGTGAAATTTTTGCAGTGTACATTCAAAAATAAAAAAAATAAAAAAATCATCATTATTAGAGATGAACTTTGCTTCGGTTTGTATCTGTTCACTAAGGGCCGAGGTGGCGAAGGGAGCTTTCGCTTGAGACCCACAGCGTCACGTTTTCTAATCCGCGGAAGGCGCAGCGCTCGGGGACCGTCTAGACCTTGCGGTTGAGGTTGCGTTGAAAGGAATCAAAGGCAATTTATTTGAGGATGAGTGGTGACGTTTGAAAGTGGATGGAGGAGGCAGGTGGCGCGTGCGTCTGTGTGCAGAGTGTCCTTCAGCACCGAATACGCACCTTATGTTTGCCTCTGCTTCTTTCGGTGCCTGTTCGTTCAGGAGCAGGAGGCCACACAGTGAGTCCCCTAGCCCCAGCATTGACATACAGTATGAGGTTAACTAAGAGCCTGCTGAGTGGCCAGTTATGCCTCTCTTTTTTTTTCAGATTTTTCCCCCTTTTTCTCCCAAATTAGTAGCCAATTGTACCCTCTTTCTACTTCAACTATCCCCCCCTCGTACTACGAGCTCGCTGCCACAGCTCTGGGGCCGGCAGTGACAAAGGCGACGAGCCACCTCCTCCGAGACGGAACCTCCGAAGCCATAAACTCCGGTGCACACAGAGCCTTAGACACACTCTTAAACATGTGGAGCTCATGCCGGCTTCCCTCCCCCCTCCCCTGGATTGAACCCTGACTACAGTGGACAACCTGCACTCTCTTTTTTAAGAGGGGCCCGTGCCTCTCTTTTTTAACCTGGAAAATAGTTTTTCTTCAGTCACGGTACATTGAATCGCGGTGTGTTGTTTTTCGTTCTACACAGGCGCATTGTCATTTATTTATGGAACTTTTTCCTGTTCAAATTCTGTAGTCTTTCATCGGGTGTCTCCGGGTTTTTTCTTTTTCTTTTTCCCGCCTCTCCCGAGCGTCCTTGCGGCCGGTTCGTTTTAAGAGGGGCGTTCTGAAATTGGCCGTGACCAACGATTCGTCAAGCCTCTCGGGTCACTGCATTCAGCTCTGTTTTATTCTCCGCCGTGATAGCGAAATTGGACTGAATTACAGGCCGGGGTGTGCTAGCCTAATACAATAGAAACACCATGCAGGCAGTGTAATGTGATTTACATGACTCATCTTTTAAGCCTGCTGGATATGGAGGCCGGACCAGAGAGAGCAGAGGAGAGCAAAGGGGAGATATGAGGGGGGTGGTGGAGAGGAGAGAGGAGGTGGGGAAGGAGTGAGCGATAAAGGAGAGGAGAGAAAGGAGGCAGGGAAGGGGAGAGGAGAGGAGATGGTGGGAGAGGAAGCAGCAGGAGGAGGAGAGAGGGAGGAGAGACAGGGGAGAGGAGATGGAGGGGACAAGACAGTGAATGTGATTTGGGGAGCAGAGGGAGAGGAGAAGGCTCCACTGCAGTCTATCACCCGGTGCTGATATATGGAGGAAAAACACACACAGGGTACCTCAGGTGGCTGGTTTCCCAGCACTGCCATCGTGATGCGACGGATGATAAACGAGGGCGGGCTGTCTGAAACTCACACGGGGGCTTCGGTATTCCCAGGCACAGTCTATCCATACTGAGCAGCCGTGTGGCGTGATGCTTGAGGGGGCCAGAGGGTTGCAGGGTCCAGGCCTGGACGGCACACTGCTGTCGTGACCTCGAGCAGAGGCACCTAACCTCCGTTGCTTCTGCAGATATCCAGCTGCAGGACTGCGTAATGTGTTTGAAAAAAACGATCTATATGTAAGCTCCTCTGGGTAAGCACATCTGCTAAGCAAATAATGACACGCTATACTGACAGGGCGGGTCAGTGTTATCGTCGGAGGGGCGATGGCTGGGGGGAAAAGGGAGAGAGTTTGGTACAGGGTAATAATTTGAGTCACTGCGCTGCTTGTGTTGGAGTCATGGGTCCTTTATTTAAACATTTATTTTTGTAATATTTTTTATTCAGGTTTTTCTCTGTTTTTCTCCCCAATTTTACCCTCTATTTGTTTTGATTAACCCTCCCCCATGAACTGCCTGTCTGTACGGGGCAAGCTACTCTCCAAGGCAGGCGATGATCCGCCTCCTTCGAGACGGAACTCACCGACCGACCCTGAGACACTCTTACATCCTTTGCAGGGAGTTTGTGCCGACCACCTTTCCCTCTTTCCTCAGGAGCGGATCCCCAAATGCCGCCCCGATCGGGCCTAATGGCCAGTCTGCCAGAGACTGGTTTCGAACCACGTCCCTGATAGGCAGCTCACACTCTTATAGGACCAGCCAAACACGGGTGCATTAGACCGCTGCGCTATCCGCCATCAATACTGAAGAAGATGGCTCTCCACAGCAGCCCTTGGCTCTTCCACCAGTGTGTCCACATCCCTGCCCCAGCAAATAAACAAACGGGGAGGGAGGGAGGGGGGGAGATGCAGGGATGGAGACACCCCCCTCCTCTCTCTCAGGTCTGATAGTGTGTCGTGTAATTAAAGGACCAAGGTCTTCAAATAGCTTTTTTCATTTCGAAAGAGGCCCCAGGGTAATTCATATATAGGTCGCACCTTCCGGCAGTCCCCCAAGTAAACCTCCTCCCGTTCGTATATCTGTCCGGTTTGTTCAAAACGGGTCGGGCGCGGCGCTAATGAGCAACGAGCGGAGCTACCAAATGTGATAAAGAACAGATGGCCGCACGTTGCGCGAGCTGCAGACATGACATCATTTCTCTTCGGTTTGCTGTCGAGCTCGGACTTTATCATGCAGCTTTCAATGCATTTCAGCATTTCGTGTGTGTGGGGGTGGACAGCAGGCGTGTAACGTGGCCTTAGAAGATAACTCCATTGTGTATGCTGCTCCCTACATAGTAAGCTCTTATTTCAGATGAAGGCCATTTGATTTCCTTCTATATTTGAGGATGTTTTATGAGGTTCGGTCAGATCAGACTTGCTTTCCTGTGCTTTCTTTGCACGTTGGGAGAGCACTAGCCTACCTTTTGGTTTTACGGGTAAAATGGCATCCACTTGTGCTTTAAGGCCATCGTTAAAATCCCGTGTTTTAAATGTACGTTGCGTTTTGTTGGGGCGACAATAGAGGAAAATGGGAGGATAGGGGGGGAGAGAGGGAGAGAGGAGGGAGGGGAGGGTAGGGGAGAGGAAGAGCAGAGGGGGAAGGAGTAGAGCGTGTTGTCCTAGGAGTTTATAATTATGTCGGCCATATGGACTGCGGTGTATGCAGGCCAGCAGCGCTCCCAGAATGCTCCACTTTAATGCTTAACTTTAGTTTCACTGCAGTAATCACATTTCCCCTCCCGTGGACTTCACATTGGGAGCGCGCTAGGCTCCGCGGCGCACCTGTGGAGCGAGCGAGAGCGGGCTCTACCTGCCGCCTTCGCGCCAGCCGACGGGGGAGAGTGGAAGCGCTCCTCGCGGTTTCCCGGCGCGCCAGGCGCCGCTCGGGCAGAATTAAGGCGGTAATTTTGCGAGCCCAGCAGGTGGTGCGGCGTAGGTGTTCTGCTTGTTTCCCGACAACAAACGAGGAGGATTTTCGCACCATTTTGCCGGATCAAAATCACCGTCGCTCGGAGCGGAGCGTCCTTTGTTTTCCCCCCCTTTGGCAGTGGGTGGCATGCGCCTTCTCCTCTGCGCTGTGACCGTCACAGTGTCATTCCGTGACAGTAATGCATCAAATGTTATCTAATTGGATTTAATTCAATTGTGAAGCGTAATTGAATCAGAGCGTAGGTAAGGCCTGCTCCATGCGTGGCGCTAATTCAATCCCGGCGTCTTTTTGTATTTTTTTTCATTCCGTGGAACCGGTGTAACGAGGTCCACGCTGACGCCAGTATGTATTGGTCATGTGACCGGGCGGCTGCGCAAGCGAAATATTCGAGAGCCCGGCGAAGAACGAGTGCAGCGACAACCCTGTTTATAAACCCTGTATAAACACCAGCCTGTGACGGTAATGGAATTGTGTCGGTGCAAGCACCAGTCTGTTTTGGTTAATGGATCGTGGCAGTTTAGTTACCAGTCCGTGGCAGTAATGGAACTGTGGTGATTTAAACGCCGGTGCGCGACGGTAATAGAATCGTGGCGGCTTAAAACACCGGTCTGCACCGGTAATGGAATGTTGCCTAGGTACGGGCGCCAGACTGCAGCGGTGACGGAATCGTGCCTGTACAAGCACCGGTTTGTGGCGGTAATGGAATTGCTCCCGTATCAGCACCAGAGGCCGTGGCGGTAATGGAACAGGACCTGAGGCATCATCGTTCAGCAGGGGTGGCGGTGATGAAGCGGCCTGCAGGAGTGCCAGGCAGAATGTAGCCCCCCTTCACACCCCCCCCCCATCCCTGTTTCGCAGCCCTTGATTGGCACACTGCCCATCTTCACTTGTAATCATGTTTCTATCCTTGGGCCTGTTGGCAGCAGTGGCTAGAAACGCACCCCGCATCAACATCCTCTACCCATTTCCCTGTGGAGCCAAACCTGCCCCGAGGCCCTGCTCGGGACAAGCATTTTATTGTGTTACAGGCGTCTATGTGCGCATTGCACACATATTTTGGGTTTGTGCCAATCTAATAATATGATATTCAGTATTCCGTGGCCTCTGAGATGGAATGTTCAGATCAATAATCAAACCCCGCTTTTTATTTACATCCCCCCTCCCTATTTTTCTGTGTAAATGACACTCCCCATCCACTCACTTTCAGGCATTAAAAAGTAGTCCAATTAATTATTAACTCTATTTCATGACAGTTCTTTGCCTCTACTTCATGAATATTCATGGCATGAATAAAGGATTTTTTATTATTTTTGGATAATTAACAAGCAGTTTAATACATATAGACCTGCACTGTTTTGTGATGTAATGGTCGAATATTAGAATAATTGAATATTTGCTCTCACCCCCACGTGGAAGGCCAGTATGTGATTGATCTTACCTTACGTATTAACGCACATCTTGTAGGTCGCTCTGGATAAGAGAGTCTGCTAAATGGCATGTGTGACAGTCTTTGCCATAGGGCTCAGTGACAGAAAAAGGCTGCAATTTTCAAAATAGGAGCACCAAGCTTGACTTGCATTTGGTAAAAAAAAAAAAAAAAAAAAAAAGAGGGTTAGGGTTGCTAAGATGAAAGCTTAAGAGATGTTGTGCTCTGACATGTGCGTTAGTATTAAAGGAATGCCGTCAAATGGGCCAGGTGGGCTCCGTAGGATGACTCATCACGCTTCAGAAAGAAGTGCCCGACCCTCAACCTGGACATATGCGTTGTATGGAGTCTGTTCTTTCTTTGTTTTTACTCTCCAAGCCGTAGGCCCGTCTATAGAACAGCTACTCTACTCTGGTCAATGCATCGCTCGTATATGGAACGTCAATTTTTCCATAACCCGTATAATTTACCCATGGACGTCGCGTAGTAATAGGCATTGCGCTGCTTGACTTACGCCTTTGTAGAGTAGGCACAAACTTGAGAATCGCAGAAATTCTAAATCCGTCGGCGTGTAATTCAAGGTCACTGAGACAGAATGAGGTTTAAAAAAAATAAAAAAAAAACGTTTTTAATGCTAATGCGGTGAAGAGCGATGGCTTTTTACTGCATCCTTCGAGAGGGGGTGCCACCCCCTGCCACCCTGCTCTGAAAGCTGGCGGTGGTACTTCCCGGCTGGTGACTAATTGGCAGGCGTGAGCGTGCGTTTTTATACCGGGCGCGCTCCAAGCTGCCTCGGCGCTGCGGAGGCACGTCCGTCTCCTACGCGCGGCGCTGTCGACTTCGCCTCGTCCCCCTCGAGGAAAACAGGGCGATATTTTCATTGTGCGGCGGAAAGAAACGACGCCTCGTGAATTTTTCATGCCTCCTATGAATAAAGCATCCTATGGAAGTGTTTTTTACAGCGTGATTCTGCACCGGGACCGTGAGGAGGGAAAGCTTCCCCCTCGTATGATGGATGAAGACATTACCCAAAAAGTATATATGTATATATATAGATGTATATAAATAAACGAAAAATCCCAGAACCAAACGGGAGTGTCTTGCTGCGGAATAACACAATGACAGACTGCTGAACCGGTGCGATCCCCGTTGTAACGTACAGTGGGTGACACGACAGCCGCCCTGATAGGCCGCCATCTCTCCGTCCCCCAAGTCTAGACTGTCTCAGCAGATGCCGTTCATTGTTATTCAGCGTGGATGCAACAGCCACGACTGCGCGCGCTTTCTCAGAAACCCGTGACCTTCTGGCATCTGATGCGCCGGGGCGATATTGATATATCGGGAGGGCCGCGGCACAACGGCCTTCGTTGGGTGCCGCGCGCCCCTTGATAATCAAATGCAGCGCCCGACCCCCTCCCCTTTTGAGCTCAAGGTCAAATGCTTGGAACGCTGCGACACGCGGCCACTCGACGGCCACGAGGAGCGGGTCGACCGCTTCCAGAGCCGCCGATTACGGCGGACAGCTACGAGCGCGCCCCGCGCTCCCGTTACAGTAAGGCTCCGTTACTGCCAACTGGCGAGGGAGGGCGATTTTGAAAATAAAACAGGCCTCGGCTCTGTATTTTCGCAAATGTCAATGGGCGAGATAAGAACAGCGGCGCGGCGTAGCGGAGGAAGGGCCCAAACTGAAGCGTCCCCGATGCTGGGGTGTCCCCCCTCCCGATCTGAAGCCCTGAGGAGATCCTCGTGCTCTGCCCGTCGAGAGGCCTCTGTAAGCACGGGACAGGGGAATCGGGACACCGCTATCAATCTCTGTGCTGTTTTGTCTGAGGTGGGGAGGGGTCCGGTCAGGAGCGGGGAGGGGAGGGGGGTGAAAAAACTGCAGCTGGATGACGGAACACAGAACATTTCCCTGTTTTCGGCTATTTATTATAAAGGGACAGATATATAGTGCCTAAGTGTCTATGTTATGTACATATATATTATATACACGTCTAATGTATATACACACTGTATATTGTTACTGTTACAAAAAGCCATGCAATATTTACAGCATATTTTGTGCCATCCTATGAAACCTAAGTTCTTCTTGTTTTCACAATAAATAGTAATAAATTATCCCACTCTGATAACTTTGTACATTTGATACACTCATATTTACATGAACTGCTTTGGATAAGTGGTTCCCTTATTGATGTGTTTTGTTTACCTGATGTGAATTATTGGCCTTTTATCATTTTTTGTTATGTTATTATTTTTTGGGGGGAGTTCAGAAAGTAGTCAGTCACTTCACTCCACGTCCTCCGAGGACAGGCATTTCTGCCGCAGCTCGCTCTCCTCGAAAGTCACCTTTCTGTTCCTTTTGGGGTCGATCCAGGAGTTGTGGATGACCGTGTTGTTGGGCAGCGGGTCCGCCTCAACGATGGACACCACCCTCTTCTTCATTTTGCTCTTCAGCACCTTCTGGAACTTCTGCCTGGTGAAGGCGTAGAGCAGCGGGTGGAAGATGGTGGTGCCGTACGCCATGACCAGGAAGCCCAGCCGCAGCTTGACCATGAGGTCGCTGGGGCCCACGCTCAGGATGACCGTGTTGAGCACGGTGATGGGCGTCCAGCAGAGCAGGAAGGTGGAGATGATGAGCAGCGACATGCGGAAGACCCTCTTCTGCCTCTCCCGCCTCTCCCGGTGCCTCTTGACCGCCCGCCGCAGGGCGATGATGACCGACACCGACGTGCGCATGCCCAGCATGGGGTTCCGCCCCCCGCCGCTGCTCTGCGAGGCGTCGGTGGCCTCCTGCTGCGTCGTCATGGAGATGGTCTTTTTCTTGCGCGCCTTCTTCTTCTGGCTGGCGTGGAAGCGCGTGCCGATGCGGATGTTGAGCGCCTGCAGGATCTTGGAGTAGGTGATGAGCATGACCACGGCGGTGAAGAAGAAGATGGGGATCTGCGCCAGCAGGTGGTAGTAGAGGCCCAGCTCCGTGTAGTACTGGTTGGTGTGGGCCACCACGGCCGCCGCCGCCGTCTGGTTCTGGTCCGAGCGCTCCTGGCTGAAGAAGCCCACCTCCATGAAGGGCACCAGGAAGCTGAAGAAGGAGAGCACCCAGATGGTGCCCAGCAGCACCACGGCCCGCCCCATGGTCAGCACGCGGTTGGCGGGCTTGACGGAGATGTCGTAGCGGTCCAGCGTGATGGCCAGCACGTTGGCGGCGGTGGCCACGCTGGCGAAGGAGACGCAGGCCTCGTGGAAGCAGCAGACCAGCACCGTGTTGCCCTCCAGCGAGAGCAGGATGATGACGATGGTGAGCGGGATGCAGCAGACGCAGACGATGACGTCCAGCACGTGCAGGTTCATGGTGACCACGTTGCTGACGGAGTTGATGAGGTTGGACTTCATGCAGTAGAGCACCAGCACGGTGAGGTTGCTGCTCAGGCCCAGGACGATCTCCAGCATCAGGAAGCCGGTGAGGGACACCTGGAAGCTGACGGGGTAGGGCGCCGCCGTGGCCATGGTGCGGCTGATGGACTCAGTGTTGTCACGGACAGTGACGTTGCTCATGGTGACTTCTTCTGCCGACACAGGGGGGATATGCATTATCCTGCGGGGGGAGAACCGGGAGGGGAGGGGGTCAGTCAATTAGGTAAGTGTCAGGCATCGCGGTCTTGCTCATTCATATGAATCTCGTTCGCAGTCTTAACTAGGACAACCCGATTCATCTTTTTTAAGGGTCAGAATTAAAAGAATACTTTTATGTGTGAAATCCGTCCGGTGGGTTTTGAAGTGTAAGAAAGATGTTCTGATTTTCAAATGTGGAGTCCTCAGACATTTTGTACTCTGAATATTCAAAGAATCAGCAACTTGGGAAATGCTTTGTAGACCAAAGCGTGTGCTTTTAATCTGTGTGGCATATCATTAGCAGGGTTATATATGGAGAAAGAAATATAAGATGTTGTTTTTATTGGTTACTTGGTGAACTTTATTCACATTCTGACCGAAGGCACTTTGAATATTACAATTTAGCAGGTACAAAAGATTGATTACTGTCAAAGAAAACGATAGCTTGGCCTATACACTGCCATTCTGCCTTTACGGAGAATGTATCTGTAGCAACAGAACAGCGTTGGACAATATTGTGCCGGTCTGCATTTGCAGGGACAAATTGAACAGGATGAGAAAGGAGGGTGTTTGAAATATTTATTAAAAGCAAGAAAATTCTATTTTCTATTTTGTAACAACCCAGAAAATAAATAAGCTGCCGCTGGCTATTCTTACAACAAACAAATAATTTGAGGGAAAAAGCTGGACAACGTAATGCTTCAAACTGTTCTTTGCAGAGTTCCACTGGAACTTATCTCAAGAGTTGAAGGTCGTGTGTGATGTGTGTGCACATGCAAGTATCATGAGTGCCCCTGACAAAGGGAGGTGGTGGGGTGGTGGGCATTGTTGTCCAAAGGCAATGGGTTTACACGTGGGAGATGAAGAGAAGAGGCGGAGGTGCAGAATATTGAAGATGCTGGGCAAACGTGTAGGGGAGGAGTTGCAGCTAATGGGAGGTGTCGGTTAAGGTGTAGGAGAGGAGGTGAGTCGGAGTCGGTAGGTGCAGGGTGAAAGGCTTAGAGGAGGAGGTGCGTCAGATGGGAGGTGCTGGGTGAAATGTGCAGCAGATGGAAGTGTAGAAGGTGTAGAGGAGGAGGTGCACAGTGAAGGTCACGCTAGAAACGGGTGCTGCAGTGAGAGCCTTAAGATTGAGCCTTAAGTCACACTTGTAGTGTGACTGCAGCAAGAGATAACCCCCCCCCCCCCACCCCAACCCGCCGCATGACTTACCCTTCCCCCGAGCGCTGTCTTTGCCTCAGGAGTCCGTCAGAGGGGCAGGTCCAAGGCTGCCTGGTGCGGACAGACTGTCATTAGATCCCAGCATTATTTTAATACTCTCTCCTTCCTCTGCAAGCACGCCCTCTTGTATTACACCCACAGCTGACCTCCCTCCAACTCCCCTCTGCCTCGGGACAGCTATTTGGCCCCCGCGATGCGCTGTGCTAGATGAGAGGCGATGCCTGGAACTCTGCCACGTCGGTTTCCAGCGCCGTTTCGGTGGGAGAGAGCAGAAAACTCCGATGTCCCCCACCCACCCCCTCCTTTGTTTTGGCTGCGGGAGCTGCTGGATGGATGAGCGAATCACGGATAAACTGTCCGAGCCATCTCCTGTTTATAAGCGCTCTGTATTCCCGGCCAGCAGAGCCGCTGTGGATATGTAAAACTCACAGGTTCGGAGGACAGGGAGGAAACGCGCATTGTAGTATCCACGTGCCTCTTTTTTTCTGTCTCTCGTCCGTCTTTCTATCCCAGGGGGTTGCTCCTTTGGGGGAAAACGGGTTCTTTCCCCTCCTCTCCGAAAGCGCGCCCGTCCGCCGGCACGCAGTCCGAGCCACGGGTTTCTGCGAGCGCTAAATGTAAAAGATTCCCCGCGACTGTGCGCGGCGAGATTTGCATTTGCGAGGGCGAGGGTTTGGCGAGCGATCGAGAGAGAGTCCTCCGCGCCCAATCCCCCGAGGGGCCTCACTAATGGAAGCGGCCCTCACACTCTCGTTGTCTCACCTTCCCCCCCCCGTCTCAAAAAGGTCCATCACACGCCGCAGGGGCAATCCGCTCGCAACTGTAAATCAGACCGAATCCACCTGTCTGGCTCCACGACTGTTTAGTACACCTGACAACCCGGAGCAGGCAGTACCTAGAGAGAGGCGCGAGTGTACGTGCTCGCACGTGAAGGTTTCACCGGAAGGTCGTCTCGACGCGCGAGTGAAGTGGGGTCCGTCAGCCGCGAGCCCTGTGCGGGCGATGTGTTTCACACGCAGGTCACAGCAGGAGAGAGGGAGCGGACAAGCCAGGCCGAAGACCACGTCGCCCATTGTCGGTCCACCCCACAGTCACACTGCCCTCCGCATCCTGCAAAGTAAAGGGAGAGAGAGAAGGGGTTTCAGTTAAACCAAACACAGAGAGGCCTGTCAGGATGACAGAATGGAGGCTGCTCTTCCACTGTACACCCCTACATCCTGGTTCCTAGGAAAACATAGTGGCGGTTTCTACAGACAAACCATTACCCCTCCCCCTCTCATTTTGTGTGGAATTATGCGTCCGTCCATTGACCGAGGAGAGCAGTAAGGAGTAGTGAATGCCTGCTGGCTCAGGTAGACCAGGGCAGTGCACAAACCCGCGTTCCTGCCTTTTGCTCTGAAAACGGGCCGGAGCTGCTTCCTTGTGCTCAGCCTCCAGTAACGAGCAGCCCGGTTCCTCCCGCTGCTCGACTTGCCACACCTGGCCGCTGACCGGGATTTGTCAGCCAAATTAGGCCTGAGCCCTAAACTACCCCGGCGCTAATGCTCAGATGCCTTTTGGGTCCTGCCAGGGGGAGTGTTCCGGGCCAAGGACAGGATGGGGCGGGGGAGTGAGGTAACGGGGCAGGAAGCGGAACCTCCTGCGCGCGAGGCGGCCGTTTGGCGACCGATCTGCTTTACCGACCCCGTTTGAGCAGCCAGCGGAATGCAACACTCCAGAACGTCCCAGATAAACGCTCTCCTGCGAGTGGCAGGCTATCACCAGGCAGCACGTTGGCACGGAGACCGTTCTCCGTCCACCCCCCACACACACCTCCCCGGAGTTCTGAGCCAGGTGGTTATCGTGCTCCGGCAGGCAGTAAGGACTGCATGTGCCCCTCACCTCCCTGAACAGGAGGGCTTCTCTTTCTCACCGGTAATTTCAGCTCACATTCACCACTCTGAGAAAACTTTCGTCCGGAAGGACAGCAGGCGTGTTTTCACTGAGCTTTAGGCAGGGTTCGCATTAACGGCTGGTAAAGAAACAATGGCTTACGTTGACAGTGGTCTGTTGACACTGATCTAGTGTGACTAATGCGTGGTGCTAAGTGAAGGTGCCAGTACCGCCGGAGAGCAGCTAATGCAGAGCTGGGAGAAAAAAATCTGTGAAAAGCATTCTTCAAAACATCGAGCCACGTCCTGCTCCGCTCATTCCTGACAAGAACACGAGTGAACAGCAGTTGCAAATAAGGGCTAAATGGCAGCAAAGGAAAAAAAGCAGCCTTTCGTACACACATTAGTCGGTCCGGGCATACATGCACACCTGTGCAGTGCACGCCTAATTAATGCTAACGGCGTTGCGGGCGTGTTTACACTTTCTGCACATTTCCTCCCCTCTCGCCTTAGTGCGGAGCGGGTTGCCGAGCGGCCACGGTGTTTGGCTTTGTCACGCGTCGCGCTCTCCAGACCGCTCCTAGGGGTGAGCCTCAGGGTCTCTGCCACCAGCTCAGAGAGGACAGTTACCTTTCAGGAGAGACGTGCCGGGGGGGCTCTCGGAGTAGTCCAGTCCAGTCCAGACTCTGGCCTCTTAGGATCCAGCTCTACCTGGGCACCCCCTGGCCTCGGCAGCCTCCAGGAGCGTGGGGACGGGGTCGCAGGATCGGAGGTCGCAGCTTCCAGGACACAGCATGGGTCGCAGGCGCTCGCTCGCCGGTTCCCTGACAGATCAGGAGCCGTAGCGGTCAAACGCGCGGAAGGGAAAACGTCGGGGTCTGGCAGAAAGCACCACGGAAGAACACTGACAGTCCCACTCTGCCGCTCCTCCTCCTCTCTCTCGCACTCTCTCCCTCACTCTCCCTTGCTTCTCTTTCCCTCTCTCTCTCTCGCTCGCTCGCTCGCACGCGCTCTCTCCTCTCTCTCTCTCTCTCTCTCTCTCTCTCTCTCTCTCTCTCTCTCTCTCTCTCTCACTGCAGAGGTTTGCAGTGCTCTCTCCCGCACTGATTGGTCTCCTGTAATAGGCTTAACCCTTCCTCCCCGCAGTGCCGGCTTCTTTGTTCAGCCGCGGTCTTCTTCTCCCAGCTGTGATCCCTCCACGGAGGCGTCTGACATGCTTGGCGGGTTTTAGCGCGGCGTGTTGAAGCAGAGCCTCGCAGCGAGCTGCCACTCTCCGCCAGGAGGCTCCTGGAATGGCTCGAGGACACGGGCGGAATTACAGAGAACAGCGGGAGGTGCAAAGAGGCAGGCACGTGTGTGCGCAAAAAAGAGAAACTATAAAGACAACAATACTACTAGTGGACATGTGCATGAAATATTAATGGCAATGAGCGTGGTGAAAATAGAAATGTTTCCCTGTGGTGGTAAAAAAAAGAAAACAACACGATTGACGGAGGGCCGGCTGAGTGAGATGCTTTTCGTGCGAGAAAGGAAAAAGAGCGGGAGGGAGGGAGAGAGAGACCTGATTGATAGTTTTAATTATGTTTCCCTGTCAGATTACAGGGGCAGCAGTCGCCGGCCATTCGTTCTTATTTGGCTCATTTGGCGTGTGTATCCAGGGCCACGGGGCGGCCATGGGTCTGGCAAACACGCCTCGGAGGGGCCCCCCGTTTTGGGTGTGCATGTGTGTGTGGGGGGGGTGTGTCCCTGTTACCCAAGTGGGGTTCTCTTCGTACATCACAAAAATTCCATATACAGATTTTGTGATGCTGGTAATATGCTGATGCATTCTTCTGAGGTTCTTTTTTTTTATTTTTATTTTTTAAATCCTACTGCTGGAAAAGGTCAGCAGTCAACACAAGCCCTCTGAGCGCTCCAGCCCCGTGACTGTTAGATGTGCTTCATTCACTGTTACTCATGGGAACATAGGCTCCCTGGGAGCGCACAACAAAATGGGCTGATTGTTCTGTTAAGTGCGAGTGGCTTTTCGGTGCATATCTTGGGATGTCACTTTCAAATTAGCCATTAAGACGACAAAGGAAAGGACCGAGTCATCAGCATCTTCAGCATCTTCCCGCCCCCCGCCCCACATATTGACACATCTCATCACAGATATAAATGTTACATGGCATGTACAATATTAGTGCACTGTGGTTTAGGTCCACTGGTGCTGTGGTTTAGGCCCCAAGGCTCTAGGTTTGGATAAAGCCATCATTCGGCTTGCAGCACTGTGCGTAGTATAATTTAGGTTGATATAGGCTGATGTATCACTGATGCGTTTCTTGTTATTCTGTGTCTATAAGGCTGTACCTACGGCCTTGTCCTTGTCGCCCTGGTGACATTCACTATACGCATCCTGGCGTGGGGTGTTCCCTCGGTCCATGATTCAGGGCGCACAGACGGGGAAGGTGGCAGGTGAGATGTATCTGGTCAACATGCAGTGAGTTATTACAAAATATAAAATCACTTTGGCTGACTGAGGCCTTTCTGTTTCTTCTGCGCTGTGGGAAGGAGTGCCTGCTTGTGCGTGTCTGTGCATGTGTGCGCGCATATGTATGCGTGTGTGTGTGTATCTGCGAATTTGTGTGTGCACGCGTGGCTGCGTGAGTGCATGCGTTTGTGTGTCTGTGTGTGCATGCTCTTCTGAATTTACATGTTCTTCTGAATTTATGTGCAAGTGTCTTTATGCGTGTATGTGTAAGAGTGTGTGTGCGCATGTGTTTATGAGTGTGTGCGTGCGTGTGTGTGTGTGTTATATGTACATGAGTGTGCGTGTGACCTGCCGGCGGAGCTTACTGGACCATCTCTCTGTCCTGCTGCCACGGCGACCTGAGGGGCCTTCAGATGAAGAGCAGCAGCTGTTTTCACATGTGTCCACAGAGTGGCCAGTCTAAAAAGGCCTTTATCTGCGTGGGCCGGTCACCGAGCCCATCTCTCTGGATGTCTCCAAAGCACTTTCGCTCGTGTCAAATTTCTAACCTTGTCAGAGGGAAAGGGAAGAAGCTGCATTCATCACATAATCACCTCGCTGGGTTATCACATTAGCTCGAACAGCCACAGTTTGTCACCTGTCAAGGCCTCGAGGTGACGTGCTGCATCCCCCGGGGATTGAACGGAAGCACATATGACAGCTTTCAATAGACAGACCTATCAGAAAGCTTATTGAGCTTTTTAAGGGGGGGGAGAAAGTGGTGAAAGATGGACTGTGCTCCCAACTTGGCGGTGTTGAGCAGAGAATGCGCATTAATATTTCATGGGGGCATTAATATTTCAGACCTGTTTTCTCCATCCCCAGACTCCACGGTCTGATATTGGTGCTTTTTTCTTCCCTCTGTCTCTCTTTCTTCCCCTTTCTCCCTCTCTCTCTCTCACTCTTTCACTTATTTTGTTCTCTGTTTTTCTCTCCTCCTTTCTTCCCCCCACCTCTCTCTCTTCTCTCTCTCACCCTTTATTCATCTCTCTCTCTCTCTCTCTCTCTCTCTCTCTCTCTCTCTCTCTCTCTCTCTCTCTCTCTCTCTCTCTCTCTCTCTCTCTCTCTCTCTCTCTCTCTCTCCCCCCCTCTCCCTCCCTCACTCTCGCTGGACAGAGTAGGTGCGTGTGTGTATGTGTGCTCGTGCAGGTTGCTAAATCTGATGCTGGCTACACCGTGTGTGTCCCCCAGTCAACAGCCATGTTTTATTTCCGCTCCGCATTACAAAGTCTGGTCTCCGGCATCGGCGCGCGAAGGAAGGGCGGAGATCCGGCCGGTGCTTTTATCCTGCTACACCGGCGCGCTCGGAGGGGAGGGAGGAGGGAAAAAGCTCTCCCGCCTTCAGATCGGAGGCGTGTGATTGTTCCACATTAGCGTGCCGTGGTTGCACGCTAAATAGAGTTGTTAGTTTGAAATATTCAAGTGGTCCGTTCTATTTAAATCACACCGCACTTCCCAGGCACCGGGGCGTTGAGAGAAGCAGGTACCGTGACAACAAGGAGAAAGGAGTTTGGATGTGAGAGATCGATGAAGCATCTGCCTGGTGTTGCTCTCGTGGAGGCCATTTGGCGTGACTGCGTGAGTGGCCAGTGAAGCTATCGCCCGTTAATGAATGCTCACTAACCCCGTGGAGATAACAAGCCTCAATGTACATGCTGAGTAGTAGCCGTGTTTCTCACTCAAATATATATTCCTGTGTGTGTGCGTGTGTGTGTAGGCATGTACACGCAGCACTCAATGTCACAGTCGCTTACACATACACATGCACAAACGTAATCTCACTCACGCACCCACACACACAATGAAGAAGCTTACAAGATTATTGATTGTCGAGTTGTCTGTGAGGACTGTCTGATCAGGTTTTTATCCGGGTATAATTTCATCCTCTCCAGGTCTCGGCGACTCTAGTGTATCGGTTTACAGTGTGGAATCCGTCTGTGTAGCAGCGACCGTGGCACTCGTGAGAAGGCAGTTAAGCCTCTGTGATCACACTGACCCAGAAGGATCAGTCCACAGGAATGGGTATTGGGAAAAGCAGATTACAAAGAATTCAATCGGCAACTCTGATGACCGTCCAAACCATTCTCACTCAGGACCCTCTGAACCGTCCTTTCTGATGACCGCCCGAACGGTTCTCTCTGGTAACTCATCATCACTGATGCCCGCCCGAATGGTCTTCTGATGACCACCCGAGTCATAACCAGTGGTCATCCCAGCTATCGCATCATCTACTAAAGCAGCGGTTCTCAAACTATGGGTCGCGACCCCACTTGGGGTCGCCAAAGGGTAATGGTGGGGTCGCCAAAAATAAATGTTAAAAAAAAAACTAACCATAGCACCCCCCTCCCGTCGCGCTTTAGGTATGGGGTCGCGAATTTTCATTTATGTTCGGGGTCGCTATTTTTTTCGACCCATTAAATGGGGTCGTGGAGTAAAAAAGTTTGAGTACTAAAGTGAACTACAAGGACCTTCCTCCTTACCCTTTGTGTGTGACTACACAGAAATGATGTGGATCCATCAACAGCACAGACTGGTCAGCCAAGCAGCGCTAAGCCATGGCCATGAATCCCAGGAGGGTTCAGCAGGAAGTTGCAGGCTGGGTTATATACAAAACGAAGAGAGCAAAAGCCCACCGGTAACTAATAACGAATGCATTTAGTACCTAACCTAAGGCTCTGTGTGGCTCAGTAGGTAGAGCATGGCATTGACAATGCTTAGGTTGTGGGTTCGATTCCCATTGGGGCCACATATACTGAAAAAAACAAAAAAATGTATGCATTCACTACTGAAAGTCGCTTTGGATAAAAGCATCTGATAAATGGCATGTATTATATATATTAAGCAATTATTTAGCAGATTGGAGGCTTGGACTTTCCATGCTTCGAAGGTCAGGTTTTATAGTCAGTTGGTCAACTGAAACATCCTGAAGGAAATTTTTTAAAACCACCTTTTATGTCCACCTTGACTGGATAGCTACTGTACAACACTGTGAGCGTGACAGCAAATGAGAGATCAAGGAATTTTTGCGCCCCTAGACGAGCCAGCCAATCAGCACACAGGTGCGGCGGCTGCCTCTTTGCCTGTCGTTTGTGAGCACGCTGGTGAGAGAGCTCAAGGTTATTTTTGTTGCCAAGAATGCAAAGATCAGCATTTATCAAAGCCAGCGAAGCAAGGAGGTTAAGCACTTTTGACACCATGAAAAAAGGCATTTATCAAATTTGATAATTGATCATTTATCAAACAGCACTTGAATGGGTTTACGCCCCACTGAACCCCTGGTGCTGATGGTACGTGTAGTGTTATGATTCAATTTCAGATGCGGGACACCATCTGTCGTCGTGGGCCAAAGGGTCAAAATGTGGAACACCGGATTGCCCCAGTGTACAGGTTAACTCTTTATTAAAGCTTGATGCACCACTCAGACTTCACGTAATAGAAATCTTCTCAGTTGCAGCGATCGCCTTTGCCTTTGCTTTGGGTTATTGTAACCTTGCGTGCTTTTGCCAGCTCTGGCAGCCCTGGGCCGATGCCTGCGACTACTCTAATCACCATGTCCATTTTTCAGTTTCAAATTCGATTTAATTTCAATTCAGCAGACGCTTTTTTACCGAAGCGGCTTACAGAAGTGCGTTTAGATTGACTGGGGCATCATCGCGAGGCCTCGCTATCGGTGAAGCTACGGTCCAAACGGCGCCATCATCAAGATGCGTGGCACGGCCCCTTCCGTCACGGAGTGACAGAGTGCCCTGACCGCCGCCGTGACTCACGCTTACTCATGCTCTACTCTCTCGGCCGTAGGAACTGTCTCTCCCTCTCTTTCTCACGCGCTCGCATCACGCGCTCCCTGTCAGCCACACAGAGAGGCCACAGCCCCGCTTCACATGCATCACTATGTCTGTCTTCAGCCCCCTGTACTTCCTTAAACACTTTACTGGTGCTGGTTTTATGGACTCTGTATGTGTGTGGGTGGGGGTGGGGGGACGGAGAGAGGAAGTCAGTAGTACCTTCGACAGTGCATTAAAATTGTGGACTGCGCCTCGCCGATGCCGGCTCGTAAAAACCGCGCGGCGGAGACGCTGCTCCCGCGCCGTGGCCCCGTGGCGATTGTAAAATAAATAAATAATAAAGATTGATCGAGGAGCGCACAGCGGCGGTGCCAGGGAGCATCAGACCGCTCCATCTTCCCAATGTCCAAATGGACTCGGGTCATTAATGTATTAATTGATTTGATCTGATTTGATCTCTCCGACATCCTGCGCACGTTCCCTTACCCACGCACGCACAGGACCCTGGCTTATTTGCTGTTTATTGCGGGGCCGTAAAGCGATGGTCGGAATAAACGGAGGGTGGTTTGGCAGGAAGATGAATTGGGCGGAGAGGGAGAGGGGGAGGGGGAAGGGGGTTGGGGTTGGGGTTGGGGGTGCAGTGTGACATTGGCGGAGCTGCTCTTGGTCACGTTCCCACTGCCTCTGAGGGTCCCTTCGCGTGTGGACCGGAGACGAGTCCGGCATGCCAAGTCGTGACCCGGGAAGAACTCCAGCGCCGCGTCCCCTCGGACCGCGGGACAGCTTTTCACCGTGGGGTAGCTGGAGCAGTGGGACAGGCACGCCGGACATAAGGGGAACACGAGGATATATGTTCCCCCGCGGCAAACCACTTATTAAGCGCAGCTGCCTATATATGGTACTTGTGTATACACGCACGCACACACGCACACACGCACACACACACACACTGTTTGAAAGGATGTCGCTGCATACAGTAACAGTTTAACACAGTTTAAATTTAGCAACGCAGTGTTGCCAAGCATGTACTGTTGATGGAAACTGGAACAACATCCTGTTGCTAAAGGGTGCGCTGTAGCTTGACACTGTAATAAACTCACTGTTGCTGGAAAGTGTATCAAGATATTGTAACAGACTCACTGTTGCTAAGAAGCATAGCTGGATACTGCAGAAGGCATACTGTTGGTAAACAGCCGCGAGAGACACTTCACCACGAACGTAGCCGCGTGTACATCGTTCGTAACGGACGTAGCTGGACATATTATGCCAGTTGCGCTGTCCGTAAAGGATATGGCTGATGTACTGGCCTAGATGCGTTGTTCGTAATGGATGTAGATGGAGACAGGGACAGCGCAGACAGTGTTGATAAAGGGATGTAGATTTACAGGTGCGCACATATTTGAGTCCTCTCCAGCTCGGTTAAGACTGCGGGAAGAAGCGAGGCGAGAGCCAGCGAGGCATTAGTCAGTGTATTCTGCACTAATCGCTTTTAAATTCGCTCAGCTGACAGGCGAGCCTCAACACTCTGAGCGTTTAGCACCCCGTGTGTAACGGATTGTGTCAGCTGTAAAGAATGGCTGTTTGAACTACCAGCCAGGAATGCGCAGGAGCAAACGGCCGCGTTTAGAGAAGATCAGATCTGCACAGCGTCATGTTAACGCCACGCGGGTGGCAATCCCAATTTGCGACGTCTTTAAATTCCGACACGATCGCTGATGAGCGTAACTGCCACCTCCTCCTTTTGATCCGCCCACAAACATTCTTGTTTTCGAACCACTGCTTTGTCGCAAATTACTCCAACCGGTTTCTAATAGCGGGTTGTCTTTCATCTACAGCAGCCAAAGTGTTTTTTGTAGCAGCAAGGCTATAATTTGCAAATAAAAGAACTGATGTGATTTTGTTCCACAGCCCTTTCCAGGCAAGGACCAATTACCCACTTCCTCACCCCTCCCCAGTGGCATCTAAAAATGACCCTATTTTGCACTGGAGGAGGTCAGCTAGACAACAGAAGTCACCACAATAAAAGCGGGGGAATGTGTCCCTAAGCGAATCCACACCTCTGGGGTTGTATGACAGACGCACGTCCTCCCGTCCCCCCCGTCCCCCCCTCGATGGGGCCGTTTCCCATCTGGGAACGCTGCAAAGGACGCTGGTCCTGCTGCTCCTCGCGACCGATACGGAGAGTTTTCCACATGCTTCCCAGAAGCGCAGGACTTCCTGTGGAGGCCAAACATCTGTTTATGTTCACAGTGTCAGAGAGCGGCGAGAAGGCATGGGAAAGAGAGAATTGATCCTCGGGGGAAACTGGGAGCTGTTAGGATATCTAAACCAGGGGTCGGGCGGGGGGGG
>JAINUG010000207.1:435000-480000 GCA_029706075.1 Aldrovandia affinis
CTGCCCTACACTGCCCCGTCTCCTCTGTATGTTGCAGTATTCACCTCACTGTTTCCAGATGGCACACCCAGATGGCCCGCTGTCATATTCGTTACATGTCTTTGGCCTGGACATCATCCATGTGTTTCACGTCGATGTACAGTCTCTCCTCGAAACGCCTGCTCCCTTAGGTTTTGCGTTTATCAGCCCACTATATCTGTTATTCAGCGCTCCTGGGTCTCTCCCGCAGTGCACTGCTTTGCCTAGATGTTGTTCTTCATGCAAGGTACGCTCTCGGCTCCCTCGTTTCCTTTCTCGAATTCAGGCGGGCAGAACGCATCATACTCAACAGTCCGGGATTGTGATCTTTCGGGAGAAATCAGCGGACTTCACGGCGCAGGCATTTATCGTAGCATGCATCGTCAACACACCCGCAGCCGACATGACAGCCGTCGCATCGGAATTATTTGTGAAATTTAACAGGGCTTTCCCTTTTGTTTATGTGGAAGCGGTTTGACGGCGGCGTGTTTTCCTGGCGGTGGATGCTTTCCTCGTGATATCTCCTTGAAATTGAAACAACACGGGCCACGGCGCCCGCGCCGCTCCGTCCCCTGGATGACAGCGAATGAATTTCGCACATTGTTAAAGCCACTGAGCTGAGGACTAGCGGGAGTGAATTTAGATTGCACATTTAGCCACACTTGGAGAAAGAGAAAACGCATCTCAGGATTTGCGCAGCCTCTTTATCTTTTCGGCGAGGCGTAGAGCGAAAATGCAACACAAAGAAACGACCGCGACGATGACAACAATGACGGCATCGCCCCTTTCATGCCTCCGTCGTGAGCCTCTCTCTAATCGGCGACAGCCTGAATTAATTGTCTTTGCGCGCGGATTTCACGCCGCATGCGATCGAATGTTTATTAATCATGCATACTTCATTTCTTTCTTTATTTGACTATTAATCAGGAAAATTGTTCTTTCGAGCTCAAAGCAGAATGATTTCCCCTCTATATTTTCGACACTTTCTTTTTGGGCAGGGGCAGGGGCGGGGGGCTGTCAGGGGATTGCCGAGTCACTCGCTTTCAGATAAATGCGAGAGGCAGTCAGGATTCATTCGAGGCGGTCTTGGGCGCAGTCTCAGTGCGACGGGATGCGACAGGCAAGATGCCCTGGCACGCGCTTCTGTCACGGCGGGGGAGCGTCCACTCGCCTGACGGGGCACGGCCTGCCGCAGTGAGATTAGCGGCCGTCACGCGGGCGCGGCCACCGGCCTGCTCGGAGCCCCAGGCAGATGCTCTGGGTGGGGGGAAACGTTACGTCACATTACACCACACCACACCACGCTGCATTATTCAGCAGCTTTCCGGACGTCCTTCTCCAGGGCTCCGCGCATGCTTGCACTTCTGCATGCCGTATGTTCATGCCGGCCAATGTGCCTTTCCGAAGCGGTTCATTGTTAAGTGCCTCACACCGGGGATTTGAACCTTAAGCGTTCACAGTTAGACTGGAAGAGGGTGAAGGAGGAGAGCTGTGGAAGCAGCTGGACCCGAGCGCTAAGGTGCTGCTTTGATCTGTCCAAGTTCAAATGCACACTGATACTCGCTGTGTCAGAGGAAATGCTCCTTTTCCCTCTCCTTTCATTTCACAATAACTTGTAATAGTCATCTGGTCAGCTCATTCACTTTTGGTTGTTATCGGTGAAAAGGCTGACTTTAAGACGGGAACTGTCTGGACGTAAGAGATGTTACCTGATGGCTTGTATAAAAATGGAAAGGTGCATTTTCACGTACTGCAACCCGTCCCCCCGTCCCTCTCCACCGTCCCCCGTCCCCACACAAAACCACAGGCTTAATTGAATGAATGTGGGCCAAAGATTTGTTGCCCTGCTACGTTTCCACCTGCTCGTGCCTCTCGGCCGCGTGTCACGCTCTCAAGGTCGTGCGGAAAAAAGTGAATAAATAGACGTGAAAGTTTTCGCCACGAGAGCGAGCCTGTCATGTCTGTGGGCGGACGGAGGGGTCAGATTCAAGGTCCGTGATTGGAGGAGCTGGTCGTGCGAGGTCTCTCGTATGTGGCCTTCAAAACACCCTGCCTTCCCTGGATCAGTCTGGAATTTCCCGGAACGGCCCTGTGTGACAGCCCCATTCCTCTCCCTGTCGTCTGCCGGGTTGCGGCCCCCCGTTTACGGCCTCCCCGGTGACTTGGCTGTGGCCCAATGCTGTCAGGCTCCTCTCTCCTCTAACCTAGGATGCACCAGTGCCTCTGTGTCACGGTCGGACAGCTGTGTTGACTTGGGATTGGACCTCACACACACACACACACACACACACACACACACACATACACACACACACACATCTGACTTGGGATTAGACCCCTCACACAGCTGACTATGGTGGCCTCAGAGAATGTAGCCCTGAACGCTGAGGAAGAAAGGACAGGAAACAGGAAGTGGGTGACCGTGCGCGTCCCCGCATTAAGGCGCCACTCCGCTCTCACACTCCCGTACACTTTATTTGTTTTGACAGACTGTCACAATACAGCCCTCGTGGGACTGTCAGGAGTAAGTGCAGCGTATAATGTTTAAATTAGCCGCGGCAAGCAAATGTACAATACGTGTTGGAGTCGCTCCAGTTGCATCAATCTCTAGCCCCATCCCTGTTTGTAAGACCACGGTCGGTGAACAGGATCGTAAAGACGAGACGAATGCAACAGAAGACAATTGAATTTCGTCCTGTCGGCTTTGACTTGACTGCGTGTGTATGTGTTTTTAAGTGCTCATCTCGCACAATATTGATGAGCCGTCGGTGTTTGATGGTGCACAACACGGCCACTGCTCTCACTCTCTGCCCCCCAGTACTGCTGTGCGTGCGTGCACATGTATGCGTGTTCATCGTGTTCAAAAACGGTCTTATAATTGGCTGTGCCAGATCAATACAATAAGTGACTCCTAACATCATCTTGATTTTATTGTTCCCAGTTCGGCACGCATGGTATCGTAAACAGAGTCGTGTGCTCTGTTATTGTAGCAGAACACTATATCCTTCCCCTGCCCCCCCAACCCACCCCACTCTACTCAAATTGCAGACAACAAACCAGGCACTGATGACATTGTTGGTGTCAGAGGATGTATTCCGCACTGTGCAACACGCAATTAAGAGGGCGTCTTGTTTCATCTGGCTCTTAATGGCCGCTACATGTTACGTTTATCGATTGACTGCCTTGCGCGGAATAATATCCGCCATCTCACCTCGCAGAAGCGGACAGGTGTTTGCAAGCGGCACCGACGCCTCCCGCTCCGCGTTTTGGAGGGGAAGGAGAGGCGAAGGAGTCGGAAACGTAATTAGTCATCGGAAGCTGCAGACAGCCTGGGAGAGCCACTCTCTCACCCTGTCAGGGAAGCATCTGCATTGCGTCGGTAATGGGGCCTGGACGGACTATTACCACCGGTCCTCCGCACGCCACTTAATTAAACCCTGCGATCTGACGTGCCCCGCCTGCCCTCGTACATCATTGTCTTTTGTCGGGGGGTCATCGAGCCGGAGGTCCCATTGGCACTCATTTCCACTTGTCTGTGAGGATCCGTTCCTGAGCCCGTAACCCTGCCCGGGTTCTGTGACATCGAGTACCTTGATGTGCAATTAAACCACAATTAAATTAAATTGCTGGGCCATTGCCCACAATTCATCTCTTTTCATGCTGAGCGAGCAACAGTGATGGGAGAGTGGGGTGGAGCTATCACGGGCTATAATTTACTCGCCGATCATAATGGCCGATCATAATGTTCTGTTGGGGAGCACAAGGTTGTTTTATTGAAGGCGTGGGTGTTTTAGGCACAGCGGGGCCCGTGCAGCCTCACTCTCCCATCGCTAGTGTCAAGGGGAAGGCAATGGCTGCCGTCTTTTAAAGTCTTTGTTGTTGCGCGGCTGGGTATCAAGCCCCCAGCCTTCATGACCACTGACCAGTTTGTACCGGTGGGAAACGTCGTTGCACCTCCTCCCTCTCTCTGTGAGTGGAAAGCCAGCTTTGGCTGCTGGGAGCTGGAACTCATCCCCCTGTTGGACGCACAGATAACCCTCCCTGGATGGGAATCGGTCGGCCTGCAGACCCTCTCTGGCTCCTGCGGTCTGGATGCCGGCCTGGACGGCCATGTGTCCTCATTCATTATAGAGCGGGGCTCTTTGAGGTGTGGGCATCTCAGTGGGCTTGGTGGGGACTTTCCTTCCATTTGCCTTAAGGCCAGAAATGACAGCTCTCTGAAAGGGTGATGTTACGGCGCCTATGCCGAACAGTGAATTATTTACATCACTTTTATACCTTTGCAACCCCTACGGAGGGCGAATTACAGTTCATACTTCCATATTCTCCATTCATACAGCGTGACAGACAGTATTTACCACAGAAACTCAAGTCAGATGCTGCGCTCAAGTGCACAGTGGCAGTGAACCACCTGGGATTTGAACCTGCAGCCTTCTGGACGTGTTCCTTAAACGCTGTCTATCCCACAGAGGGGGCTTGTTACCAGCCCATTAGTGGCTGCTTTGTATCTGTGTGCTTCGAATGAACTGTGTTTCGCGTCATGATCATTCAGCAACAGACTCGTTTCTTGTCTAGGCCATGGCATCAGGAGTCGGTGTGTCATCTCACCGAACGGATTGTCCTCGTGGGGGACCTTACATAACACGCTGTAGCACGATTCCCTCCCGCTCTTTCTCCCCCTTTCGTGGCGTTCATCTTCCTGGCTTTTCCGCTTCTGTTCGAAAAAAATGTGCAATGTGTTTCCTCCTCTTAAATCATACCTTCAGAAAACGAGAAATCTTTTTTTCCTCAGCGCTGTGTCATTGGGAACATTGTGCAGCCTTATTCTTCGGTCCCTGTCAGGCTTTAAAAAAAAAAAAAAAAAAGCTCTTCCTAAAAAAACCCTCCCCCTCTCATGCTGGGGCTAAACCCTCCTAGCTTCACCGAGTTTCCCAAGCCTCCTCCTTTTCTGCCAGCTTTCCTTCCTCACCCTCAAGCCCTCCTTTTTTATCTCTCCGCCAGCTTACCCTCAACTATCTGTCCTCTCATTCCCCCTCTTCTGTATCACTCCCTCTCCCCCTCCTCTTTTCTACATTTCGCACATTTATTTTCCTCCCTCTCCCTCACTAGGGCTGATTGTGTCATTCTTTCTCCCCCTTGTGAAGAGAGGGAACGGTTCTGTTGAGCAGCTAGAGGAGAAACTGAGCCTGTTCATGAATGTAAGAGCCCAGTTAGTGTTTATTATAATTTATTTTTTTTTTTATATATATTTTTCAGATTTTACCCCGTTTTTCTCCCAATTTGGTAGCCAATTACTCCTGCTGTGCTTAGTTCAATCCCCTCCCTCATAGTTCGAACCACTTCTGTGCGCAGCGAACTGTGTCGGCTTCCCTCCCCCCTCCCTGGGGCCAATTGCCAATTGCCAATTGCCGCCCCGGTGGCACTCCCGGCCAGAGCCGACTCTGGCGTGACGAGGAATCGAACCCCGGTCACCGTGGCCAGCGTCGGACATTGAAACCACTAGACCAGTTAGTGTTTGACTTACGGTTCACGGTAGTCTGTAAATGAGCTGCGTCCGCATGGCCACGCGTAGACGAGATGAAAAGTGTAACGGGCGGGGCATTCCCTCAGACGTCTGCTCAGATCCACGGCAACCTGATTGAGCTCAAGTACGCATAGGCATGAGCTCATCTGCGGCCAAAGCGGTGTGTTTTAATTGCAGCTGTTGACCAGCCACCCTTACTTCTGGCAGTCCTTGATCCTTGATCCTTGCTTTATGTAGGCGGGAAGGGTCTGGTAAGTGTCCATCTGTGATTTTCAAAAGGAAGAGCAGTGTTTTATACATGAAGCAGAAGGCAGTGTATTGACTTTTCTCCAGCACCCTGGATTTGTTACCCTGGGCCTGTTCACCTTGTAATGGTGCTGTACTAAATGTGCCATATTTCACAGGAAGTTAAAGGCAGTAACAGAGAATTGTTCGTAAATGTTTTTTAGTTTTTTATATGTGTATATGCAGCAAGGGTGCCTCGGGTGGTGTGATGGTAAAGGCATTTGTCTGGAAAGCGGGATGCCCAACTGTGGCCTCTGGCTGAAAGCTCCGTCGGGGGCGGTGATTGGCTGACCGCCCCAGAGGGAGAGGGGAGGGAGAGCCAGCGTGAGCTCGCTGAGAAGTGTGAAAGGTGTCCCTGTAAGGGAAAAACTGGCATGACTCCGAGGACGACCGGCAGGCTCATGGGGGAGGGTAAAATTGAAAGAAATAGATGGCGTAATTGGCTACCAAATTGGGAGAAAACGGGGGGGAAAAAATCTGGAGAAAAAAAAATGTAGCTGTGGCTAGGTAGGTCAGGAAGTGTTAATAGCTGAGCATGTGATCCAGGAAGTTACAGTGACTCAAGAAGTGGTAATGGCTAGGCTAGTCACCCAACACAAAAAGTTTTAATGGCTGCATTAAAGTGTTCAAGGCTGTGTCAGACTCTTGACCTTATCTGGCTTGTGGGGGGGGGGGGCTTGCTTGCCCTCACTGCAAAAGTCTGAAGTAATGATGCCCAACGAGGGAGGGGCATTCATCCCCCATTTTCCGTCTCTCTCAATTTGTTTCACTTGCTCTTCGGTATGAGGTTGAGATTATATATGCATTGGTCCCTCAGCAAACCCCTCCAAACTTACCCCTGGATCCGCTCTTAACGACGATCTAATGAGGGCAATTAATCAGATGGTTTACCCTGTGGAGCAGGGTTAGGATTCCTTCTTAGAGAGCCACGGAGCAAGGTCCTCCTCTAAACGTCTGTCCCCTATATAAATCAACCTGGCGTGGCGCCGTCAATTCTCTCTGAAGGGTAATTCCAACGGGGTTGGAGTTGTCACTTTGTTTCTCCGTGACTTCCGTCAGCAGAGTCCTTACAGAATCCCCCCACGGTGCCACTTTGCGCAACTGCGCGCCCCCCTGTCCCATCCAAACACACTCGCCACGGCTCCCCGCGTCAGGGCGATCGATTCCCTGCTCCTGTTTGGCTTGGGAGAGCTCCATGAAGCAGAGCGAGCTCAGTTGGCTGGGACCACCTCTTACATGGAATATTTGGTGATTGCCTCCCATTAGCGGGGCAGCGGACATAACAGTGCGGTCTCTGCAGTGTATTGGAATTGCAGACAGTCAGCTGGAGAGCAGTTCTCTACCGCTGTCATCTAAAAATATGCCTCTGGGGCCAGACCTAATCAAAACTCATACATTCTCATTTTGATTGATATGTTTGAACTGGGCGTTGGGATGCTTTGTCAATAAGATAAATTAGAGTGGAAAGGCATTAGTAATATATCGGGGAGCATGCACTGGCTGGCTCATCATATGTGCTGCAGTTAATAGTATATAACAGTCTGTGTAAGTGTGACATACTGTATGACCTAAGCTAAAAGTAATAATATGGGAAAGTATTTATAATTATATAATTTTATATATGTACATTGGGGTCCAAAAGTCTGAGTCCACTACCAAAATCTGTTTGTTTTCATCATTCATCAAAAACACAACATTTGAACAATTTCACCTCTAACTACTTCACTAAGCTCTGCTGACATAATTACAAACAGCTGCAAAAACCTTTGCAAAGTGTTCTCTTTCAAGATTAAAGCACCTGCGATAGCAGCAAGAACACCTAGAGGACCATATTAATTATGTCAATAACAGGTATTAATTGTTACAAGACCAAAACAACTCACACTGTGTACTGAGTGTCCATGTATTAAGGTATAAGTTGTCACAACATTTTGAGGTAATGAAAGGCAATGGTGTGCAAACAAAATAATTATAGATATTTCAATTTCATACCATCCTTTCTCAAACAAACATTTTTTTATTTGTATCAGTGTTTTATTACATTCTTGAATAACAAATACCACATGAGTAAAATGTTGTGTTAGTTTTCGATGAATGATGAAAACAAATAGATCTTAGTATTGGACTGGTATAGTACAGGCAGTCCCCAGGTTACGAACAAGATCCGTTCTTAAGTCTGTCTTTAAGTCGAATTTGTATGTAAGTTGGAACAGGTACATACAGTTCTTATTAATCGTCACTTAGTCAAATGTTTGTCTTAGTATAGTATTTATTTGACCTTTCTGTGCATATAAAACACTTAAGAAAAACGTATACAATAAAACATCAGTACATAATAATAATACTTATTTTTTATATTAATAATAATAATACAGTAATAATAAAAGTAACTATGTACTTGCAGTACTGTAAAAAAACATTAAAGAAAGGCTTAGAGCAGGGGTGGGCAATCTTACCTGTGTGGGCGGTGTGGGTGCAGGCTTTTGTTCCAGCCGAGCAGTAGCTCACCTGATTTGACTAATCAGCTAATCAAAGTCTTCAATCAGGGCTTTGATTAGTGGAATCAGGTGTGTCACTGTTCAGTTGGAACAAAAGCTGGCACCCACACCGGCCCACACAGGGTAAGATTGCCCACCCCTGGCTTAGAGCCTTTTCTTGCACTAAAGAAAGGCTAATAGGCATATTACGCTGATTTTGGTCTTCTATACAAATTATCAATAGCCTTTCCATCTCAATAATTAAACCACTGCGTTGCTTGGTAATAATTGTGGCATTCATCGGGGCATGGCCTTTCACATGCTCCATTATTCTCCCTTTCTTTTAAAATAGTTTTTTTTTTTAAACGATCGTTGACCGGCTGTAGCCTAATGCTTTCCCAGTGGCTGATGGCGTTTCACCTCTCTCCGATCTCTTTATTATTTCAACTTTACTTTCCATGGTGATTGTTTTCCTTTTCTTTTATGCATCACCAGCACTTGCATCGGATTTACGCTTTGGAGGCATCGTTGTAAGGGTAAGAGAAAGAGAAAAACTGGACCGTGATCTGACTTAAAATAACGGACGGTGATCTCTGTTCCTTGAGCCGACGAACCGCTGAAACCGCAAAATGTTTTCATGAGCATCACAAAGTAGTGCGTGCGTTCGTTATTAACAACCATTGTATTTAACTCAATTTTTTTACATAATAGGCCTTATGGCAGTCCATTCGTAAGTACAAGTTGTCCATAAATTGGACGTTCGTAACCCGGGAACTGCCTGTATATATATAAAATATTTTATAAATTACACTCCATAGCATGTACTGTATCTATATATATGTATTTATGTATGTATGTATGCATGTGTGTGTGTGTATGTAACATAACATTATGAAATATTTAAGACATTATTATAGGTAACTGTCAAAATAAAGGAAACACCAACATAAAGTGTCTTAACCCATTAAGACCTGGAGTGACGTTTAGGTCGCTTCAATTTTGCGATTAATGAAATGCGCTGTGATTCGCTGAAATAGACGTGGGGGAAATGAAGTGCACGTTGGTGTCGGCTTTTTTTTTGGAAATTTTTTCCAGAAAACCCTCAGGTTTTAAGAGGTTGTGTAGAATAATTGCTTAGGTTTTAATAGGCGTTTTTAGCAGGCATTTTAGGTCTAAATGGGTTAATAGGGTGTTGGGCCACCATGAGCTGCCAGAACAGCTTCAGTGTGTCTTGGCATAGATTCTACAAGTGTCTGGAACTCTATTCCAGGCAAAGACCACTCCCATCTGGATAGAAATGCTTCACCATAGGATGAAGGTGATTGCTCAGAATGGTTTTGCTATGCTACTGTTCATTGTGAAACATCAGCAAGTTGAGCAGTCTTCATCATTGAGGCTTCTGCTAGACATGCCCCAACAATCACCCCTCTTTCAAAGTCACTGAGATCTCTCCTTCTGGCCATGGTAGCCAAAATAATGGGCAATTGGGCCTGCCCAGCAATTGTATACATGACCCTAATCATGATGGAATGTTCATTTCTTAATGTACTCAGGAACCACACCTGTCGGAAGCGCCTGCTTTCAATATACTTTCTATTCCTCATTTACTCAAGAAGTTCCTTTATTTTGGCAGCTGCCTGTCCATATTCTGTATATATAAATGCAGAACATGTTATTTTCACCTTTTGAAATCACAGGGTGTAATATGCATTACATTGCATGTAAAAGTATTGGGACCCAAACACAGCAGTGCTTTAGTGCATTTGGAACGAGGGAGAGAGAAGTCAGCCCAACAGAGCAACACCGTATTATTGCACTAATAGATTGGATTTTGTTCCACATGACGAATCGACTGTAATATGTCCTGCCTGCCGAGATGGTCTGGGGAGATTGGGTTTCTGCTTGGCTACAATAGGAAAAGAAACGGCAGGCAAATGTTAGCACAACAAATAGAGAAAATATGACTAAAGGGCTGACATGCAGGAAATTGACAGCGTTCAGAGTGGTTATCAGATTCTGGCGTGGCGCTGATAAAGGACATATCAGACAGCACAGCCTGGAAGGTGTGCTCTGATATCTGCCAAACCACATCCTTGGCCCCGATTTATCTGATGTCGAGACTTTGTTCTTTGGCGTAAGATTTGTGTGTGTTCCAGTAATAAATACACTGTGTTCCTCTTACCCTTTTTTTGACAGATGTGAACGGTTTTCTGGATGCTAATTTGAGAGTGCAGTGATGCATGCAGGTAGAGTTGGGTTTTTTGTTTTGGGAGATTTCCAAGGTCAAAAGTATGGAAGTCGACAGTTTGGATAGCGAGACAAACTGTCAGAAAACGGGAAACATGAGGAAAATCCAAAAACGGGAGGGAGAGATAAACGTGCGTTGGTGTGAACTGTAATGCGAATCCCGGTCTAATGTGTGCGTTTTTTTGTTCCAGACTACCTGTCGCAGGGCGTGGATCTGTCCGGGATTGACGTAATCGAAAATGACCTCCTGTTCATCAGCCGCGCCCGCTTGGAGGTGGAGAACCAGGCCAAGCGTCTGCTGGAGCAGGGCATGGAGATTCAGGTAAGAATGCAAGATCCAGGCCCGTAATGCCATGCACCGAGATCAAAGCCCAAACACACCATATCAGTTAGCACATGCACCTCCACCCCTCTGTGGTGTGGTGATCTGTGTAAGCTGTCTGCAGCTGAATGGAAGTTCTCTAAAAGTTAAAGAAAATGTGTGTTGAGTGTGTGCTTAAATAAGGCATTGGGAAACAGTTCACACTTGAGCCTGAGGCACAAATGAAGAAATTGGGTCCTATGGCCTCACAGGGAAGTAGCAGAGAGAGAGTGGGAGAGAGCTAGGCAGAGCTGGAGAAAGAGAAAGAAAGGGATAGAGGGGCAGAGCCTCCACCTCAGGTCTACTGCATACAGTAGTCTTTTTGCAGCTTGTCGCCTGAAAGCAGCTGCCCTGCTGTGCAAATCTAGCAGGCCTCCTCCACAGGCAGATATAGTATGGCTGGTTATAGCCAGTGGTTTCAATCCCAATAAAAGGACACAACACAGACTGGATTTCCTTGAGCAGTCCTGCGGGAGGGTCCATGCAGACCAACCTATGCCACAGCATGGAGGCCACTAGGTTATTAATGACCAGAATTCTCCCTCTGTAGGACATCTGTGGCAAGAACCATCTCCAGCTCCTAATTTCTCAGTTCAAATAGGCTCCTAAGAAGATGCCCAACACTTTAAGACCCACCCTTCCCCACTGCAGGGACTGGGGGAGCACTTGGCAGCCCATCCCCTCCCACTGCCCTGCCAGGACAGCATCACATTTCCCCCAATTCACTTTGGCATTTGAGGCTTTCTGAACCACCTCCAGACAGTCACGAAGAATGTCCACATCCTCGATCCTTCTTGATCCTTCAGGAACAGATTTATATGATGTGCTGGTTGGATGGACATAAGTATCATGCCAATCAGTCTGTTTCTCAGCATACACAACAATGGTTCAATGGTTAGGGCATATAGGGCATCCCTGACAAAGGACAGCCCTGAGGAATTCCTCTTAGTATAGGAATGGGGGTACTCAGTGCATTGTTTATTTTGACCAGGCTGGTTATTTTACTGTACATCACCTTTATAGAAGTGGTAAAACAAGGTCTAAAACCAAATTAATCAAGAGTCATGAGTAGCCATGATGTTCTCAATCAAAGGGTTTCTCTTGATCAATTGCCACTACACCCAGGTTTAGTTGGAAAGGGACAGGAGGATATCTTTTACCATCATACTGTCAAGGATGGTTCTACCAGGTACACAGTAGGACTGGTCTTTGTGTATGATGTGCCTCATCCCCTCACTGAGCCTATTTGCAAAGGCCCTGGAGAGGATTTTATAGTCAATGCACAACAGCGCCACCGGTCGCAAGTTTTCTATGTCTTTCAAATCCCCCTTTTTAGGCAACAGTGAGATCACTGCTCTGCTGCAGCTCTGCGGAAGCTCCTGATCTCTAAAGGACTTCTTAAAAACTTAAAAACATTCCATACCAATGACTGACCACAGCTTTAAAAAAAACTCTGCAGGCAAGCTTTTCCAATCTACATCTGCCCCACTGCCTGGGTGAGCTCCTCCATTGTGAAAGGAGCCTCCAGAAGATGGCGCTGCTCTCGTGGCAAATTGGCACGTCACTTTTAAGCATAGTTGCCTCATCCTGCCCACTGGGCTCCGGGGGTTCAGCTGGCTATAAAAGTCAACTGCCAACTCCAACATTTCCTGCTGACTATGTACTTCAGTCCCGTCGGTCTGACACAGCATTCTCCTGCTACTCAACACTCTTCTCTCCAGGTTGAAAAGGTATTTAGAAGGGCTACCCATATCCTTGTATTGAATGAAGCGGGATCGAACCATGGCTCTTTTAGCCTGTTCATCCATAATTTTAGCCAGGATAACTGACTTTTCTCTCAGTACTGTCATGACTCAGACCACTCTCCATATTTAGAAACTATCTCACTCAACCCACTGGTTTCTTTAAATCCCCAGTACTGTTCTGTGTATGTGACAAAACATTCCCATATCCCACCACTGCTGCAAACTTTTCAGAATGCCATACACGCCAAAATAAACTAAAATTCTACAAGAAGATTTTCCAACAAATTTACATTAAAATGCCAATATAATTTCTGAGGAACACCATCTGCCCTACCCGAGACTAATGATCAGAAAAAGTAACTGGAGTTATAGAGCTTCTAAGCATCTGGTTAATAGAAGCCTTTGAGAAATACAACCTGTCAAGTCTAGCCATTGCAACCTGATTTTGATTCATTTACTCCAGGTGTACTGACGCGCTACAGGATGTTGTGTTCTCCACACGTCTACCATGTCCTGAGCATGCACCACTCTCAACAATGTAGCAGCTGAATGTGAATGGGGTTCCCCGTGGCTCCTATCAAGTACAACATGTTCAGTACAGTTAAAATCTCCCCCTACTATAACCGTTCTAGTTGTCACATTCCACCACCACTTGTTCCAATTATTTAAAGAAAGAAACCCTCTCGCTACCTCCGTTGAGTGCATATACATGAATTAAAACTACTTTCCGTCCATCTATTGTAGACTGTTATTGTAGACTTTTAACAATCGTCCTGGGATAACCTCATAGGATGATAGTATTGTGGTATAATTCCCTGCTATTAACACAGCCACCCCTGCCCTTGTGTTACTCCCATGACTAAGAACTCTTTCCCCTTCCACTCACATTTATTCATAATGTCTGAATGTATCTCTTATACGAAAGCAATATATATATACCCTTTTGCCTAATAGAAATAAAACCTTATTAAAATTCAACAAATTTGACCAAAATTTAATCTTAGTAATGTCTCTCATCGATTTACATTTAAGGAAGCTATGTGAAAGCCCATAGGTGATAAAGGGCAAACTAGAGCGCAGAGCAGTAAAAAAACGAAGATAACGTGAGCCATGCTATGAAGGTCATCCAGCATTGCCTTTTTCAATGTGGTTTGAGCAAACAAACATTTAGATATCGGCAAAGTTCTGCTATAAAACCATACTCCTTCCCTTCATTTCCTCTAAAAATAAAACAAGTTTAAAGAATAGAATAAAGTTTTCCTTTACCTTTAAGGAACACCCCTGCTTCAACCTTTTGAGAAAGCTCTGAAAACTGATCTTCCTCATCTAACTGTCATCTCCTCATCCGGATCAGCCTCTGTTACTTCCCAACTCCATTTGTTTTCATCCGACGTTGTGGCCTGCAGACCGGGGGGGGTGGTTTCTGGTCCGCTACTACTGTCACTACTTCCTAACGCTTCCTGACTCTGCCCTTCCATTTGCTGGAAACTGATCTCACCAACTGAAGTTTCGGGTTGATTCCCCCCTCTGGCTATGTTCCCACTGTCATCTGCGTTTTTGTCACCCGATTTCGGTTCTCCAGCTACACTAGCTCCTGTTTCAAAACTGACTCATTCTCATGCTGGACAACTTCTCCCAACAAGCCTTCCCTTGTGTGCTCTCATGCTCCATCAGTGAGACGGGCTGGTTTAGGCTCAGATTCAGGCACAGGCTCAGGCTCAGTCTTAGGCTGAGTCTTAGGAGGTTGAGGTTGAGGCTGAGGCTGAGGCTGAGGCTGAGGCTGAGGCTGAGGCTGAGGCTGAGGCTGAGGCTGAGGCTGAGGCTGAGGCTGAGGCTGAGGCTGAGGCTGAGGTTGAGTTCTGAGGCTGAGGCTGAGGCTGAGGTTGAGGCTGAGGCTGAGGCTGAGGTTGAGGCTGAGGTTGAGGCTGAGGCTGTGGTTCTGGCTGAGGCCCAGGCTCACTCTGTGCCTTCCACCCTCCTGCCCTTCTTCCCATGCCCCAGCACCCGCTTCCCCTCTCCATGGGCAAGCATGCCCATAGGACCCACAGTTCAAACATTTCATGGACTTGTTTCTTCCAAAAACAACGTGATTTATACCATCAATGTTCCACACAATGTCAATGGTCGACCCAAAGTTTGGTTAAAATCAGAAACACTTGTCTCCTAAATTACATTACATGTTTCACTTTCAAATTTTTACGGAATAAAGGGATGGGTTTAATCACACTCATTATCTTCTTACTGCTTTCGTTACGGGCACTTGACTGCCTTTTACAGACAAACCTTCACTGACAGTCTTACACACTAGCAATCACTTTCTTCACTCGAGATGCAGTTTTAATATTCTCATGGCCCACCTTTTCTCTGACCGCTAATAGACTTAGCTATTAGTCTTCTACGAAAACGGTGTTGTCTGGAAAACATTTAAGTCCACGACTCCTGTTTAGCACCCCAATTTTTTACCCGAAAAGAGCTCAAATGTAGCCCAATCCAGGGGGAAAAAACGATTCTTCCAAAATGAACAATTGAACAAAAAAAAGACCCTCCCTACTACCCAACTCTCACACCACGCAGCACACTCACACTCTCTACCTGCTTCCCACCCACAATCCTCTGGCATTTACATTTTACATTTTAAGCATTTAGCAGACGCTCTTATCCAGAGCGACTTACAAGATGTGCATAAATACATGGTAGGAACAATCATAGTTCGCGCAAGAGATCAGTGCAGTAATACAGCGATAGACATCATTGCAGGCAGCTGCGTGCCATACCTGTAACACTGGGAAGGAAAAGGTTAGTAAACTCTCTGAGAGTGAGAGAGAAGTAGAGGGAGAGAGAGGGGGAGAGCAGCAGTCCCCATCCCAGGTCGTCCAGTCCCAACGCGGGAGCCCTCCGGAGGGGCACACATGCTCCGATGATGAACAAGTCGAGCAGATGGTAAACAACAGCGCCGCTTCCTGCCAATATCACACAGAGGTCAGGGGGGGGCGCGGCGCCGCTTCAGACTCCAGGAGAGAGACAGGGTGATGACGCTGACCGAGGGCCCAGAGAGCCACTGGAGTTGGGAAAGGAAAACTGAGTCAGAGATCAAATTTCCCAGAGCAGGGATAGGCTAAAGAGCAGGTCGAAGGGGCCTAAACATCGCCCCCGCCCCTTCTTCACAAGCAAATTGTAGTATCCCAACAGGGAGACAATTGCTAAATGCTAAGTGCTAAAATGCTTTGAGGATGGTCCTTTTTCAAGGAAACCTCAATGCAGAGACACCTTTGAATTACCGTATTGGGAAAAAGAGAGCACATGAAAGTGGCATGAGAGAGCAGTAACCGATCCACCTGCCGGCCGCTTTGAAGTATAGTCCTCATCCTTATACCACTTTAATGGAAGTAATAAATAGAGTGCGGTGCGCACGATTGACATTTTAATCCCCCTATATACCATTTATAATGGGAGGAACAGTGAGTGTGTGACACCCCTGATTGAGTTGTCAGCCCCATAACGAACGCCGGCATGTTATAGACACAGTATTTATGGCGATAATGTGGGGCTGGTGCAGTCAGCTGTAGGTGAGTGGTGTTGTGGGTTTCTGCCTCCTGCTCCTTCTTTGGTCTCGACTGATCATCTCAGCATTAATTGCACTTTAGCTTAGCGTAAATTAATATTTTTAAAAATATATATTTTTTGTAGCATTCCTGTATTTTTTCTCTCTTGGGGATGTTACCCTTTTGCAGGTCTTATACCCCTACTATGTTGAAATTTGCATTTTCATGAAATATACAGCAGTGGTAACCACAGTTTATGACTTCTTAAATTATTCAGTTATTCTTTCCTTTAGTGTAAAGGGCTTTCCCTGGCTTTATGGGAGTGGGCATCCTCATACATCAGAGCAAACTGGGAGCTTGGATATCCTTGGCAATATGTTCATCCTGGAATCTGGGAATGGGTCGAAATATAATCCCAATATCATGGAAAATTGCCCACATTTTGCCAGAATCCTTTTTCCTTTCAAGTGAGTGAAATACTTCCATCTTGTTAACTCACTAGTTTGCTATCAGGTTTAGCTGTGTTAGTCTGCTGATTTGCCAAATTGGCTAGATTGTAGGTTTTTACATTGAGCAGGCTAAAAATACATTAATGACATTAGACACTCTTGTCATTCAGGTAACGCCTTGAAAATCATTGCTCACTGGTCTAGCGGTCAATAATACAGTCAGGAAGAACTTGAACACATTTCAGTGACACATTCCACCTGTATGAAGTTGTGAAATGACTTCCACGGGAGGGAAGACAACCATGTCAGATTATTACTCCAATTCAGATTTCGTCGGCATATGGCAAATAGCAGTTGTGTTGACGGAGAGAGACTTGCTATGTAGCAATCACAGAAATGGTATTTTCACTCTTTGAACAAGACAGGCAGGCTTTAAAGGCGTTAGCATCATAACATATAGGTGTTTAAAAGAAAAGTGACAGAGAATTCAAATAAAGATGCAGAGATATAATGTGATTGCATATCTACAGTATTGTACTAAAATCCATTTTGATGCTTTGGTCTCTTTAAGAGAGACTTTCTACTGCCCTGTGGTCGACTCGAAAAAACATAATCCAAGTAAAGAGATCCCACCAAGTAACTGTCTGTTTCAAGGACACTCCGATGAACGCACACACACACACACACACACACACACACACACACACACACACACACACACACACACACACACACACACACACACACACACACACACACACACACACACACACACACACACACACACACACACACACACACACACACACACACACACACACACACACACACACACACACACACACACACACACACGTACGCCCACGCACAGTCAGAGCCCAGGGTTTAAGAAGGTCATTCCGTGCTGTACATGTGCTGACATTGCTGTTATTTTCAGCAATGTGTAACCTTTTTTTTTTTTTTTCCCAAAGTGTGCTGCACCAGTGGAAGACCGATAACTCTCATTCCCAATTATCTAGGGATCAGGCCGACGGGCAGGAGGCCCTCGCAGATGCATTACCACCATTCACACAATGGATCACGGCCTGACAAAAGGCCAGGTCAATACGTGCTGCAGTTTATATATAGACATATATCCTTGATTCCAATCACCAGTTTGTGATACATGTAATTGTAACCTTGTGCGCCTTTTATTTGGAAGTGTTGATGCCGCGACGGCCCTCCAGCTCTTTTCGCCTCAGAGGCCCGGGGAGCTCTTCGTCCATTTTACGGGCCTTTAGCCTGCAGAATCGAGGGGGGAAATCAATGTTTCTCATTTAATAATTCAGTCCTGTGTCTTAAATGTCTGCTCGGGACGTCAGGGAGCCTGGTCCTCTGGACCATTTTCACGGACCGCTCTGTCCTCGCTAGTTATTTACAGATGTTCGGCACTCATCCTCTTTTTGTCACACTAAAGCGCGCCGCTGTTGCGTTCGCGATTCGAATCGGGGGGGGGGAGACCACACCGCTGTCTTTTCAATGCAAGGGAGGATGAGGAACCCGTGGCTCTCTCGGTCGCTATCGTTATTGCCGTTGTCGTTGTGGTTGTGGTGTTTTGGTATGCGAGGGCAATCGTGTAATGTTGATGGTGGATTTCCTCCTGCCTTTGTGGGTTTTGGAAGTCGTAAGATGTGTTTGCGCGTGCGTGTTTGGACAGTGGACTTCAGCGCGTCCCCTCGGCCCCTCTCTCGGTAACGGGGCTCCGCGGCGATCGCGTTCAGGCGTGCCGGTGCGGCTCCGCTGCCTGTGATTTATGTAGCCCCTCTCGGCTGAATATTGAGACGCGCGGCTAGAGCCGGTGCTGAAAGAGACGTCCAGAGACATAAACCGAAGGAGGCGTGGTTGATGGCGTTTCCTCATCGGGCGGAATTCGCGAAGAGCGCGAGCTAGACAGGAAGCCTGTGTGCACCGCTTGCGGCCATGCTGTGGGCTGTGCCTGCAGTACATCCAGGATTTTTTCACAAAATCTCTTTTAGTTCTTGTGCAGAAATTAGCCTTTATTTCTGCACTGGGGGAAGAGAAAGGGAGGGGGGGATTATGTGAAATGCAGATTTGTTTTTAATTTTGTGGGGGGCTGTTAAAGAGAGTGATTTTCAACATTCTGTTTATATGCCTATTTGGCTGTCTGTGTTGTTTTGCGGATGCTCCACTCCAAGGGCAGTCCACAGTAATTGCCTCTTCACGCCATAGATAATACCATCTGTCTCAGCCCCACATAGTGGTGAAACATATTTATTTTGTGCTTTGCACACCAGAGGCCCGTATGCAGGGCCATACGCATGGCTTACAATTACGACTCATTGCCCATTTATGCAGCGAAACATTTACGGAATGAGTGCCTTACTCAAATGTACAACCTCGGTGGAATTCCCACTACCTGGGAATCACGACCACAATTTTCTTATTACTATCTCATTTCCTGAACCACAGCGCCACATTGCTGGCCGTACCTGATAAACTTCATGAAGAGGTTTTTTGCTGCAAAGCTCCTGGTCCCTCATATTTCACTCATATTTCAGGATGAATGTACCTGTAAGATTACATTCTTTATCATGGAGGGGACATTTTACATTTTATTTTGGAATGCCCCACTAGCATTTGGCAGTGTTGTCCAAAATGTGGTAACAATTTCGAATATATTATAAACTATATAAACTCCCATAGTGTTTTGTGTTTCTGTACTTAAATGGCAATGCACTACTGGTATTACAAGGATGTGTTGTTTATTGTATTGTTCCCCAACCATCATAGTTTTTTTTGGATCTGGTCCTGCTTGTCATGATTATATAAGTTATGTGTCATTGTTTCTTCTTAGCTTGAATTTTGACAGTGAAAGTGGCCATTGTGTGCTCCTGCGTGCAGGAACTAATTTTATTGCCTTTAATTTTTTCTTGTCATAAGAACCTGTATTTATGTATACATTCTCATGTGTGAATTAGTTATTTGTACCACAGCTAGTCTTGGTTCGGTACACTAGTACCTCTGCCCTTCCCTGTACCTGAAGACCCCCTACACCGACAACCCTCTGGCTGAGGACCCCCATCATTACAAAAAATGTTTAACACCTTGACAGACCAACACACTAACACACTCAAGCTGTAATTAAGTGGCTGTTTAATGCAATAGTACTGTTTAGGGAAGCATGTCTAAAACTCAACATCATACAATTACAACAACATAAATATGTAATGCGTTACAATGATCATAATATTACTAAGGATGCATAAATCATACAAGGGTTATTTTATCTTGAAGTCTAGAGCTTCATACGGACCTATGCCAGTTTGGCAAGCCCTGCCTTAGAGCGTCCCTTCTAAAGTGCAACTTCCACAATGCGATGACGCAACTAAAATGTCATGGTGACGTCGAGTGTGAGTTGCGTGGCCGTCTCTTCAGAGTCTCTCGGGAAGGAGGGGACGCTGACTGCAGCCGACGCAGGGCCCCCTCCTGTCTGCGGGGAGCGCAGCGGAAAGCCTGGTGCTTGGAGCGCGAGGGAGATGACTCATCTACATGTGTAACTTCTCCATCTTCTTTCATCATTTTAATTCATTCCAATCTCTTACATTTATATCAGATGCTAAAGCGAGTTGGCTAGCGCGAGGGTACAAGGCGATATCGCCGCTGCGCTTGCTCGGGTACCTCAGGGAAATCAGCTGTTTTGGGGGGCTAGGAAGAAACGGGGGGTCTGATTACCATGCCGACGCCCTTGCCTTGTCAGCCGCAGAGGACATTGAAAGCGGCAAGACGGCGTGTAACATCTGGCTCGGAGGACCCTTTTCCAGATCCGCTAGGGAATCGTGCATGGAGTGACAGAATGTGTTTCGCTTTATCAGAGTTCACCTGGACGCATGGTGGTCATGCGCTACGGATTGTAAGGGCTTTAATATGAAGCCAGGTAAAGATGCTAGCATTCTGGACTCTTAGATTATTAGGCATTATGGAGTCTTATACTGAAACATTTTGGGCAGCTGAACAGATTGGATACAAATCTCTTATCTTACACAGATAAGGAAGCATTTGAGTAAATAAAGGTTCTGGGGGCTCTGTTATGGTGTGGGGTGCATTTTCCTGGCATGGTTTAGGTCCACTCAACCCCTTAGAGGCCAAGAGGCCCAATAAATACAAAGCAATTCTAAGTGATCACCTTCATCCTATAGTGAAGCATTTCTATACCAGTTGTCTCTTCTAGGATGACAATGCCCCCATCCACAGGGCATGAGTGGTCACTGAATGGTTTGAGGTGCATGAAAACGATGCAAATTATATGCCATGGCTGTCTCAGTCACCACATCTCAACCCAATTGAACACTTATGGGAGATTTTGGGGTGGCACCTGAGACAGCGTTTCCCACCACCGTCAACAGAACACCAAATGATGGAATTTCTCAGGGAAGAATGGTGTTGTATCCCTCCAATAGAGTTCCGACAATTGTAGAATCAATGCCAAGGCAGATAGAAGCTGTTCTGGTAGCTGGTGGTGGCCCAACACGCTATTAAGACACTTTATGTTGGAGTTTCTTTCATTTTGGCAGTTACCTGTATATATAGTGCCCCTTTAAAGTTTACACCCCATCTCAAAACATTTGTTTAAAACACATTAAATCAGACTTTTTCCACCTTTATTTACACATTTTACCCAACAATAAGTGGGGGGGAAAAATCTCTACATTTCTGAACATTAATTAAAAATGTCAAAAACTAGAATACCATGGATTGATAAGCGTACACCCCGTTGAGTTAGTACTTGGTAGAAGCACCCTTTGCTTGAATTACAGCCATTAGCCTGTTTGGATGTACCTGGTCTCTACCAACTTTGCACACCTAGGTTGGGCAACGTTTGTCCATTCTTCCTTACAGAACTGCTCAAGCTCAGTCAGATTGCATGGGGACCGTCAATGGACTGCGCTCTTCATGTCATTCCACAGGTTTTCAATAGGATTTAAGTCAGGGCTCTGACTAGGTCACTCAAGGATATTCAACCTTTTTGTTTTTTAGCCACCCCAGCGTTGCTTAAGCTGTGTGCTTTGGGGTTGTCATGCTGAAAGGTGAACCTCCTTCCCAATTTCAACTTTCTTGCAGAGGGCATGTTTTCCCTCAATAATGTTTCTGTATTTTGCTCTATCTATTTTCCCTTTTATCCTGACAAGTATCCCAGTCCCTGCTGACACCCCTATAACAGAATGCTGTCACCACCATGTTTTACAGTAGGGATGGTATTCTTTGGGTAATGGGCTGTATTGGGTGCTCCCCAAACATAACATTTTGCATTTAGGCCAAACATTTCTATCTTGGTTTTGTCTGACCACCACACTTTTTGGCTTCAAATTCTTCAGAATGTTGACTTTTTTTGTGTAGTGGCTTTCTTCTTGTCACCCTACCATACAGACAAGAATTGTGGAGAGCTTCCTGCATTGTTGACACTTGCACACATTTACCACTTTGCATAAAGTCCTCCTATGAAAGTCCAACTATGAAGGTGCAACTAGCTCCTTCATAGTTGCACCTTCCACTTTTTAATTATGGTCCTGACCATGCTCCAAGGGACATTTTAAGCATTTAGCAGACGCTCTTATCCAGAGCGACTTACAAGATGTGCATTAATACATGGTAAGAACAATCATAGTTTGCGCAAGAGATCAGTGCAGTAATACAGCGATAGTTGGCAGCTGCATACCATACCTGTAACACTGAGAAGGAGAAGGAAAAGGAAAAGAAAAAGAAGGAAAATTATTTTCTCTGAATGCCATTACTTTTGTTTCTAGACTGCGATTTTAGTTTTCTTTGAATAATTTTACCTCAATTAAAGGCTAGATGTCTCTCTTATTTTCAGTGTAAGATCAACCTGATAAACAACAAAGACATTTCTTCATAGCTTCTTTTGCTCATCTTCACCAAGGGTGCCAATATTTCTGAAGGGCACTGTACATACTTACATATACATACATACACACACACACACACACACACACAAAGACAGAGTGCACTCTTAAGCTAAAACATTATGGGCTCACATTCAGAAATATTACAGAGTCTTAAACATGGACACTGGACTCTCACTGATAGAGGGGGGAGAAAGAGAGAGCACTTAAGCCCTGGCTGTCATCATTCTGACCCAGAAAAGTGGGGAGCTCAGGAGGACTGTGCCCTGGTTCAGAGTCATGGGGGTGGGGGAGCGGGCCTGCAGGACAGGGTGAAAATAGAAGAAACTGAAACATTTCTGCAGATTATTAAAGTCATTGAGATTTTGCATACGTGCACATGTGAAGGACAGCGGAGAAGATGGTTCAGGCGTTCCCCAGTGGTTCCCCCCCCCCTCCAACCCCCATGGAGATGAGCTAATAAGGACAAAGCGAGCGTATCTGTGCCGCGTCCAGGGCTCCGGAGCCCCTGGGGGGAGCCTGGAAACCCATCCTGAGCTCCATGTCACTCCACCACCACCGCCACACAATCACAGGGAAGATCGTGTGTGTGTGTGTGTGTGTGTGTGTGTGTGTGTGTGTGTGTGTGTGTGTGTGTGTGTGTGTGTGTGTGTGTGTGTGTGTGTGTGTGTGTGCGTGTGTGTGTGTGTGTGTGTGTGTGTGTGTGTGTGTGTTTATGATCCGCCTCACGCTGCGCTAACGCCGAGGGGGAAAGGGAGCCGCTAACATCGCTCCTGCAAATCGCTGCTGCTCCTTATTTTTTTTTTTTCTATTTTTCTTTTCTCATCAAGTTTTTTTTTTTTTTTTTTTTTTTTTTTTCTATTCCTGGTGTGCAGTGTGGGAAAGAAACGAGTGAAATGAGGTCCCTGCCAGAGATTCTGTGTTTTCCGTATGACAGAACACGTGCTGCATGCTGTATGAGTCGGCTTCTGTTTACAGTAATGCACGGACTGTCAAGTATACCTTCTTATGATGTGTTTCCCACCACATGGCGGATAAATAGGTCTTGAACAAAAAACTGAAACGCAACAACAGTGAGGGGTGCTGGCGGTTTCATAATGTTTGTTTGTTTGTTTGTTTATTAGTTTATTATGGAGGACATTCCAGATACATGAACCATATAAAATACAGAAAAAAGGCAGCATTAACCTAGTCCAGGGGTGGCCAACCCGCGGCTCCCGAGCCGCATGCGGCTCTTTGCCTGGTTTCATGCGGCTCTTACGTTCATATCGAAGTTTGTGTTTTTTTTTTTTTTTATGTGCGTGTTCGCTTCGCTTGAGTTCAATACGGTATTTTCGTCAAACGCGCACCGCTCGCAAAGTTTCAGAAGACGAAAAAAACCCACAGTTAGGGCAGCGGTCCCCAACCTTTTTTGCACCACGGACTGGTTTCATGCACCGGGTTTAAAATTAGGAGGGCGCAATTTTTTTATTCCTCTTACCACCCCGGTCCGCGAAATAAATGAACTGGTGTCCGGTTTTATTTTTCGTAGTAGCACCCGGTGATGTGGCTCTTTGCGGTAACACAGTAAAAAATTTGGCTCTTAGTCTCTGACTGGTTGGCCACCCCTGACCTAGTCGGTTAATTTTCAGCTGTAGTCCCCGGCCAGTTGTTAAAAAGCATCCTAAAAAGTAAAGTAACAAGTAAAAAGTAAAATCATTGATTAAAATAATGCATTTCGATACCCTAAGGGCACGTGGCCAAGACAAGGCACACCAACATCACACTTGACAATTAAACCACAGGACGTTTACAGGCCACACCACATTAAGCACTTACAAACAGTAATACATTAAACAAAACAGGTAAGATGGAGAGGCAGCACAGAGAGGGATTAATGAGGACAGGTATAGTTCTCGGTCAGCCAGGCTTTAAGGTGTGTTGTGAAGGTGGAGTAGGTGTGTGTGTCTTTGAGTTGGTTGGGTAGTGAGTTCCAGTTTTCTAATGGTGTGGGGCGCATGTTCCTGGCATGGTTTGGGTCCATTCTTACCCTTAGAAGGCGAGGACATTGTGGATCATTAATCAATGGTACGGAGTGATCATCTTGATCCCATGTACCCAACTGCCCCTTTCCACAGAGCATGAGTAATTATCCAATGGCCTCTCAATCACCGCATCAGAACCCAATCGAGCATTTATGGGACAGTCTGGATCGACAACTGTGACAACGTTTTCCACATCGAACTAGTGAACTTGAGTGGATTGACTGTCTTGTGGGAGAATGTTGTGCTGAGCGCAGTTCCGTACAGCTGACTGACTGTGACAGTGAGTGCTGTGGTTTCAGATGGATGCGCTCGTTTTAGGCAGCAAAGCAATTTTTGACTGACACATTATTTTGGCAGATCACAGTTAGCCATTGTGACTTTAGCTCATTTGTGAATGTCTCAATGTGTAACGGGGGGGGGGGGGGGGCTCAGGCCTACAATGTAGGATTCAAAGTTGGTTTTCTTTTTGTTTTTTCACCCAACAGCTGGTGAACACAGTTTTTTAAAAATTAGGATATATAGTGAACATGATAAACCTGTTGAAGCATGACATATAGTGTTCAATATCATCCTGTACCGTCTAAAGGTTTATTAAGAAAGCAATTAGGCAAGTAATAAGCACTCATAATACTACTAATATTGATCTCACAGGCCCTTGAGCCAGCAGGATAACAATGTTGTGTCTTAGAAATTGACTTGTGTACTTATAATACTGAATATTGAGTTGTAATAACTGTTAGGAAATGCAATAAAGCTCTTATTATAGCTTTTCTCCCCAATGCTTGTTTTAAAACACGAGTGAATCACATTTGTCTTTTAGAAAATTCTACCATTACTAATAACTTGTTGATGTGATTTGGAACGTATGCTGACGATTGGGACAGTAGTGTAACCCTTTGATACCCATGGGTTTTTGCACTTCTACACTGTGTCCTTTAGTGTCCATTCGGTAGCACTGTGTAGTTTATCGTGACACAAAACCATCTGATAGCACAATCCATTGGGTTAATCCATTAATCTGTTCACAGTGACCTTGAGGTTATTTTACTCGCGGTGCCTCAATGTGGAAGGCATGCAGGGATCAGATGAAAACCATTGACTGTCACACGACACTGATGAAGCCATATGACCCAGTGGATTAATGGCTGAAGGGTTTGTGCAAGCCCTGGCTCCCTGGTCCTCTCCATTTGGTGTGGCTAAAACGGGATCAGCTCTGAGGTTTACTTCCTGTCCTGTTAATTGGATATGTTGAAGACTAATACAGTACTGATTATGGGACCTCTGAGCAGATGGTTACAGGTTCCAGTCCTTGTGTAGGTAGTGCACTGTTGTTGTGCACCCTTAAGAGTGAAATTTGAACCTGGAAACGAAATCAACCTGAACATATCCACCGGTGTAAATGGGTAAGGTTTAAATTGTAAGCTATGCAAGATGCCGTGGATATGGATCTGACAATATGCTCATTGTTTGTCTTCGACATTTATGTTTCCTTTTGCTTGAATGATATTCAGTGTTATCATTCCTCATGTTCAGTGTTCTGGAGAGCACTTTTTCTGTCTGCTTGCTATCACTGTGTTTTTTTTGCAGTTAATGTCATAATATGAAGTTACAGCTCCATATTTCACTTTCTGAGCATGGTGCTGCAGTTGCTCACCATAAAATGTCCTCGTTCACATTGAAATATCTCCCAGACATCCACATTACTGTAGGCTACATATAAGCATTCATAACAGTGTTGCCATGAAGTGAAAATGCTAGAGCTCTGCATTTTTTATGACATCATCAACACACACCTCAGTTATGATAAGAAGGTTTGGCTATGCCCGCAGTCTTTATTTAGCCCCCAGACATTGTTATTACACAGTGAACAGCTTCCCTACTCTCCGCTATGTCCAGTTGTGTACAGACATTGAATCTGAGTCTCCTCAAATAAATTAGAGCAAAAAAACCCCACATAAAACCATAAAACCACAGTACAGTTCATCCAGACTACTCAGCTGATCTAGTAATATTGTTTTCTTTGTGAAATTTTGGATGAGGTCATTCATTTTACCCATTCTGTCTCGTAAGGAAGTAGGTCAAATTTGATGTTCGTAGACCTAGAAAAAGTGCGTGTTTTTCATCTTTTTAAAAACAAAAGCATGTCTAAAATGGATCACAGTGGATATTATCAGGGAATTATTCTTGCAATTCTTTTGTCTCTCTCTCCAGTTTTTGTCTTTTTTTTTTAACAAGTGGCTAATGCCTTGCCTCAATATTTGATGACCTTGGTTTGTTGGAATACTCGTGGCCACGCCATTCCCAGAAATGCAAGGCCGGCCCAGGAAGGACGAGGGAGCCCAGGCACGTGTCCGATGCTCATCTGAGTCACACTGGCTCTGAAAGACGGCGCGTTCACAGATGAGTAACAGAATTCTTACATAAGCACGTCAGGAAAACATTTGTTCCTTCCCCTTTAATGAAGTGAATCACCACTCTCCAATCGTTAATGAGAGACAGCTACGCCGCAGCGCCTGGGTCAGGGCGAGTGCGGGTTCGAAATAGGGGGAGGGCTTGTTGGGTCGATGTGGAGCAGAAGTGGGGGGGGTGTATGTACGTGTGAGAATGACGGAGGTGCAGATTTTTCCTCAAGAGGCAGTGGTAGCGTAGATAGGATGGCAATGCTGGATAGGATAAGCGACGATGTTTTGTTGAGTGAGGATGAGTGTGAAGAGCGAAGATTGCATGAGCGGTCGCTAGAGCATTAGACTCCGAGACGGCGGATGTGTAACGTGTGAAGATTTCACCTCGCGTCTCTCGCGGGGAGGGAGCGCAGCGGACCCTACCCCCACCCAACCCTGACGCCGAGGCGACGTAAATGACAGAGATGATGAATGTTGCGCTTTAAGTTGTGACCCGTCTTTCTCCGAGTGATTATTCATAGATAATTGTCTCCTGACTGCGTAGCCGGCCTATTTATAGATGCGATCACAATTTCCGGAGAAAGAAGTGAGACTTTACCGCACCATCCGGAGTGCTGAAGGGCACCTCCTGCTCTCCCGGTGGTATTTTTTTGCAAGTTTTGCGTTGGCTTTGAGCTATCCTTAGAAATGTACCCACCGCTCCGCTCTGCTGAGGCCAGTGCGCCAACATGCTCGTGTCAGGAGCGGGCCGAGTCCAGAGGCCCTGGGCCCTGGCCCGCAGGGAGGCGCTCGCCTGGACTGAACCCAGGACCGGCCGTCAAAAGGCATGCGGGCCACAATGCAGAAAGGTCTGGCGCGGCAAGATATTTTCCCTCCGGTGTGCACGTGTGTGTGGGGGCTCTGGTCGCCTCCTCTTCGCTGTGAAATCAATAGGTGCTGAGGAAAACAGGGCAGGCCAAATGGATTGGGTGGGGGGGGGGGTGATGGGGGGGCTCCATATTCTCGTTAGGGAATGGCACAGGAGCAGATGGGTCTCTATCCTTGGAACCTGGACTGTCATCATCTCCTTGCCACAGTCCGTGTGTGTGTGTGTGTGTGTGTGTGTGTGTGTGTGTGTGTGTGTGTGTGTGTGTGTGTGTGTGTGTGTGTGTGTGTGTGTGTGTGTGTGTGTGTGTGTGTGTGTGTGTGTGTGTGTGTGTGTGTGTGTGTGTGTGTGTGTGTGTCACGCAGGGAGGGTGTATGAGGAGGGAGTGAGAGATGGCGAGAGGGAGGACAATAGCACATGAGGGTGAGGTAATCCTCACTCCCTGTTTTCCCCTTCATTCAGTTTAACCTAATTTACCATTGCTTCAAATAGTGAATAAACAAAGCTTTGACTGCGTAGCTCGGCAGATGCAACAGGAATCGGCATATTTATGCTGGAGAGGAGCAAAGAAGAAATGAGTTTTTTCAAGCACCTGTAATGAATGCACTCAGCACCTGGAAGGGGGATTACACAGGTATTAGCCACAGCGAAGCTCTTTGGTCACAGCTTTTACAAACATGAGGCTCTTTCAGGTCAGGCTTTTCTGTGGGATGAGTAAAATTAACGATCTAATCAGCTATGAGGGAGGGCTCGCAATTACAGGGGCAGCACTGCATGAAAGGTATTCTTTAACCTCATTCACCCAAAATGTGCCCTGTCTTAACTATTATGAAGAAAAACCTTTAGAATCTTCTTTTTGAAATCCATTCTCAGTCACACAGAGTTCTAGCCTCACATCAAAGTCAAAGTGTGCGAATCCCGCTGGAATTCCTGATGATGTTTGGGGTGCCCGAATATTGGAGCTCTGTTGCTGTTCAGCCAAGCAATATCTGGCCACTGAGAACTCTTTCAGAATCCTCTTGCAAGTGGAAAACTGAATCAGGTTTGTGTCACACAGCTAAGGCAGATATTTCCAATTTCTTGCAAAATAGATATTCCTTTCCTCCTCTCGCTTTGCCTTCGTAGCGGTGAGAGGTGCCGCGTGTGCGCAGGTGAGGTCGTTCCCGTGATTTGGAGCACGGCAGCACGTCTCGACCGCGTTTTGGCGGAAAAACACGCGCAGACGCGTTGCCTTCGTTACGGGGTTGTCCCTACCGTTATGTTTTTCAAACAAGGTGGAAAAAGCAGCACGTTCAGTTCCTTCCAGCGAGCCACGCTGTGCCCGCGAACTGAAATCCACTCGACATTTCTGCTGGCCACTTTCTAGTCCCACATTGGGCTGTTTTGATGGGCAGGTTTTCTGCAGACTTCATATCAAAGACATTTGACGAATGGATTGCTGCTGTTGTTCAGCTCTCCACAGCTCTAACCTGAACCTTTGTTGGACCGCTGGCTTGCATTTGCTTGTCTCTTTGAGGATATTGAACATGACTTTTCGGTGGGGCAGTTCATAAATTGCCATGAACATGTTAGCATTTGTATTTGTTTGATCCCCTCCCCGTTACGTGAACGGCGCACCGTTGTAGACCTCTTACCTCGGCAGTCATTTTAAAGGTCACTTTATCTGATTATATCCTCTTTTTATTTTCCTTTTCCTTCTTCTCGAGCTTCATGATATGTCCACACTTTCGGGTGGGCCGTGTGTTAGAATAACCTTTACATCAAAGGGAAAAGCTCTACGCCCCCCAAGGCCCTCGGGTTGTTGGGAAGACAAATGGTTTCCGTTGTGAATCCTATTATTTCAAAAGAGCGGCTCTGTCGGTGATGCCGAGCGGGCGAACCGGCCGACCCCTATCATCTGGGGGCCTGTAACGGCCGCGCCCCCACCCCCAGCGGCATTGCAGTAGTGTTCATCTTTGTCCGTGAGAGCATCAGGTCCGGCTAAGACGTCTGTCTGTCTAAGAGGGAAGCCATTGGCGTCGGCGAACTGCCGAATTGCTTGTCAAACCTGTGGTGGAATGTGGGTAGAAAGCGCAGTGGAGGAATAGAGATGCGGAATGTGCAAATGGACCGTGAGTCGAGTAAAGAGATTCGGACGAAGCTAAAGGAATGTCAGATTTGAAAAGACGACGCTAGATGATTTCTTCCTCGTTTTCTAATTTTTGCTTTTTTATTTTCACATTGTTACTTTCCACTTTGCAATTTGAGATTGTTGAGCCCCCCACACACACACACACACACACACCACACATACACACACACACACACACAACACTAAACAACATCATCAGCATCCCCCTCGTAATGTTAATTATTCCTTTCCCTAATTGCAGGAGAGCACATTAGAGGAGAGCACGTTCTCCCACTGGGTGATAGCAGTGCATGGGTCTTTCCTCCGTGCCCTTAGGGAACCTTCCCTCTTGTCATCTGGATTGATTAATCGATTAATTTTCTGATTACACCTTCTATCGATCCAGCTACCAGCTGGTCAATAGACAAATATGTGTTCTGTGACATGATTTATAATAGCGCAGATGGCAGCGATACGCTTACTTTCTGTCACCTTCGCAGTGTTCTTTTATCTTTTATCACTATGGGCTTTGTAAAATAATCTTTTTGGTTTCGTAGTTTTGCAGTGCGTGGGCTGAACCTCGTTTTGCGATTTAACAAGCCTTATTCCCCCGTTTGTATTCCCCATTTACCTTGTCAGACATTTTAAGCTTTTTGACATTTTAAGCTGGGCATAATTTACCTGTCCTTATTTGTTATCTGTTGACCTACAATTTGAATTACCCGGATTCAATTTAACTTTGAGGAGCCAATCTGAGCAAGCGTTACATTTTTGTTTTGGTGATTGTTCCTGCGACATAGAAATCTTATGCAGATATTGAAAAAAACCCATCATATTTTAATGCTTCCACACGCTACGGTTTGTTACTCCAGGTTTATGGTTACTGTAAATCTTGGCCAAAGCCTCCTTTACGGAAAATGGATGTTCTCTGACAGCTGAATGCAGTATATTCTGATGTCATTTTATTCTGTCGTTTTTGACGGTGATCTGAGGGTCATTTGAGTTATTTGTGAGTGGTGTTCCAGAGCGTGATGAAGTCAGTTCAGCCAGTAAACATTCAGCCTGAATTCAGTGTGTCAAAAGCAATGCTTGCGGGGTTCGCTGGTTCGCAGGAATGTAAACAGCAGTCTAAGTCAATACAGGACTTACTAGAAGCACTCAGGATGCTCACCGGCATCCAGTAAGACATGGAATGGCTCAAAGTGCTCTGCATTGGGAGAGAAGGGATTCTGGAATCGTGGCTTGTTGATTACAGGTTCATCTCCATGGTTTCAGGATTGATTTCAGGATGGTGTTGCTGGAGTTTCTGAGCGTGCCTGTTTCTCCCCATGTTTCTCATTTTCCCCGTCTCTGGTGCATTAGGCTTGCTGATCCTCAAAGGGCTTTTACCATCTGGTTGCACAATACTAGATCAGGTTAAATCAGTCTGTAATAAATGAGACATCGAGTAACTTGAGCGAATGAATGAAGATTGAAGGAAGATTGGATTTATACTTAACTGCTCTCTAATATAAATTCTGTACTAGTGCAAGCTAATGAACCAGACTGTTGTAATCCAAACCATTTTAAGGGTCAGGTTAAAATAACCTTTTATTTGGGAGTTGGAAATCGAATTGAATTTTTTTATCTTTTGATATTTTGATTGTTTCGTTTTTGTTATGGTTATCATATTTTGTTCGATGTTTAAAAAAAACTATCTTAATCTTTCATTTTGTAACAAAATAAATGGCAGCCCATGGGAGATGTCATTATGATTAGCTAATGTATGCTAACGGAGGAGGTCTTGTTTTCTATGGATGTTTATCCTCAAGAAACGCATCATATTTAAAGTACATTAATATAAGATATTATCATAAGGTATCTCTTAGTTTACAAGCCTGAGCAACTTGCATACATCTCATCGTTTATAATGCTGATTCTCTGGGTGATTTGTCTCTGTGGTAACTAGTATTATTTTTGACTTCCATTGCATTTCATATTGCGTCTATTATAATTTGAACTGCGCTTTCAGTAGCATGCCTGTCATCTATGACAATTCCTTTGTTAAGACTTGCTGTATCGGGTGAAATTTGATTGACTGAAATGAGTGGGTTTCTCTACTCAGCTTGGATTTACTCAGTACTCTGGATGTTTATATTGTCCTTTCACGATCACTTTTCTGTGTGACACTTTGCAGAGCTCTGTATAAAACCGGTGTGCTGTATCAAATAAACGTTGATGGAGTGATTACAGTAACAGATAGTGAAAACCAAGCTGTAGGAAATAAGTCTGGAAAATGTTGGTTTCTGACATAATATAATAATAATATAATATATGCTATTTAGCAGACGCTTGTATCCAAAGCGACTTACAGTAGTGAATGCATACATTTTTCAGCATATGTGGTCCCAGTGGGAATTTAACCCACAACCTAAGCGTTGCCAACACCACGCTCTACCTACTGAGCCACACAGAACCACATTATTATATATTATAATATACTGCATTATACATAAGCAGTATATTAGCTGTTTAGCTCAATTACTGAGTAAAAAAAAAATATATATATATATGAATGAATGCATATGATACCATATATTGGTGAGGGGGGAGATGTGTACCAATTTCAATGTAATAGTCATATTATATTGATAATAAAAGCTGTTTCAGTGAATTAAAGTTATCCGTCAATGCACAACCACCTCATTCTATATATACCGATCTTGCGCACATACTCTCACATATCAGGTCTAGCTTTTTAGGAAATCAGTTATGTTTGGGTCCTTAAAGAAAACAGGACACCTGGACAAATTAACAAACACATAGAATAGACACAACATAGAGGTGTTTTTGAAGAAACAAGGGAACGTGCAAGGACACAACAACATAATCAATGTTGAATATAAAACTTAAAGATCTACAAATATTTTCCTTACCATGAAATATATGATACACGTCCCTTAATTTCCCCCTTACGTCGTGAACCCACTTGCCCACATTAGTTATATTAATAAGATTTTCTGATTAGCTCTGAAGTGGCTTACTGTTAAATTTACTTATCCTTATAAATGTGTTAAATGCATTTATTTTCATTTTACCCCAGTCAATGTTATTCAGGGGAAGTATACACATTTATTAGCCTTCCTTCTTGGTTAGGCTAATGAGTTTTGGTGGCTTACGAGTTTCCAGCGATGGAGAATTTAGTGTTTCGAGTTTAGTGGCAGGTACTGAAATGTGTAGTGTAGGTGCAATGATCGTGCGTTCAATATATTGTCGCCATAGGTTGGTTGCCATCTTTCTACATCTTTGTCGGGAGCAACATCCCATAGCGAAGGACAACAGGGAGCTGACAATTAGCTGTTGCCGTGGTTACCAGGCACAAGCTCTCACGTTCCGAAAGGCGCTTGGTTTCGAGGGTGACTACCTGTCACACGGAGGCACTGTCCCACTTTGGAATTCAGATTTATATTCTCCTGTTCCAGAATTTGGTCCCCAGAGGGATGACAATCCCATCTGCCCGTCGATACTTTAATTAAAACACGTTATTTATTTTACCGTAATGTGAAGAACATGCTTCTCTCTGTGTCCCAGTGCCCTTTGAGCGGTGAGAATTTCAGTTTCAGGTGCAGCGAGAGAGAGGAGAATCACCCTGTCATGGTTATGCTCCGTACGAAGAAGCCCTGCATGACTAAGGTCTTTGACTCTGCTTTTGTAGACGTGAGAACCGCCATAGAGTGCGTTTGGCAGCTGGCCATGTTGTTTTTAGGAGAACGATTTTGTTTTCTCTGTATGATTTGTTTTGCTGTTGCTCGGTGTAGTGAATGGGTCAATTTGTCAAGATGTGTAAATTGCTTTTTTCCTTCCCCTCTGGGTGCTGGACTGTTTTGGCATGGAAAAATCGTGGCCTTTTACTGTATTCATAGTAAGTGTGAAAATGGTACAAAATGACTCATTTAGCTCCCCTACTAGTACTACTACAGTGGCATCACTAATAATTATACTAATACCTTCACCAGTGCTTCTCATAGCTCTGTAGAGAAATGGCTGAAGTTAATTGCAGTAGCAGTAAGGAGTGGTGGTTAAGGAGCCAGGCTGGCAACCAGAATGTTACATGTTCAAGTCCTAGATGGGACTTGAACATCCTATCCTCCCTGAATACCTTAAATAAATAATATGCTCTAAAAATGGGTTATGCATAAAATATAGGATTCTCAAGTTGTCCTGGATGAGGGCATTTGCCAAGCAGATAATGAATGTAATTTATCATTTGTAATTATTTGTTTGGCAGGCATCAGACATGTTGCAGGTTGTTATGTTGTTCCTCCCCAAAGACACTGTTATGTTGCTGATTCTTCAACTGAAGCACCATGTCTACATACACAGCTTGGGTATGGCAAACCGGGTGCCTGTACACTATTACATGCTATTATATGGGACAAGCTTGATGCCTGTGCACTATTGTATGGGACAGGCTTGGTGTCTGTACATTATTACATGGGACAAGCTTGGTGTCTGTATACTGTTACAGACTCTGGAACGGACTTCACAAGAGGCCGTGAAGTACCTCACAGGCAGAGAGGGACACCTACAGCAGGGGGAGAACTTTATCTGCGGGGCCTGTCCATGCGTGACCACAATAATGGACCCATTAGCCATGAAATTGACTTTACTGATAAAAAAAAGGAGCTCAACCAGAGATTTCACATTCCCCGCTTTTGTTAAGAACTTAATTACGTTCTGTTATTGGGGAGCAGCATTAAGCCAAGGAAAAGGGACGGCTCGGGATGTGTCAGTGGCACATTATCTAATTCACCACCCTCCCGGCTCTTCTGTTTGTTCCAAACACAGTCCGCTTCACGCTCTGATTAATGGCGAGGTGGGTGGGGAGGGATACTTTTTATGGACACAGGACTTGCGATTATTTTTAAAGCCTTTTTATTTTTTATTTTTTAAGTGTACTTGAGCTTTTGTGATTTAAGAGGCTTGTTTGTCCTTGTGGATCCTCTATTTCTCTCCAACTCCCTAATTTCCAGTGCCTTTCTGAGCAGCCTATCAGAGCTCATGCCCCTGTTTACCGCAAGCATATACAGAGAAGCCTTTATGGGCTTTCATAGGCTTGTGCGACACTGCCATCATACCCTTGAATCAAAGTACTTCATCTGAAGTGCTTCAGTGAAAATAATGGATATGGGCATCTGGTAAGCAAAAATATAATATAAATGTAATTACAATGTTGTTTTGGTGGCTTTAGTTATGTAGTTACATGATAGGGATGGGCATACAGGTAACTGGCAAAATAAAGGAAACACCCTCCTCCCCAGCTGAGACTCTCCCGGACCAGGGCCGTTTGAGTGTCAACCCCCGCCCAAGTGTTATTTGGCAGTTACCAGTAGTTTACCAGTATCACTCCAATCTGCAGTTAGAAGAAACCTATACACTCCATTCCAGTTGGTGGCATCTCCCCTTGCTGTCACCACACAACTTCCACCCCTCCACAGTTACTAGCCTGGGGAGGAATCCGTCGTCTTACCCCTCAGACCCACCTCCGAGGCTATCATAAATGAATCACAACAGGCGCACTTTTTGATTTGGGAGAGAAGCATTAGAGTATCGTTCAGCGCGCGGTGTCACGGAACCCTTGGCGGAAACCACTCTGCGCCATCAGATTAACTGCCGCGTATCAGCCCGTCACCTGCGTTTTGAAACGTTTCAGGCAAAGCTAACATCCATCGTGCCTGCGGCGCTTTGATTGACGAGCGGCTCGGACAGAAAAGCTCCCGGTAATAAATGTGGGTATTCTCAAGGATGCGCGTGGTGAGGTGGAAAAAAAGAGGTTTCACTCCGTCCCCTTATCAGCTATCGGCTTGTTTGACAAATATCCGGGCCTGCTTTCCCTGTGTGATTGACAGAAGATCAAACAAGGCAGCTTTACCATGTGCTTTCCCTCACCCACCGGCCAGGGGGTTGTAGATCTTTTTTTAACCACCACCACGATTGTAAGACTATTATTAGTTGAATAATTCCTTAATTATTTAGGGCTACAGTTATTATAAATATGGTTGTATAGCATAAGCCACACTGTACTGTATACTGTCAATGAATTATACAGTAGAAAGGATATAATTTTCTCTTCCCAACCATTCTTTGCCCACTTGTCCCCTTTCCCTGTGTTCAGTCTCTCATTTTCCTACTCCCCATTAGCCGAGAGAATATCAGCCCCCTGTTGCCACCACCCTTCCCAGCCTTCACCCAGCTATATCCCAAATACCCGCTACCCAGCTTAGGCTCCTGCCCTCAGTCGTCACCGGCAGCTTTGTGTGTTGAGCGCGAGTGCGTTGAAGTGGGCAGGGCCCTGGGCCATGTTTGTTTTTTATTCCCTCCACACGGGCACAGTTAATTGGTTGACCGCGGATGAGGGATTTCAGACTCACCCGCTAACATCTGGGGCTCTCACGCATGTTGCTGTTACGTTGTGTAAGCGTGGGCTGATCAGGCTCTCTCCTACTGATCGCACATCTGTGTTATTCTGCCGTGCGATTGATAGGTTGGAGATATCGCTGCAAGCGTATGCCCCTGTCCCCTGCTACAGAGAGAGAGAGAGAGAGCATGCGTGGGTGTGTGTGTTTGCATCTGCGTGCATACTTGTATGTGTGTGCGTGAGTGTTTGCATGCACATGCATGTGACGGCATGTGTGTGTGTGTTTGCGTGCACAAGCGTGCTCGTGTCCCTTCGCGTGTGTCTTTCCGCTGTGTGTGCGAAGCAGCCTTAAATATACTCATCAGATCCAAATCTTATAATAGAATTGATTCCTTTGACCTTCTGTGCAGAATTATCTACCACGATAAGGAGCTATGATTGCATAACAGACCGATATGGAGCGAATAAACCCAGCAAAGAGCCAATTTTTCCACACCCCACTGCCAGCACACACTCAAAACTGCAGCCAGCAGCATGTGGTAGAGCAATCATTTAGTACAGCATGTGTTAGAGCAGTTATTTAGTATTGGGTGTGGTAGAGCAGTTATTTAGTATTGGGTGTGGTAGAGCAGTTATTTAGTACAGGGTGTGGTAGAGCAGTTATTTAGTACAGGGTGTGGTAGAGCAGTTATTTAGTATTGGGTGTGGTAGAGCAGTTATTTAGTACAGGGTGTGGTAGAGCAGTTATTTAGTATTGGGTGTGGTAGAGCAGTTATTTAGTACAGGGTGTGGTAGAGCAGTTATTTAGTACAGGGTGTGGTAGAGCAGTTATTTAGTATTGGGTGTGATAGAGCAGTTATTTAGTATTGGGTGTGGTAGAGCAGTTATTTAGTATTGGGTGTGGTAGAGCAGTTATTTAGTATTGGGTGTGATAGAGCAGTTATTTAGTACAGGGTGTGGTAGAGCAGTTATTTAGTACAGGGTGTGGTAGAGCAGTTATTTAGTATTGGGTGTGATAGAGCAGTTATTTAGTATTGGGTGTGATAGAGCAGTTATTTAGTATTGGGTGTGGTAGAGCAGTTATTTAGTATTGGGTGTGGTAGAGCAGTTATTTAGTACAGGGTGTGGTAGAGCAGTTATTTAGTATTGGGTGTGGTAGAGCAGTTATTTAGTATTGGGTGTGGTAGAGCAGTTATTTAGTATTGGGTGTGGTAGAGCAGTTATTTAGTACAGGGTGTGGTAGAGCAGTTATTTAGTATTGGGTGTGGTAGAGCAGTTATTTAGTACAGGGTGTGGTAGAGCAGTTATTTAGTATTGGGTGTGGTAGAGCAGTTATTTAGTACAGGGTGTGGTAGAGCAGTTATTTAGTATTGGGTCTGGTAGAGCAGTTATTTAGTATTGGGTCTGGTAGAGCAGTCTGTTGGCACGCCAGGGTGTAGGCATGGCCAAAAGGCAAGGCAACAAGAATAAATTGAACAAAACAATCTAATTAAAGAAAACAAAATACAGTCAGAAAAAAAAAAAGAAGATCTTTCACGTTATTTAAGTAAAGTGCCCAACGCTCTCTTTTAATTCTCCCAGACTGCTCTCCTTCCATGCAGTTAGGCCCGGTCCGTCTCCGTGGCGAACCCTGATGGGCCGGATTGGGTCAGGGAGTGAGGCTGCGCTGTCCTCAGGCCAGGTATCCTAGTCAGCACTAGTAAGGCGTCTGGGGAAGGCGTCCGTGTCTGCAGGGGAGAGAGAGGAAAATGGAGGAAAACCGTAATGTCGGCCAGCTCGGTTCCGACGATTCTCCCCACAGCCGCGTTTGTCTCTCCCTTTATGCAGTGTCCTTTGATCACACAATGGGAGACAGCTGCCTGTTTGAGGGATTGGCTGCAGCTGTCTCCCTGGTTCAGCACCGGACAGCTGCCCTGCTGTGGAATGTTGTCTCCTCCTTCGTCGCTTCTTCTGGGGAGCTGTCCGGGGTTCCGGAGGACCGCCGGCTCCCATGCCACACAGTCATGTAGTATTGGGTGTGTTAGAGCAATCATTTACTACAGGGTGTGTTAGAGCACTTATTTAGTACAGCATTTCTTTACAATCCATGTATACAGCTGGATATTAACTGAAGCAATTCAGGTTAAGTACCTCAAGGGTACAACGGCAGTGTCCCACCTGGGGATTGAACCTGCAACCTTAACGTTACAAGCCCAGTTCCCTAACCATTATACCACACTGCCTGCCAGGGTGTGGTAGAGCAGTCATGTTGTGCAGGGTGTGGTAGAGCAGTCATTTTGTGTACTGTCTGGGAGGGTTTCCATCCCTCCTCAGTATTTCACCACTCTGTTTAGTTGCAGTCTTCATTTGACCAGTGCAGCCACTCTCCAGGGGCCTGGGAGTGTTTGAAATGCACAGCCTCCCTGTGACCAGCCGCCTCTGAGCCCAGCTGATCAGGGATTCCCTTTGGAATTCCAGTTTCAAGTAACAAAATCCACACTGACTCTTTATTGACCCCCGGTTTACTGGCCATCCATGTGGGTGGCGTTGCGAGTCGTGAGACCTTTCTTCCCACAGAAGGGTGACGCAGTGGTGGGATCACCTGCGGCGTAAGACCGTAATCAGGTCAGTGTGTGGTCCGTCGCTGTCCGGGGAGGGAAGAACTCCAGCTCCCCTCCTCCCCCGGAGTCAGACAGAGAGAAATGTGTCCATGTTAATGAATCCTGGCCTTCACCGCTTCTATAGCCTGTGCACTTCTCCTTCTGGGTCTCCTTGTGATTCTGTTCCACACTTTTGGAAGACAGGCACCAGAGAGCACATTGCTTCAGGTGGTGTCATGGAAGTTTCTAAATTGCCATTTTTTATATATATATAAATTTAGACTGTATAAAAAAAAAGACTGGGGAAATGATAAAATCTGATTTCCCGGGGGCTGCTGGGTCGCGCTTCCTGTTATGGCGCTGTTCTAGACTGCGGATGGGCCCCGCGGTCTGGTGTCCAATTCGGATTGTGCTAGTGCCGCCTGTGACCGACAGCCCTGCAGGGCAGCACATAATTGAAAATACAGTAGTATTCCCCGGGAAGGGAGGGAATTTATTCAGTGGGATGTCCATTTCTCATCGCACACCAGCAAGCTGGTCATTTGGGCACCCACAGTCTGCCTGCGCAAGCTGCACATGAAAGTCCTCCTCCGACTCAATGTCTGTGCAAGTGTAACTGGTGGACTGTGGAGGGAAAGAAGCGGTGGCCTGACATCGCATGTTTTTCTGTGGAGAGTTTGTGCTTGTCTGCACTCTCCCAAATTGGCAGAGGAGGTTGTTGTAATGAGCAAGAACACACAAAATTGTGGCATTCCAAAGTAGGGAAAAAATAGGGGCTATAAAAAGATGTCCCAATGTCCGTCATGGAGTCATGTGACTGATTGGCCTTGCTTCCCTAAAGACATGTTGTCATGTGATTTATTAGTCCTGCCTCCCAATAGGACTAGTCATGTATCTGTTTAGTCCCGCCTTCATAAAGGACCAATCAGTCACATGACCATACCATACCTGATTGGTCCCTCCTCCCAAACGATTGTGGTCACGTGACTGATTAGAGCACCTTGCTTAAGGAGTGTGTTCACTGATTTGTGGTTATGGTGAGTGATTGGATTAGATTGATCACCCTTGAGGAGGTTGGTCACGTGACAGTTTGTTCCTGCGAAAGGGTGGGAGTGAAGTTCTGCTGGCTGCCCACATCACTGATTCTGTGTTGGTGAAAACCTGACCCTTCTTCCTCGCCCTCATGAAATACAGAGCCAGTTTGCTCTTTCAAAAACATAATTATATTTTTCTAATGGTAGCATTTACAGTAAGCCTCTGTCTCCTCATGTCCCTTGAGAAACACTTATAATCTTATAACAAACAAAAAAAATGTGCTTGGCTTGCCAAAGAGTGTACATATGGATTAGCAGTAAAGCAGTAATCAGGATAATAATGCGCATCATTAAGGATTGAAGAGGAAGATATTTTGAATAGAGGTACAGAAACACTACAATCTGAGATGTGAATTTCACCCGACATTGTTTCAAAGGATGAATATTTCAGCTGTTGTTCTGCAATGCCGATCGATTCAGAGATCATGAGCTAGCTCAAGGCCCATACTTTATTAATACATAGTGGTCAGTGCTTGTTTCTGAGCATATGTTCTCCGGTACAGTGTCCAAGCTCTCGATGTGAGACACCTCATATACCCAACAAATGATTTCACCACACAAGACACATCAGTGCAGTGACTGATACACCTCAAATACCTGCAGTGTGAAATATCTGTGAGATACAACTGAAATGCCTGCAGTGACACACCTAAAGTGCCTGAATTGAGAGACGCATATGAAATTCAAGCAATAACAGAAATACACCTGAATTTCCAGAACACATAAGACAGTATGACGTCAGAGACTCTTTTGTGAAAGGCACAAAGAATAACTCAAATTAATCTGAGATATTGATTCCCTCTCTGAATTATCATATTGTGCCCTGAGTCCACTAATCGGATTTACATTCGCTTGTTATTGAGTATTTTTAGTAACGTTTCACCTTCCGTGAAGGACTTTACTTTCCGCTGTGTTCTCAGTTTACAGAAGGCAAGCCAAGCCTTTTAACTGGATTTTTCTCCTGCCGGTAAAGAAACGGATCGTTGGACACCTGTTAGAACAAAGCGCTAATTCTGGTTACAAAGTGCAACATCACCTTGATGTGAGAGAGGGAGTGCTTCAGTGACGAAAGTATCTCACCGAGCATAGATGGCTGGGAGCCACGCCTTCCGGGTCACGCAGAGTTTACCGGAATCTTTACCACGGCCCTGTTTCAGCCACTTTAGGCCGATGTCCGATAAGGAGGATGTCACCAGTGGCCTGGCGTTCCCACGCTGCCACCAGCTGGTTTTTGGGGGCACTTAGCCCCACAGTATGGCACAGGGACAGTGAAGATGAAGGCACTCAGTACTTTTTCCCCTGCATTTCCTCACCTGATTCTTCAGTCTGCTGCCCGTTCACGCCTGAATGACACCCGTCACCTATTTTTTGCACTGCGGCCACGACCCCCGGTACATCCACTGTGCAGCAGACACAATCCTCCACTGGAGATCAGCTGACCACTTTTCAATGGGCAGCTTGTATAGGGACCTCCAGCAGCCTTTAGAGGAAAAAGACCAAATAAATCAGTTCACCTCAATGTCTTCATCCCTGCTCGTGAGCACAAGTGCAACGCCTTCACACACTGAAAGTATGCCGCTTTCTTCCCTACTGTCATGAACTCCCCTAATTCTGGTGTGTTGATAGACGGCATCAGCTCCTCCACCTCGTACCACTCACTCGCAGCAGCAGAGGCAATTAAGGGAGGGAAACAGTACTCACAGTCATGATCCCATTGGTCAGAACGAGCCCTGTCCTCCACAAATGCTCAATGCGGAGCTGACAGGGACCCACACACCTCCACTAGAACCTGATGCAACAAACGAGACAACAGTATTCCAGACCGCTCCCCAGCCCAGTTTGTCTTTGTGGCCTGCCTTCACACATCCTGCAGCCAGCAAGCTGGAACCAAGAACACTTGCCATGCCTGCAGGACTGATTGATAGAAAGGAGAGAGACCATTCAGGTCAACCCCCCCCAACTCCATTAAAAATAGGTGCTTGTCCAGGCCCTTCTGTAGGAGCAGACAATCAGTGCCCAGCCAGCTCAGGCCACGCTTATATAAGAGCCGTTGTGCCGCTTTGAAGTTGGAAGGCGATGACTCTGCTGCTAATCCACTGACTCTGCTGACTCTCCACCAGGCCCTGTCCTCCCTCCTGCACCGATTAGTACAGGGCTGCTGCCCTGATCCGGTGCTGACCGGACCAGAAAAAGTCCACAAGTGTCTTCTGGACCTGTTCAAGGAGCCCTTTCGGAGGTGGGAGAACAATCGGGCTGTGCCAAAGGCTCAAGGCGACTAGGTTATTAGCAACCAGAACCCTCCCCCAGGACAACTGGAGTAGCAACCCTTTCCAGCGAGACAATCTGGCACACACCTTGCCCACTACACCCTCCTTAGCCCTGTGCTTCAAACTCACTTGAACCCAAATAAACCCCCAAAACTCTCAACCCACTCCTCCCCCAGTGCAATCCTCCAGATAAAAGTGGAAAAAACCTACCTGCCATCTGCCCATCAATAAAGCCTCACTCTTCCCCCAGTTCACCTTTGTTGAAGAGACCTTCTTCAACAAAGAAGAGAGCTGACTCCCCGTCGCGCCAGAGTCAGCTCTGACCGATTGGCTGTCCGCCCTAGCGAGGGGGGAGGGAAGCCGACACACAGTTCGCTGCGCACAGGAGTGGTTCTGGGGTGCCGGAATTACAGTTGACAGCTCGACGAGTGCTGTCTCGGAGGAGGCAGTGCTTCGCCATCGTCACTGCCGGTCACAGGGCTACAGCAGCGAACTACATGGGAGGGGATTGAACTAAGCACAGCGGGAGTAATTGGCTACCAGATTGGGAGAAAAAACCGGGTAAAATCTGAAAAATATATTTAAGAAGAAAAAAATGAGTCTAAATCAGCCTTTTGCTCCCATGGCAGCTGAGGCAGACCCTGCAGCAGCCCAGCAACACATGCAAGGTCACAGTCTTCCACCTTGTAGAGCTCAGAATAAAACTCCACAGAGTGCCGACGCATCTCCATAGGGCTAGCGGTAACTCTCCACTATCAGGGAGGCGATGGCAACCCGTTTGCTTGCGCTGTGCCTGTGACTGCTCCAGGTTGAAAAACAAGCACTTGGTGCGCCCATGTCCGCAAGAGAGGCGAAACGAGCCCGTACCATGGCCCCTTTAGCCCTCTCATGCAAGAAAGACCCCAGCATGTCGAGTTCTGCCCATGCCAGGATGATTTTGGGCCAACAGTGACTGTTACATGGCAGCGAGTTCACCTGGGAAATTTGGACAGCCCATTTTCACCGTTGCGGTTGTGTGGGAAGTAAACGTGGGGAGAGAGCGAGAGCGAGAGAGAGAGAGAGACGGAGAAAGAGATCGAAAGCTGCTCTGACCTCAATCCTTGCTTCTGTGTGTGACTCACCGGGGGAAAGATGTTCCCAGGAGTGATTACGGATTGAACAATGTGCTGATTGCTGCAGAGCGCGCTCTCATTAATTAACGCTTTCATCAGGTCCAGCTCTTCACCTTATATCTCATCTCAGTGCCATTAGTGCAGCACGAACTTGTGTGCATTATCCTGTCCTCTGATCTCTCTCTCCGTCTCTCTCTGTCTCTCTCGCTGCCAAATTCAAATTGGCTTTATTTGCATGACAAGAGAACTTGTGTTGCTAAAGCAGGAAATACATAGGTAATGACATTAACAAAAGTAATCTCTCTCACTCTCCTCTGTCACCCTCTATCACGTGTAACTGCTGCAGTGCATGTTGACTGCATGCACCCATTTGAAGGTGGCACCAAGGTTTCCATTCAGTGATGTGCCAGTTGCCGTTGCTCCTGAATATACAGCAGGCTGTGAGACATTTTGAGCTTAGTCGTTTTTTTTCTTCTTCTTTGCAGTGGTGTCTGCAGCTTGAAAACGGTTTATTTCGGGTATTTATAATATGACCTATATTTGCCAGAGTACTTCCGTCTTCTGACGTTAGTGCAGAACATCGGAGATACGCACGGTTTTATGACTGGCGCCTTCAAGTCTCGGATTAACCCCAGCGTCTCCCAATCACTTGCTTCTCAAGTGTTTTTGTGCTTGTTTGTTTCTTTTTTTTAATTTTTATTTTTTTTATATTTGTTTCTGATTTTATCCCATTTTCTCCCAATTTGGTAGCCAATTAGACCCGTATTTTTTACATCAATCCCCCCATGTGAGTTCTGCCGTAGTCCTGCTCTTTGTGTGACGCCTCTTCCGAGACTCACTCGCTGCCGCCGTCGATGAACCCCGGTACTAACCCCACAAACACAGGGCCACTCTAGCAGTTGAGTTAAATAACATTTAATTGTCGACATTTCCTCCCTGGGGCCCCCAGAACCCCACCCTGGTGGAACTGCCCTAGCAGTTGAGTTAAATAACATTTAATTGAGAGACATTTTTGTATCTTTTTTTCCCCCAGAACCCCACGCAGGTAGGAACTGCCCTGCAGGTCTTCTACAACTTGGGCAGTCTGAAGGAGAGGTGCAGTGTGTGATGAAATGGGCACATACATGTCATTGTCTTCCATCCAGGAGTGTGTGGCCAGTGCTCTGGACATCAAGGTCTTGACCCAGCCAGGAAACACCAGAGGTGCAGTGTGTGATGAAATGTTGCACATATATGTCATTGTCTTATCATTTGTGTTTGTGTGTGTGTGTTGATGTATATTTTGATGTTGGTGTGTGTGTGTGTGTGTGTGTGTGTGTGTGTGTGTGGTGATGTATATTTTGATGTTGGTGTGTGTGTGTGTGTGTGTGTGTGTGTGTGGATGTATATTTTGATGTTGTGCGTGTGTGTGTGTGTGTGTGATTGATGATGTGTGGGTTTGCAGGTGGGCCAGGTCGGGCTATGATGCCCACTCCAGGGAACGCAGCTGCATTCAGAGCTGCTCTCTGGACCAACCTGGAGAAGCTTATGGACCAGATCTGTGCTGCCTGTGGACAGGTAGGATACGCCCTGTGGAGCTCTGAG